>CM076573.1:674470088-674928871 GCA_034641835.2 Pinus albicaulis
AAAAGATAAAATTGATACAACTGAACCAACTAACAAAAAACGCAAACCTCGATATCCTTGTTGTTAGTATGAATCCTTTGTCGAAGTGTACGAAAAAGGACCACTTTAGCTACGCATAACTAATAGCCCTAACAACAAAAGTGGTTGCCAATATCTTCAGATCTGCGGTTAGTTGAACATAAAATAGCTGCAAAAATCAGATCTATGCATGGAAAGACATTAAGCAGGAAAAACAAGGGTTTGCTCCATATACCAATAGACAAGACAAGAACAATTTTTGAAAGAATTTTTTATATTAATTGGGCACCTGGGAGGAAAACAAGAAGGCGTATCCAATTCTCCTCAGTGGGATGGGTTCTTGGAAGTCCTCAGCACTTCAGATCTAAAATCTCTCTCTCTTGTTGGTGTAGAAAAACCACACAAAGAATAGAACTCAAAGGGAGCTCACACAGCAAATGGTAGAAAAAGGTGACCAAGTGTATAGATCCAGAGTGATCTAATAGGCAACAAAAGGTGAAGAATGGTAGGAAAAACCCTCCTATTTATAACAAAATATTGGGTCATTCTAGATCTTGGTGCATGGGTTAACCAGATCTAGATCCACTTTTTATGGAATATTTTATTATATTTGTTGGAGGGAAAATGTGAAGGGCTAGGAGAAGGTTGCGGAGAGCGTGGTTGGCATTGCTTGAAAGCAGTTGCTTAAGAGCAACCGGGACGGTGCATCATGCAAACATTCGATGGTGGGGTCGAGAAGTAGGAGGAGGAGGAGAGGAACCCGGGGAAGGTTCCAAGAAAAGAGGAGTCTTTGTAGACGCCGGGAGAGACACTGGTCAAAGAATCGATAGTTTGCTTGTTGGCTACAGAAGAGATGGTCGTCTCAGGTGAGGTCTGAGATTTTGGCTCCTGATATGTCAACTGGTCAATGGTGACTATATTTCCATTATGAGGGAAAGACATCTTGCGAAAAACCGCGGATGGGACAGCGGACATAGCATAGGTGTAGCTTTGCCCCAAGAGAATGTTGTAATCTAGAGGGGCGTCGATGACTTCGACGTCAACACAAACAGTCTTGCCTGCAAGAGTGATAGGACAATTACGGAAGAGGCCGATAGGCTGGGAGGCGTGGCCATCCCACGCTCGAAGGGTGATCCTGGAAGGGGCCAACTCAGGAGAGCCGAGTTGCTTCCAAACCGAAGCAGACATCACACAGGTGGATGCCCCCTCATCAATTATGCACCGAGAAACATTAGCGTTCCGGATTTTGACTGGGATTTGGAAGGATACGGAAGCAGGAAGAGGAGGATGTTCTGATTGATGGGCATCGAACATAATCATTTGGTCATCAGCAGGATCTACAGCGCCCACGGAAGATAGTAGAGCCTTATTTTGGGAAGGGCACGACTGGAGGAGTTCCAGTGTGGAAATGGCAGCAGGAGATTGCGCCAAATCATCTACTATGCTATACGAATGAGCAGCTCGACCAGAAGCAGCATTTCGACGTAACGGTCCTTTAGGAATCTTGGTATGGACCTCAACTTTGGGTTGAGGGATATGTAAGGGACCATTGGTTGTCGAAAGAGGCTCTGTAGAACCGGAAGAAGGGGACTCGAGGGCAGACTGAGCGGGAGGCTTGGGGTACTGGCGAGACCGAGTTTGAAGGTTAAGGTCGATGGTTAGAGGTGGATCAGAGTTCATCATGAGGATCTGGTAATTGGAGGAACCAGAAGGGGAAGGTGGAGTGGCCACCTGTCCGTCAGGTGGTTGGGTAGCCATGAATCCCTGTTGTGCATCCACCTGCTCTTGAGGGGGCGGTGACTGCTGTTGCAGGGGTTGAGAAGGCAAGGGAGGTGAAAGCGCATATGCTGGAGGAGTTGGCGCACCAGGCTGCGGATAAGGGTAATGGTTAGGTTGGGAAACATTGAGGTAAGTAGGAGGTTGGGAAAAAGGATGAGGCATGCCGTATCCTGGATGCGTGCTACCGGGAGGGGAAGAAGTGTAGGAAGTGGTGCCCCCTCCCCCAGGAAAACCATAGCTCATGAGAGGTTGAGCGGATGGATGAGAGATAGATCCAATGATACTGTCGGCGGCATGAGGTGCCCCCGGTGTATGGGCATCACCGGGTCTGGGGAGATAAGGTAGGACAGTATGATCATAACCTGTCTGAGCGTAGATCGGGTCATACTTTAACGCCATTTGGAGGGCATCTTCTTCGGTTTGAGGAAAATGTGATGCGACATCTTTCCCGATAGGGGACAAGAGAGATCTAAGGAACCAGTCCATGTAGACACGGTCTTCGAAGGTAGGAGATTGACATAGGCTCTTTCTTCTCCGCCATTCCTGGACATGATCGGATAAGCGGGTCGCAGATGATTGACGGAAAGAAGTCAAAAGTTCGATACCAGTGTCATAACGAAGGGGAAGCTGGAAGTAAGATAAAAAAGCCCGGGCAAGAGTTGCAAAGGTGGTATGGGAGGAAGTGGGTTGATCAACATACCACTTAGAAGCTTCGCCGGTAAGCGTGCGTTGGAACAAACGAAGACGGATGGAGTCATCGGTAATGGAATTGGAGGAACACCACATGTGGAAAGATCGGACATGATTGGTTGGATCTTCTCCAGCAAGGCCTTCGAACTTAGGGATGTCGGAGTGGAGCTTGGTTGGCATAGCAGGCCAACCAACATCATGGCGGATAGGGTCATTGATCAACTGATTGAAATCGGGGAGGCTGAGGCCTGCAATGTATGGCAGCAAAGGTATGGCCGAGGTAGTTCCTGTGGCAGTTCCGCTAGTAGTGGTTCCGGCATTAGGGCCTGGAGCACCGCTAACGTTAGGCCCTGGACCAGACATAGTGAAGGTGACAAGGGGAGAACCAGGAGGAGAGGGAGAACCCAATGAATTAGAAGAGGAGTCGGAGTGTGGACTCGGAGGAGGACTGGCTCGACGAAGGCGGGACGGAGCAGGTCGATCAACCGGAAAATGAGGGTGAAGGCCAAGAAGTCTCCGGGAAAGGCGCCTTGGGGGCGCAATGATGACGGGAAGAAGGAAACCGAAAAGGGCAAACAGGAACAGAATCAAGTGAGGTCAAGGGCAGAAAATGTGCAGTGAAAATTGATTTTAGAGTCTTTGCCAGACGGTGTTAACCAGGCGCTTCTTCACTTAGGGTCAGTGTGTAGCGTGCGTTAGTTTTAATTTTTAAACCCTTTCCGTTTTGAGAGCAAGAAAATATGTGTTGCGTAACTGAAAATAAATCTGCAGAGAACAGTATATAATCCTAAAATAACAGAAAAATAATAGCTACTAATGCATTGCTTCAACCCAAGAAGGAGGGCCGCTCAAAACTAAGCTAAAAAAGGGCAAAAATCTAGTCAAAACACACTTAAAAATAGGCCAATATATCTAGGGTCAAAAGGGACAGGGATCTAAAGGATAAAGCTACTGAAAAGAGGTGCAGATCACAGCCAAGAGACAGAGGCAAGGTGGCTGGAAAAAGGGAAGAAATCAGCAAAAAGCGGAAAGGACAGGGATGAGGTCCTAAAGAGAGGTCCAAACAAAACGACAAGAGGTGATTTTAAAGGAAGGAAGGCTGATTTAAAGGGATCTAGGGAGGAGGTTCCTGATCTGAAAAAAGAAGAAGGCTGAAACTCTGAAAAACAGACGGCTGAAACATCTAAAACTCTTCCACAAAAAGTGGAGGGTACGGAAGCCCTAGGGGGCTAGGTTCCCACTTAGATGAGTAAAAACAGATCAGAACTAGGTCAAAGCGGGGAAAAGGGCAATTACAGAGAAAAAACAAACGAAGCAATGAAACCGGAAAAATTACGAGAAAAATCAACTGAAAAATTGGTAGGTCGTGATTCATTTATTTTGAGTCACGGAGTCGCGAAGAGAGCGGAAAGTACGGGTTTGGAAGTCCAGTTACGGGTTATGGGCCAAAAGAGTACGACCCCATTCGGTTGTCTCGCGAGGAGATTTTCGAAAAGTTTGTTTCGATTCATTTGGTGTCGCTTACTGCAGCAATAGGGCCGAAACACACGGAAGTTAGAAATTTTAATGTTTTAGGGTTTTATGTGAGAAAAACAACATAAAAATAGGAAAAATAAACGGCTGAAAAGAAACCCTAGGGTCTCAAGTAGCTGGATATGCAGGAATATGAAAAACGACAGCGGTCGTAATTTAAAACCCGTGTGGAGTCGCCATTTGTTAGTATGAATCCTTTGTCGAAGTGTACGAAAAAGGACCACTTTAGCTACGCATAACTGATAGCCCTAACAACAAAAGTGGCTGCCAATATCTTCAGATCTGTGGTTAGTTGAACATAAAAGAGCTGCAAAAACCAGATCTATGCATGGAAAGACATTAAGCAGAAAAAATAAGGGTTTGCTCCATATACCAATAGACAAGACAAGAACAATTTTGAAAGAATTTTTATATTAATGGGGCACCTGGGAGGAAAACAAGAAGGCGTATCCAATTCTCCTCAGTGGGATGGGTTCTTGGAAGTCCTCAGCGCTTCAGATCTAAGATTTCTCTCTCTTGTTGGTGTAGAAAACCCACACAAAAAATGGAACTCAAAGGGAGCTCACACAGCAAATGGTAGAAAAGAGTGACCAAGTGTATAGATCCAGAGTGATCTAATAGGCAACAAAAGGTGAAGAATGGTAGGAAAAACCCTCCTATTTATAACAAAATATTGAGTCATTCTAGATCTTGGTGCATGATTAAAATAATGTTAACCAAATCTAGATCCACCTTTTATGGAATATTTTATTATATTTGTTGGAGGGAAAAGGTATTTGACTTGGGTCAAATCCCTTGATTTTTCAAAAATAAATAAATAAATGATTTATTTATCTTTTTAAGGAAGCGGTTAGAAGATAATCAAATAAATAATGATTTATTTAATTATTTAAGGAAGTGGTTGAAAGGTAATTAAATAAATAATGATTTATTTAATTATTTGTGGGTGATTTGGTCATATTTAACAAGGAATATTATCTAAATAAGATTTAAATAATTATTCCTAGAAATTAATAAGATAAATGAAGATTTATCTAATTAATTTCTTTGTTTTTGGGTTAAACATGACTGGGAATAATAATTAAATTATGGTTTAATTAATTATTCCATGAGGAAAATTAAACAAATATAGGTTTGTTTAATATTTCCTTTTGGGGTTTCCTTTTTAGACCATAAACAACCTAATAAATGTGGTTTATTAAGTTACTTTAACATAGTGAAGGCAATTTTACTTAGGGTAAAATTGGTCTTACATGGTGTACTTGGGTCCATCTAATGATAATAGGTTAGATGACCAAAACATGGTGTAACACTTGTCTCATCTTTGACTAGGATCATTTTACAAAGGAGTGCCCGCATAGAGCCGTGGTAGAAAAATTCGTTAAGGGTTTTCCTATACCTACTGTCTTGAAGGGTCCATTTCCCACTCAAGATAGTAACATGGTTGGATCTTCCTTCAATCCAGTTGAGTATATTTTCATGGTTGCAACGGGATCACAAGATTACAGTAGTAGAAACACTTGTAAGGAAGCAGAAACATCCAATTCTGCATCGAATACATCTCCCTCAGTTTCTGATCCATTACAGATCGAGAAACAAAATCCTGACTTAGTGATTAAACTGCTTGTAAAAGGTTTACTTCATAAATCATCTTTTAATCCACAAGCGCGAGCTGCTTGTTAGGTCTTTGTAATTTGCAAGATTAGAAAATAAAAACTGCAAAGCCTACATATGAACCACCTTGGGATTCTAGGATATAGCCCTCCTGAATCCAGAGAGGGATCTCTCTATAAGTGCAAATATTGACTTATCTTTCAAGGTTTTAAATATGATATTAGGCTAGTTATTAAGAACAAGGGTTTTGTTTGTTTTGGTTGGTTGGGTATGATATTTAATTGAGTGGAAATTAATGAAAATGAAAGGGTTTCAAAGGGGTGAAGGTGTGAATAATAAAAACAAGGTTCAACTGACAAGATAGATCTAAAACAACACTTAATCCATTGGGCTATGGAGTCATAAAAGGTTTTAATTGTGCAACAATTTCAAGTGTGGTCCATGGGGAAATTCATCTATAAAAAATGATCTTTTGGATTTAAATGATGGAATGTAACATTAAAATGTTGTGAAGGTCGAAAAAGCCAATAATTTCAACAAGGATTTATCAACTTTCCAAAAAAGAAAAATCCTTTTAAATAACTGTTTGAAACTAGCCAAAGGACGGGGCTAACCATAGACTTCTTTGGACAAGTTTGTATTAAAGCTAACTTATCAGACAAACAATCCAGTAATCCACATGACTAATTTCAGAAAGGATGAAAACATATAAGAAAACAAAGTGTAGCTTAAGATCAAGTAAGATATCATTAAAATCTAGACCTGCTTTCAACACACTCTTAGGGAAAATTTCAAACAAGCTTTAGAGAAAGAACTAGAAGACAGGGCAAACCATAAACTTTCCTAGTCCAAATCTACTTAGCAAGTAATGAAAATATCATTCAAGAACAATGTTGAAAGTTTAGATAGTAAGACACGGGCTCACCAACATTCCTTGACTGCTTGGACTATATTAAATCATTCTTAAATACACAATTGGAGGAAAACATCAAGATAAAGCTTATCAATGAGAGTAGGGTACTTGTAAGAGTAAATCATAGCTCTATACTTGCTGTTATTTATCAGAGAAAAGTGGACAGAATGGAAACATAAAGAAAAATAACAATTATAGTGAGAAACACATCACCATTGACATAGACCAGGATCCCATGAATCAGATTGTGTATTGACGTCAATACAGTTACATACTTCAAGTCCAATGTTTCAGTACAGCAACTGCTTCTCTTCTCAGCCTAACTTCTTGGATTACAAATAGAGCTTCAACAGCCTCTAAGAACTATTTACATGAAAAAAGTTTCAAGCAGCAAGTATTACATCAAAGTCCAACAACCAACCTTTTACAATGTGCTCCTCAAGGAGATTTTATAAGAAAATGAGGAGGTGGGATGAAAGAAAATATTGTTGGAAATATGATGCAGAGTGTTGTCCTTGATGGCAACCCACTGAATGAAGATGAAGACATGCGACTATTGACATGTGTTGTCCTTGATGGCAATCCACCTGATGAAGTTATGCTTGACTTGATGGACTTGGTAAATGATGTAAATCTGATGTGATATATTGTTGAGTGTTGTCCTTGAAAGGCAACCCACTTGATGAAGATAATGAAAACTTACTTGATGAAGTTGTGCTTAAGAGAATGTGTTCCTGATGAAGAAAATAAGATGTTTGTACAGTGTGTACAGAAGGCTATGAAGAAAAGATTTCAGAAATGTACTCAAAGTATGATGAAAAAGAGTATGTCTCTTGGTATACGCGGATTGGCCTAGGGGAAGTCGCGTATGCACGCGGAAAAGAACGTGTCAAGTCGCGTATGGGCTAAAGCGCTCAAAAGGTGCAAAACCAAGGGTAACCACCATGGTATTGACCCATTGTATTGGGTAATGATCCACCTAATTGACCCCGTCCAGGTAGTTTTGGGCTCGTGGTATTGTTTTGGCCCATGGTATTGAAAAAGGGGCTCATGGTATTGAAAAAGGATAAACATATATAAGGAGAAGAAATTCATTGTGCAAAACGTGTGTGTGGGTGCAAGATGTCTGAGCTTGAATGAATACTTCTCTCTGAAGTATATCTGAATGGAAAGGGTTACACTTGAATGATAAATCTGAATGTATGATGCACCAATGATGAAGAAGGGGATCTAGATCTGAATTGCTCTTGTATTTGCTAGATCCGATTATGGAAGGCTTAGATCTGTGATGAGGCGAGCATCTAGGCGAACATCTGTCTGAAGCAAAAGGGTAGATCTGAACTGAATATCTGATCTGATGAAGTATGCTGCTCTGTAATGATTGAAGATCTATACACTACTTCGCCGCGGAGGAAGCGCGTATATACGCAGCTTCAGCGAAGAGAAAGCGCGTATGCGCAATAAAATATAATAATCGTTGTAGTTGCCGCCGGTTTGTGTGGGATTCGAAGCGCGTATACACACGACACCTTATGTGCCGTATGCAAACTAGGTTTGCTGAAGCAAGGGGTATGAAATATCTGATCTGTTCTACTATCCGATCCGTGTTGATATGTATCCGTTTAATATGTATGTTTGTGCTTATGCGTGGAAAGGGTTCGTCCGGAAATATGTTGAATCGTGGCTTATGTTGTGTTCTATTGAAGTGGTTAGATCCAAAGTGCAGAAATTGATGAAACGTGGTCCATAGAGGTGCTGAGGGTTGTAGCCTTCAGTCAGGGGGTTGTAGCTCCCTTCCAGGTGAGGCTGGTAAACGAGAGCAGGGGGTCGTAGCTCCCTTCCGGGAGAGGCTGGTAAACGAGTCAGGGGGTTGGAGCTCCCTTCCAGGAGAGGCTGGTAAACGAGCGCAGGTGGGTGCCTGCGTGCTGGTAGGAGTCTGCACCAGCACATATGTTGTAGGAGTCTGCGCCAGCACATATGTTGTAAGATGTTTTCTCTATAATAAAATATTGAAGGCTGAGCAACTGCAGCGGTGGTTTTTTCCCGACTTGGGTTTCCACCTAAAAATCCTGGTGTTCATGTGTGATGGTTTATTCTGTTCTTACTGCACATGTTTACTGCTTATTGAATATCTGATGAATAAATGAAGGAATGATTTAAGTGAAGAATTAATGACATAAATAGATATCTATGTATACGCGAGTTTCGTAAAGGGTATCCGCGTATATACGCAAGTCTGGTTCAGGAAAGTAGCGTATGCATTTTAGAAGCAGGAAAAAGTGAAAGTTTTGAATATGTAGTAAATACTGATTCACCCCCCCCTCTCAGTATTTTTCCCAACAATTGGTATCAGAGCAGGTCCTTGTGCAGAAGCTTGATCGCTTAAAGGAGATCCGTCGCAATGGGAAGTCAAGAAGGAATAATGTCTATAAAGCCACCTATATTCAATGGAAGCAATCTGATATTCTGGAAGGTACGTACAAAATCATATCTGCAAAGTCTTGGTGCAGATGTATGGGCAATCGTGGAAGAAGGTTATCAATACCCGGCAAGTATTCCTACTGATGCAGCAGAAAGAAAGAAGTATGAAACCAATGCCAAAGCAGTAAATGTTTTGCTGGGAAGCATGTCTGAATCATAATTTGCTAAAGTGATGCAGCTACATTTAGCAAAAGATATATGGGACAAAATCATTCTGAGCTATGAAGGAGATACAAAGGTAAAAAATGAAAAACTCCAAACTCTTAGAATTGAATATGAAAATTTGAAGATGCATAGTGATGAAAGTGTTGCCAGTTTCTTCCTTCGTCTAGATGATGTTGTCAATCGAATGAGAAATTTGGGTGAAACTAAAACTGATACTACTCTCGTTGAAAAAGTCTTAAGATCCTTGACTCCAAAATTTGACTCTAAAGTCTCCGCTATTGAAGAAAGGCAAGATCTGCAAACTCTTACTATTGTTCAATTACATGGGACTCTGACTGCTTTTGAAATGAGACAAGGAGGTCCTTCTCAAGTAAGAGAAGCTGCGTTTAAGGCTTCTACAAAAGGAAAGGAAAAGGAAGTTGTCAAAGAATCCATCTATATTTCCGATGAAGAAGAAGCAAATTTCGTAAGAAAACTCCAACTAGGAACTGGAAGATTCAAAGGTAAGCTTCCCTTCAAATGTTTTGAGTGTGGAAAAGTTGTTCATTATGCTGCAAAATGTCCTTATAAAGGAAAAGAAGTTGTTAGAAGGAATAAGAACAGATCTAGCTCTAAGAAAAGTTACTATACTAATGAAGATAGAGATGGGTCATCTAATAGTGAGGAAGATTGTGAAGAAGATCTTAGACTTCTCATGGCCTTTGAACAAAAGGAAGAAAAGGATATGTTTATGGATGCTCTAGAGGAAAATGATTTTCTTGAAGAAAATAATCAACTCAAACTTCGCTTAGAAGATTGCAAAATTCTCTTAGAAGAACAAAAGGTGATCAGAGAGACTGTTGAAAAGCAACTTGAAGAAGCAAAGAAACATATTGAAAAGCTAGAATGTGAAGTGGTAATTCAAAGAAAAGAAGTAGAGAAAGCAAAGACCTTGAATCTTAGATTTGCTAAAGGATCTGAAACCTTAGATGAGATTATCAAGGTACAACGTTCTCCTCTTATAAAGACAGGTCCGGGATATACCGGAGAATCTTCTCAAACTTCAGCACCAAACTATCTAAAAGCAGTTACAGGTGGTTTACTACATTCAGCCACTCAGCAAGGGAATAGAGGATCTCTACAGGGAAAGCAGGACCATCTCAATTCAAGGAACACTAACAGGGATAGCTTTCAAAGACACCACAACCAACAGGTAAACTCAAATAGAAGATTCCATGATCGCAGAAATTTCTACTTCAATGGGCAATGTTTCACTTGTCACAATTTTGGTCATAAAGCTATTCAATGTGTGGCATATAAAACCATCATGACAAGAGAAGCAAGAAAGAAAAGGTTGGATACCGAACCAAAGAAGAATACCTATAACAATTTTTCTCCTCTTCAAAGTGAAGTCGAATGTACTTATTGCAATAACTTTGGCCATGAAGAATCTGAATGCAGGAACAAGATCCAGCCTAAAGAACATGTTCCCTCAAGCTCCAAAGTGTGGAAGAAGAAAGAATCGCCGGTTGAAAATTGTGGGATATCATTATTTACAGAAGGTGAAGAAAATCAATGGTACATCGATAGTGGGTGCTCAAGACACATGACAGGTGACAAAAGCAAACTTCATACTTATAATGCTCTAGAAAAAGAAAAGAAAGTTACATTTGGAAATGATACTCCTGCCGTAATTAAAGGAAAAGGGTCAGTTTTTCTAAAAGAAAAGGTGAAGGCTAAAGATGTCATGTATGTGGATGGATTAAGGCATAACCTGTTAAGTGTTAGTCAAATGTGTGATCAAGGAGCAGAAGTGGTCTTCAGTTCCAAAGAATGTATGGTTCGTGATCTTGATACAGGTAAAATCATTATAAAAGGAAAAAGAAATCCAAGCAACCTGTATGTACTAAATGGCATAGATCAATGTTACTTGAGCAAGTCTTCAGAAAATTGGCTATGGCATAGAAGGCTGGGGCATCTGAGTTTCTCTCAAATCAACAAAGCAAGTAGACTTCAAGCTGTTCGTGATCTTCCCAAGGTCAATCTTCCAGAAAGTACCATATGCAAATCTTGTCAATTTGGTAAGCAGACCAGAGTACGATTTAATGCCAAAGAAGGATCATCAAGTAAGCCTCTTGAACTCATTCATACTGATATCTGTGGACCCATGAGGAAAAATTCATTACGTGGGGAAGAATACTATATCTTATTTATTGATGACTACTCTAGAATGTGTTGGATCGGGTTCATTAAACACAAAGATCAAGCACTTGAAAAATTTCAGAGCTTCAAAGCTTTGGCGGAAAATGAATCAGATTTAAAAATCAAGTGTCTTAGATCTGATCGAGGAGGAGAATATTCATCAAATGAATTCTTTGAATTTTGTGAACAACATGGCATTAAACGACAGTTCTCTGTAGCAGGCACTCCTCAACAAAATGGTGTAGCAGAAAGAATGAATAGAACAATTTTTCAAATGGCTAGAGCTATGCTTGCTGATTCTGATGTTCCTGACATGTTCTGGAGTGAAGCAGCACATACAGCAGTTAACATTCTCAATAAAGCTCATGTTCGGGTAAATAGTGACAAAACTCCATATGAACTCGGGTATGGCAATTCTCCCACTGTGAAGCATTTTAAGGTTTTTGGAAGTAAATGCTTTATCAAAAATAATGATGAAAAACTTGGCAAGTTTGAACCTAGATCAGATGAAGGGATATGTCTTGGTTACTCTTCGTCAAGCAAAGCTTTCACATGTTACAATAAAAGGCTTCGAAAGGTTGTTGAATGCATTGATGTTGTTATTGATGAGTCTCCTGCAGCTCCTAAAGAAGAAAAACAAACAACAAAAGAAGATGATAGCGACATATGGCCTTCTACATCAGATAGCAATGATATAGACAGTGGATCCAATGAAGAACCTGAAGATGATCTATCTGAGAAAGCTCCATCCAGATATGTTCAAAAGAATCATCCTGAATCTCAAATTTTGGGTGACAAGGAATCTGGTGTACGAACAAGGAGAACTCTTATGGGATCTTCAAATCATTTGGCACTTCTATCCACAATTGAACCACACAATGTCAATGAATCTAGCAAATATGAATGTTGGAGGCAAGCCATGAATGAAGAACTTGTTCAAATTGAGAAGAACGACACTTGGGATTTGGTTCCAAGACCTCATGATAAAAATGTCATTGGAACTAAATGGATTTTCAAGAACAAGTTAAATGAGAATGGGGATGTTGTAAGAAACAAAGCTAGACTGGTTTGCAAAAGGTATACTCAACAAGAAGGTATAGACTTTGAAGAAACTTTTGCTCCCGTAGCTAGACTTGAAGCCATCATAATGTTCCTTGCTTTTTCAAGTTATCAACAAATCAAAGTTTATCAAATGGATGTCAAATCTGCTTTTCTTAATGGTGATCTAGAAGAAGAAGTATATATAGAGCAACCAGAAGGATTCATTTTGGGAAATGATGCAAATCTTGTTTGTAGACTTAAAAAGGCGATGTATGGTCTCAAACAAGCTCTAAGGGCTTGGTACTATCGTCTTGACAAATATCTTCATCAAAAAGGATTTTCAAAGGGGTCTGCTGATAGCAACTTATACACAAAAGTTGAAAATGATAAACTATTGATTGTGATTGTATATGTTGATGATATCATTTTTGGGAGTAACGAAGAATCTATGAGTCAGAAATTTGATTTTGTCATGCAGCAAGAATTTGAAATGTCTTTACTTGGGGAACTAACTTTCTTTCTTGGCTTACAAGTGCATCAATCTACAGATGGTATATTCCTATCACAAGCAAAATATCTTAAGCAAATTCTGAAGAAGTATGGCATGGAAGAATGAAAACCTGTAAGCACTCCAATGATAACCGGATGCAATCTCAGTTCTCATGATGATTCTCCCACGGTGAATCAACCAGATTACAGATCAATGATAGGAAGTCTACTTTATCTCACTGGGACTAGACTAGACATTATGCATGCAGTTGGGATTGTTGGACAATTCCAAGCCAATCCAAAAGAGTCTCACCTTCAGGCTGTGAAAAGAAATTTCAAATATCTACAAGGAACTCAAGACTATGGTCTATGGTATCCAAAGAATGTTGATCTTACTCTTCATGCTTACACTGATGCAGATTGGGCTGGAAGTGTTGATGACCGAAAAAGCACTAGTGGTGGTGCATTCTATATGGGACCCCGGTTAGTATCCTGGTTCAGCAAGAAGCAAAATTCTATTGCCTTATCAACAGCTGAAGCAGAGTATGTAGCTGCCGCATCTTGTTGCACTCAACTCCTATGGATGATGCAAACTTTGCAAGATTTTCAAATCAAATGTACAACTCCTATCTCCATTATGTGTGATAATACAAGTGCCATCAGTATCTCAAAGAATCCTGTTATGCATTCGAAGACCAAGCACATTCCCATCAAGTATCATTTCTTACGTGAAAAAGTGCTTGAACAAACAGTGAAGTTGGAGTATGTGCCCTCAAAAGAACAAGTTGCTGATATCTTTACCAAACCTCTGCCCAGGGAAGCGTTCGAGTATCTAAGACAGAAGCTGGGAGTGTTCTCTACCAGTCAAAAGAACAAATCTGCATAAATTTAGAAGATGACTTGGGATACGCGGGTTTCCTGAAACACAGTCGCGTATATACGCGAGTTCCTGCACAGAAAACCGCGTATGGTTGGTTGCTGACAATTTTTGGTTGGTTCAGCTCTCTTCAGCATAGCTGCAGTGCTGTTTGGTATCTCTGATATTGTTTGGTATCTCTGGTGGTGTTCCAGTTCTCATAATTCTTTTTCTAATGTTTTGATGAAGATGCCTTGATGATTTGTTGGTGGAAGTTTTCAGGATGCACAAACTAAGGGGGAGCCTTAGTCATATGAAGAGGATGCATGGATGCACAGATTCAGGGGGAGCATTAGCATTGCTGAGTATAATGCAGTGTTGGCATTATGATGGTTCTGTTATATGATCTCTCTTGAGGTCTTCTTGGTATTGGTCATGAAAAGTCATATTTGTATTTTTGATGAAAAGGTCATGTTGAGACCCATGATGTAAAATCTGTAAAATTCAGTCATGTATGAACTTGTCAAATTTGTAAACCCACTTGGTTGGGTCCTTGAGTCTCATATGTAAATCCACTTGGTTGGATATTTGATGTAAGTATGAGTCTTTGGTGATAGGAAGAGTCATGTACTTTATTAAAAATATGTTTAATATGTTTGAAGATTCAGCATGAACTCAGGGGGAGCTTGGCCACTTCAGCACATATCAGATCTGCAGAATGTTTCTTCCACATGAGGAGAAAAGGGGGAGAATGTTGGTTTTTGATCCGCCCCTTGCCCTTGATGTCAAAGGGGGAGAGTGACATGGTGTTTGAAGATAATGATGTCAAATATTATATTTGGGAGAGTGACATATTTGGGAGAGTGACATGGTATCTATCTGCTGTAGTAACCAAACACCATCGTGGTTGCCATCAAGTCCAAAGGGGGAGATTGTTGGAAATATGATGCAGAGTGTTGTCCTTGATGGCAACCCACTGAATGAAGATGAAGACATGCTACTGTTGACATGTGTTGTCCTTGATGGCAATCCACCTGATGAAGTTATGCTTGACTTGATGGACTTGGTAAATGATGTAAATCTGATGTGATATGTTGTTGAGTGTTGTCCTTGAAAGGCAACCCACTTGATGAAGATGATGAAATCTTACTTGATGAAGTTGTGCTTAAGAGAATGTGTTCCTGATGAAGAAAATATGATGTTTCTACAGTGTGTACAGAAGGCTATGAAGAAAGGATTTCAGAATGTACTCAAAATATGATGAAAAGAGTATGTCTCTTTGTATACGCGGATTAGCCTAGGGGAAGTCGCGTATGCACGCGGAAAATAACGTGCCAAGTCGCGTATGGGCTAAAGCGCTCAAAAAGTGCAAAACCAAGGGTAACCACCATGGTATTGACCCATGGTATTGGGTAATGATCCACCTAATTGACCCCGTCCAGGTAGTTTTGGGCTCATGGTATTGTTTTGGCCCATGGTATTGAAAAAGGGGCTCATGGTATTGAAAAAGGATAAACCTAGATAAGGAGAACAAATTCATTGTGCACAACATGAGTGTGGGTGCAAGATGTCTGAGCTTGAATGAATACTTCTCTCTGAAGTATATCTGAATGGAAAGGGTTACACTTGAATGATAAATCTGAATGTATGATGCACCAATGATGAAGAAGGGGATCTAGATCTGAATTTCCCTTGTATTTGCTAGATCTGATTATGGAAGGCTTAGATCCGTGATGAGGCGAGCATCCAAGCGAACATATGTCTGAAGCAAAAGGGTAGATCTGAACTGAATATCTGATCTGATGAAGTATGCTGCTCTGTAATGATTGAAGATCTATACGCTACTTCGCCGCGGAGGAAGCGTGTATATACGCAGCTTCAGCAAAGAGAAAGCGCGTATGCGCAATAAAATATACACTGAGGTATACGCTGGTTTGTGTGGACGAAAGCGCGTATATACGCGACATCAGTGAAGGGAAAACGCGTATGCAAACTAGGGTTTGCTGAAGCAAGGGGTATGAAATATCTGATCTGTTCTGCTGTGTTTCTGCTATCTGATCTGTGTTGATATGTATCTGTTGATGATGTATGTTTGTGCTTAAAAGTATGAAAAGGGTTCAGTCCGGAAATATGATGAATTGTGGCCTGCAAGTTGTGTTCTATTGAAGTTGTTGGATCCAGTGTGAAAATTGATGAAACGTGGTCCAAGGTGGTGCTGAGGGTTGTAGCTTTCAGTCAGGGGGTTGTAGCTCCCTTCCAGGTGAGGCTGGTAAACGAGATCGGGGGTCGTAGCTCCCTTCCAGGAGAGGCTGGTAAACGAGTCAGGGGGTTGGAGCTCCCTTCCAGGAGAGGCTGGTAAACGAGCGCAGGTGGGTGCCTGCGTGCTGGTCAAGTCTGCGCCAGCACATATGTTGTAAGATGTTTTCTCTATACTAAAATATTGAAGGCTGAGCAACTGCAGCGGTGGTTTTCTCCCGACTTGGGTTTCCACCTAAAAATCCTGGTGTTCATGTGTGATGCTTTGTGTGATGATTTATTTTGTTCTTACTGCACATGTTTACTGCTTATTGAATATCTGATGAATAAATGAAGGAATGATTTAAGTGAAGAATTAATGACATAAATAGATATCTGTGTATACGCGAGTTTCGTAAAGGGTATCCGTGTATATACGCAAGTCTGGTTCAGGAAAGTAGCGTATGCGTTTTAGAAGCAAGAAAAAGTGAAAGTTTTGAATATGCAGTAAATACTGATTCACCCCCCCCCCCTCTCAGTATTTTTCCCAACAAATATCTCTAGGTAAAATTAATACAAGTTAATGCTTCTCGGCCTTTAAGGGGCTCAACAGAGAATATTTCTGATATTTCTCTATATTAATTGGTTTTCATTATGTTTTTAGGCTATTTGGTAGTTTTTGTTGAGTTTAAACTCCTTTAGGTAGGCTGGCAGTAACTCTGGCTGTCTTTAGGAAAAATATCACTGACTGGGCAATAACTATGCCTTCTTTTGATTTATGGAATCTGTAGGTGGCACTTTTTGGTAGCTAAAGGGGATTCAATTAGCAGAGGGTTTCACGATATCACCAATGCTCATGAGGCATGGGTAGAATCATAGTTTGAACCCTGTATATTCCTCTTGGATAGTGGCCTGTGGATCATCATCCCTAGCTTTAGCATTATTTTAAAACTATGGGAAAAACCTTTATAACCTACAAAAAATAAAGAAAAGTTATGAAAATCTTGCAAAAATAGGTTCAAACACTGCTTTGGGTAGTTTGGGAGCGAGGGCAAATCAAAGCTGTTGGATTAGAATATCCAACGGTTGAGATTGCATGATGAAGTGTTTTGGGAGCAGGTTGGGTGAAAAGCGAATGGTAGTAAGATTAAGTCAGTACCATTTGATCTTTGGAGATCGACGGCGGAGAACTCACAATGGAGCGTTTGTGAAAATAGATAGAGGGCAAGCGAATGGAGGTAAAATACAATGAGAGCCGTCAGATTAGAATATCCAATGGTTGGGATCAATTGGTGAAATTTTTTGGGAACAAAGGTGAGGGGCAAACGAATGGGTTGTGTTTATAATATAAGCCGTCTGATCTTAACAATAAATGGCCAAGATTTAAAACCGAAAAATTCAATGCTGTGGAGAAAAGTGGTAAGGCGGAAAGCCAGCAGCAGTTTTCGCAAAAAATTTGGGTGGTATGTGGTTTTCCCAAAAAAATGCGATACGGTATGCCTTCTGACACCTGTCCCTTTCAATACCACCAGTTTCAGAAAATTTTCGGGCATTAACGTCTGGGCGCAAACATTTTGCGAAACAGATCATCCATCGTTAGATGATCTGGTGCAGATCCAAGGGTGCGGATCGCATGCGACGGGAAAGTTGCATGAGCGAGGCTATAGTGGAATAGACGCGACAGCGCGTGAGTGGGTAGGTGTTCTATGAGGTGGGAGGTAGGTCCCAAAAGAGTAGGGTCTATCGAGTTGAATCCTGACCGTTGGATCTTATGAATGAATGGTTAGATTTGAATCAAGGATCACAAATCAGAGGAGAAAAGGGGATGGAACTTGAGATTTGCGCGATGCGACGGAGCGCTATCCGTTGGATCTGTGAGTAAGATCGACGGTTGAGACTCAATCGGAGGGGAAATGGCGAAGATTTATGGGCGGAGTGCGACGAGATCTTAGCCATCGGTTCTTGTGGATTCGACGGCTAAGATTAAATTGAGAGGATCGACATCGGAGGAGAAAAGGGGATGGAACTTGAGATTTGCGCGATGCGACAGAGCGTTGTCCGTTGGATCTGGGAGTAAGATCGATGGTCAAGACTCAATCAAAGGGGCAATGGCGAAGGGTTATGGGTGGAGAAAGAATAACCCGATGGCCATTGATCCATACAAATCAACGGTCCAGATTGATTTGAAAACAAAATGTCAAGGATGGGAAAATAACGAAGGAAAAAGGGTTTTTCGCATGGGTTTTTAGGTTCTAAGTGCTAAATTGTAGGGCTTAAGGTCACATGAGATGGAGGGGCTAAAGGAAATAAGCCCTTGGGGGCTTAAGACCTATATAATGTAAAATGAGTGATTTTTAAGCCAAACTGAGGGTTCTGATAGGCTAAAGGAAGGATTTTAAACCAAATAAAGGGGAGATATAAGGTTTTAAAGGGGAGAATGATGATTTTTAAGGTTAAAATGAAGGTTTAGAGGGTTTTTATGAAGGAAATGAGAATGAAAATGGGGTTTATTTATGAGTAGAGGAGTGAAAATGATGAAAAATGGGGTTTTGAGCAGTCTTTCTCTTGGTAAAACAGTAGGTACTTTTAGGATTATGAGGAAAACAACAGTGAAGATTAACTCAAAGGACATCATAAACCTTCAAGAACTCACAATTTGGATATGAATTGTTTCTTGAAGGCTAAAAAATATTTAACCACCATTTGGTATAACAAATTTTTATAGGTGGCTAACAGCGGCTTCAAATTGGGATGGTAGCTCCTTGGAGGTGTCAAGAACCATAGAAATTCATCTCTGGAATGTAGATCAGTATCCCTCATTTTTTACAAAATTTTCCTATTTTATGATCAGCTGCTTGAAAGATGATTATAACATTTGATATTAGTAGAAAAATTCTTCCCCAAACAGCTACTTACACAACCTACTTAGTAACATTTTTTCTTCAGAAGGTGCATTTGGACTTGCAAACCTTTCATCAACATTTTATTCTTTTATTGAAAAAATAAAACTAGTCTAATTCTACTTTTATTTCTCCATGAACTCAGTTTAAATAGTTGAGTTCATAAGCTTCTCTACCTAACTGCTATCTATCAGGATTAGACTGTCTAATAGACCTTTATTCTCTATATTCTAAAACAGAAAAATTAAAAGCAGCTAAGCTAGGATTAAGAATTCTGACTTGTTGTGTGTCTATGGCATAAAAACAAGCTGCACATAGACTAAAATTTGTAGAAAATTAAAACAAAATTGTGAAGGCTTAAGATCTGAAAATAAAAAACATCCTTCATTATTCTTCAACTCTGGTTTGGATTTTGTTTGAACTGATTCCTCTTTCTTTCCTGGTTCAATTTTTGGGCATATTAGAACCAGTTTTCTTTCTATATTTGGCTCAAGATTTGATCGAGCCATTCTTCTTTTGAGATTCATAGTGTTGGTAAAAATACTGAGGGGGGGGCGTGAATCAGTATTTAGTTCTAACTGATAAACTTTTTACTTTTCCTTTCTCTAAAACCCATACGCTACTTTACTGAAGCCAACTCGCGTATACACACGGATATCCTTAATAAAACTCGCGTATTAACAGAGATCTCATTATGATGATAATTATTTGCTTAGTTCATTGCATCATTCATTCATTAGATGTTTAGTAAATAGTAAACATGTGCAGTAAGAACAGAATAAATCATCACACATAAGCAACACACATGAACACCAGGATTTAAGGTGGAAACCCAATTCGGGAGAAAACCACCGCTGCCGCCGTCTCATTCTTCAAAATTTTATTATAAAGAAAACATCGTACAACCATGTACTTGTGCAGACTCATACCATCACGCAGGCACCCACCTGCAGAAGGCTACAACCTTCTCTCATTTACCAGCCTCTCCTCGAAGGGAGCTACAACCCCGTACTCTCGTTTACCAGCCTCTCCTGGAAGGGAGCTACGACCCCCTGCTCTCATTTACCAGCCTCTCCTGGAAGGGAGCTACTACCCCCCGCACTCGTTTACCATCTACCACTGGAAGGGAGCTACAACCCCCTCGCTGAAGGCTTCGACCCTCAGCACCATTGTGGACCAAGTTTCATCAATTTTCATACTAGATCCAATAGCTTCCATACAACACAAATTGTAGGCCACTTTTCATCATATTTTCAGACTGGACCCACTCCACACATTTAAGCTCAACATTCATCAAACTGAAACTTATAACCCCATCAATTCATTCATTGAATCATCAACCAATCAACCAACGACTTGATCTTCAATTAACATAATCAGCAGCATATTCATCATTCAAACAACCCAGTTCTGTATGAATACATCATTGACAGATAACAGTAAAACAACAAAACAGATCAAACATTTCATTCCACTTACTTCAGCAAACCCTAGATTCCATACGCGCTTTTACTTCACTGAACCTACGTATGTACGCGCTTTCATGCACACAAACCCGCGTATACTTCTGTACATTCTTTAGAAAACCCTATCTGCCCATACGCGCTTTTCCTTAAGCGGACCTGCGTATACACGCGCTTTTACTGAAGCGAACCTGCGTATATATCTATAACATTTCAGGAATGTGCAGCTCTTCAAATCAGATAAACAACTCAGATTTCATCCTTTACTTCAGAAAGTATTTTTCCTCATCTCAGATCTAAACATTCCATAAATAGATCTAGAAAATACATATACATTTCAGATCTAGAGATCCCTCTTCATCATTTTCTTCACAGGTACATCATAGATTCAGATCTATCAATCAAGAACAGAGTTCATCCATGTAGATATTCCTTAGAGAGATTTATTCATTCACAACCCTTACTCATGCACACACTTGCACCATGATCTTCTTCTCCTTATATAGATTTAGCCTTTGTCAATACCATGAGTCAAAACCACTCAAATACTAATGGTATTCCTGGACGGGATCAAATAGATATTCCAGTGCTCAATAAAATGGGTCAATACCATGGTAATACCCCTTGGTATTCTAAATTTTGAGCACAAAATGGAATACGCAACTTGGCACGTACTTTTCCACGTGCATACGCTACTTCACCTTAACAAACCCGCGTATGCATTGTGACATACTTTGTTCAACATTATTCTGGCACTTTCTGAATTCCTTTCTTCTGCTACTTCTGAACTGATCTGTAGATACATCATATTTACATTATTAACAACTGAACAACTTCATTAAGCAGGTTCCATCAAAGTCAACACATTGTATCACATTGCCAACAATCTCCCCTTTAACTCTATCAAGTAGGTTTCCATCAAGGACAACACTCTGCATCATATTGCCAACAATCTTATTTCATCAAGTAGGTTACCATCAACTTCTTCAAGTAAGTTTCCATCAAGGACAACATATGCCAACAATCTCCCCCTTTGGACTTGATGGCAACCATGATGGTGTTTGATCACCACAATAGATAGATACATTGAATATAACCATTATGAAAACACCATGATATTCTTCCCCTATTCAAACACAATGCTACTCTCCCCCTTTGACATCAAGGGCAAAGGGCGGATAAAAACGAAAACAAGGTTTTTCTTCTCATGTAGAAAGAAGAGCTTTGTAGATCTTATGTGCACTGAAGTTACCATGCTCCCCCTGAGTTCATGCTGAATCTTCAAACATATTATTCAATGAAGTACGTGGCTCTATGATCTTTCCTATCACCAAAGAATCATACTTACATCAGTGATCCAACCAAGTGGATTTACAAATATGACTCAAGTACCCAACCAAGTGGGTTTACACATTTTGACTCAACTACCCAACCAAGTGGGTTTACAAATTTGAACAAGTCCTTACATGACTGAATATTACAATTTTACGTCATAGGACAAATATGAATTTTTATAGTCAAGACCAAGGAATCTCAAACATGAGATCAGATCACAGCAAATCAAGAGAATGCCAACAATGCATCCTTTCCATATGACCAAAGCTCTCCCTTAGCTTGTGCATCCTGAACACTTTCAACAGCAAATCATCAAGGCATATTTATCAAATATCTGTGAATGAATCAAAAATATCAGAGTTGAAACATCACCAGAGATATCATACAACATCAGAGATATCAAACAGTACTACAACTGTGCTAAAGAATGCTGACCCCAAACAAAAATTGTCAGCAACCACCCATACGCGATTTTTTGTGTATAAACTCGCGTATATACACGACTGTCTTTCAGGAAACCCGTGTATCCAATTTTAATCTTCTGATTTTAAGCAGATATGATCTTGTACATGGCAGAGACAACTCCTAGCTTCCGTCTAAGATATTCGAATGCTTCCCTGGGATATATGAGAGAAGAAAGATAGGACAATGTAGCTATGTTTTCAAGTGTCATCCAACATTTGTAGCATAAGTGCATCAGTAACCAGGCCTTCAGACTTTTTGCAGCAACAACAAATTCTTCCCAATAGGAATTATCATACCAGAACAACTTCTTCAATAGAAAATATGTGTCAAGCAATCATCCATGTGATCTGTTATCACCAAGATCTTCAAGATTTATCATGATGTAACATATGTAGGAATTATGTCAAAAGTCATCAGCAACAAACTCTGCATGATCTGTCCTCATCATAAGACTTTCATCTCATCCATGTGTGAAAAAAAAAGATATTCTTCATCAAAAAGAAAACCAGGCTCATCCATAATCTTATCATAAGCAACCATGCATCACGTCATCATCATTTGAGTATGAGAACTAAGGAATATGCAGATACAATGCCAATAATGCAATCACTAGTAGTTAGACTGATGCTCCCCCTGAACCTGTGTTCATGATCTTTAGCTATCTTTCTGTTTTTATTTATTAGAAAAGCATACGCTACTTTCTCCAGAAGAACTTTCGTGTATACGCGGCTTTAGTTCACTAAACCCGCGTATGGAAAGTGAAACACTGAAAATTTCCACAACTTCATCTCCCCCTGAATTTGTACCACCTGTACCTGTCTTCTTCACATCAAATACACTGTCAGAATTAAACATAACCAAAATTACCAAACCAACCATGAGAATCACCATATATTGCTCCCCCTGTGATGATACATTATTTATACCTATAATGTATTTCACATCACTCCTGCAGTCATTATGAGAATTAAACTTTAGAATCGGATGGCTGTAGTAGGTTCAATATTCCCTACATTTCTGACCGGTCCTCCTTCCTTTTCCAAATTTGCTTGAAATTTATTATTGTATGCTGGAAATTATCCAAATTCTCAGATCTATTCATCCTACATTCCTTTCTACATGTCCTTACTTATTACAAGCATAACATCTTATGTGACCAGAAAAGTAAGCATAAGGATCATAGTATGTTTTTCTATTCTTTCTTCTATTGCAATCAGCTACTTTATGACCATACTTGCTACATGAAAAACAATATCCCTTGAAGAAACCAGAGTACCTCTCTGTGTAGAAACTGTTTGTATGTGACTGAAATGATCTTCTTCTGCAATTGGATGCAACATGCCCATAATTATGACATTTAAAGCATTCAACATTATTGATGCTTCTATAGTTAAGAGGGAATGATTTTTTTTGAGAGTTCATGATTGTCGGTTGACCTTTTGTTTCTTCCAACACTTCAGGTTTTACATTGATATCTTTAGCACTTCCTGGTGAAATAGATTCTCCTTTAACAGTTTCATGAAAAACAAGACCAAATTTAACAGAGGGAGACCTTTGACTACTAAGAATATTGTCCAGAATCTTGGTACTATCTTGAAACCTCAAGAGTTTATCTTTTTATTCTAACTTAACTTTTAGAATGTTTACCTCATCCTCCAATCTTTGGCATTGCTTCTTCATACTTTCTTCGATCCTTCTTCCTTCTTTAACTTGATCATTCAGTTTTAAAATCTCTTCTTTCAACCCATTTTCTTGTTCTTCAAAAATTTGTAGAAGTTCTTCATTCTTCTTATTTGATTTTTCCAGACCTGTTTTGAGTGAGATGATTTCTACTTCACGTCCTTCTTTTTCAAATGATTGTAGAAGTTCTTCATTCTTCTTATTTTATGCTTCAAGATCTGATTTTAGAGAGATGACTTCTTCTTCAAGTTCTCCATTCTTCTTATTTGATTTTTCCAGATCTTCATTTAGATCGATGATTTATGCTTCAAGTCTTTTATTTTGATTGGTTGCATAACTGTACAACCTTTGATACTTGTCTATCTGACCATTCAATATTTCTATCTGTCATTTCATTTGAGAGATCATCTCATTGTAAATAACTTCTCTCTCTTTAAATGATCTTTGTTGATCTTCAACTTTAATCTTGAGAGCTTCTTCTAGATCCATAACATTACTATTTTCACCATTGTATGCACAAGAAAGTGAATCACAAGAACCACATTCAATACCTGTTTTATCTTCTTCATTTTCTGCTGCACATGTTTTCTAAGATATCTCCTTTTGAGTAGCCTTCTTCTTTTTCTTCCTTCCCATTATGATAGATCTCCTTCAAGCGATCAAGCTTCTGCAGAAGGACCTGCTCTGATACCAATTGTTGGGAAAAATACTGAGAGGGGGGGTGAATCGCATTTAGTGCTAATTGATAAACTTTTCTTTTTCTAAAACCCATACGCTACTTTACTAAAGCCAACTCACGTATACACGTGGATATCCTTAATAAAACTCGCGTATTAACAGAGATCTCATTATGCTGATAATTCTTTGCTTAGATCATTGCATCATTCATTAATTAGATGTTTAGTAAGCAGTAAACATGTGAAGTAAGAACATAATAAATCATCACACATATGCAACACACATGAACACCAGGATTTAAGGTGGAAACCCAATTCAAGAGAAAACCACCGTTGTCGTTGTCTTAGTCTTCAATATTTTATTATAAAGAAAACATCGTACAACCATGTACTAGCGCAGACTCATACCAAGACGTTATGACCCCACTCGTGTATACACAACCTTCTCTCATTTACCAAATTTCTCTCCGGAAGGGGAGCTTAAACCGTTTCCTCGTTTACTGCCTTCCGTAAGGAGCTACTACCCCCTGCTCTCGTTTACCAGCCTCTCCCGGAAGGGAGCTACTACCCCCTACTCTCGTTTACCACTACCACTAGAAGGGAGCTACAACCCCCTCACTGAAGGCTTCGACCTTCAGCACCATTGTGGACCACGTTTCATCATTTTTCATACTCGATCCAACAGCTTCCATACAACACAACTTGTAGGCCACTTTTCATCATATTTTCAGACTAGACCCACTCCACACATTTAAGCTCAACATTCATCAAACCAAACTATAACCCCATCAACTCATCTGATGAGAATCATCAACCAATCAACCAATGACTTGATCTTCAATTAACATAATCAGCAGCATATTCATCATTCAAACAACCCAGTTCTGTATGAATACATCATTGACAGATAACAGTAAAACAACAAAACAGATCAGACATTTCATTCCACTTACTTCAGCAAACCCTAGATTCCATACGCGCTTTTACTTCACTGAACCTGCATATGTACGCACTTTCATGCACACAAACCCGCGTATACTTCTGTACATTCTTTAGAAAACACTATCTGCCCATACGTGCTTTTCTTTAAGCAGACCTGCGTATACACGCGCTTTTACTGAAGCGAACCTGCGTATACATCTGTAACATTTCAGGACTGTGCAGCTCTTCAGATCAGATAAACAACTTAGATTTCATCCTTTACTTCAGAAAGTATTTCGCCTCATCTCAGATCTAAACATTCCATAAACAGATCTAGAAAATACATATACATTTCAGATCTAGAGATCCCTCTTCATCATTTTCTTCACAGGTACATCATAGATTCAAATCTATCAATCAAGAACAGAGTTCATCCATGTAGATATTCCTTAGAGAGATTTATTCATTCACAACCCTTACTCATGCACACACTTGTACCATGATCTTCTTCTCCTTATATAGATTTAGCCTTTGTCAATACCATGAGTCAAAACCACTCAACTACTAATGGTATTCCTGGACGGGATCAAATAGATATTCCAGCACTCAATACAATGGGTCAATACCATGGTAATACCCCTTGGTATTCTAAATTTGGAGCGCAAAATGGAATACGCGACTTGGCACATACTTTTCCGCGTGCATACGCTACTTCACCTTAACAAACCCTCGTATGCATTGTGACATACTTTGTTCAACATTATTCTGGCACTTTCTGAATTCCTTTCTTCTGCTACTTCTAAACTGATCTTTAGATACATCAGATTTACATTATTAACAACTGAACAACTTCATTAAGCAGGTTCCATCAAAGTCAACACATTGTATCACATTGCCAACAATCTCCCCTTTAACTCTATCAAGTAGGTTTCCATCAAGGACAACACTCTACATCATATTGCCAACAATCTTATTTCATCAAGTAGGTTACCATCAACTTCTTCAAGTAGGTTGCCATCAAGGACAACATATTCCAACACATAGGTTCAAATTTTGAGCTTGTTTGAACCTTTGTTTTTCAATCCTAATCTACCTTACTGATAAGCCAAGGTTGAGCTGTTTGGCTGATCTAATTCACTAACCTATCAGCAGTAAATTGAAAAACTAATTAGTCATGATTAGGCTTTATGACTAACTAGAAGTGTGTTTTTAGGGGTGGCATTTGAGCTTGCACACTTTCAGACTTTGTTTCTCTTTTTGGTATGGGGTTGTACCTTTCTTGTTTTACAATCTGCCCTCTTTTCTTTTTTCTATTTTTTTGTATTTTTCTTTTTCTAACTTTGAAATCAGAAATCAACAACTAACTAAATGCTCAAAGGCTGAGCTTTATTGACATTCCTATCTAACCTAATCTAACTTGAAAATTTTTGCTGCTTTATATGGTACAATAATGCCAATGTAGCCAGTTGAGTAGTGACAAAAAGGAATAGACAAACTGGCTACTAGACAGAGGTAACCACAGTACATAGTGAATCTTAATCTTTAAAATCAAGGCTGTCACAGGAGGTGAAAACGTTTTGTGTGTTTGGCTCTTGCAAAAGATCCATGCTTGAGAATTTGAGCCAATTGGGACCTCCACACAGTCTTCCATAAGATCAACAAAGAAAGGATGATAATTCTCTTCTTCTTGGCCCTCGACAATTGGTAGATTGTCTGCCTCTAAGATATCAGCTTTGAGGATTGCACCTTCAGCATGTTCCTTGGAAGCATCATCATCCTTAACCTGGTTGAGAATATTTGGAAGATAGTTTTCAACCAGGATAACCTCTTCTTTCTCCATTGGATTGAGATAAAGATTTTCTTGAGAAAGAAAAACTTCCTCATCTTCAGTATTATCTGAACTGGAGGACTCATCATATATTGCAGTCTTGTCCTCTTGTAGTCCTGGTATGCTCTGATTCAGTGGAATGTACTCTATGAAGAGATCATCATGTTCTTGAACAGGGGTATCTTTTATTACCTCAATCCTATCAGGAGAAGGCTCCTTATCTTCATCCTGCTCAAGAAATTCCTCTTCTTTTTTAATCTCAACATTACAACTAATAGATTGTTGATTCCCAATTATGTGAAAGCTATTTCTGATGGATTGGATTGTTTGATTGCTGCTTTCAAGTTCATGATAATGAAAATCATAACACCAATCAACTGTTGTTTTCCCTGCATGATTAGTTTATGCTTGAAGTTCATCATCATCATCAGACTGATCAAAATTTGGAAAATCATTAGAAAAAAAAATTTCACCAATCAAGCATATTAGGTTATCAGTTTTCTTTTCTTTAAGCTGATCTACAAGTTTGTTTTCTACTTTAAGAAAACAAGGTTCAGTAGGTAGATAAGCAAAGGTATTTTGTTCTAATGAATATTTGAGGACTGGATGTCTGTTCAATATTAGATCAATCTCTTCCTCTGTCAAGAGAGAAGGAATTTTCGTTTTTCTTAAGACAGATGTACAAAAGTCCTCTTTCTCTTGTGTTTGCTAATTTTGAGGCCTGATGTCTTCTTGAGCCTCTTCTAGGGGATCTTCACTTGAGTTTGCAAGGGAAATTTGAGGATTTTCTATTCTTTCCTGATCTTCTTCTGTTTCAAACAATTCCTCATGATTACTATGACACTTAGTTTGAATACAAGGCCCATGAGTTTTTTTCTCTACATTATCAGGATGCCACTCTTCTTGTGTAATCTGAGATGGGTTATAGTCTAGAGGGGGAGTTCCTATGTGTGTTGGTTCTCCTTCCACATCAGATTCTGCATTTTCTAAGTGGCTACTTGATTCCTCAAATAACTTATCACTATAAGTTTTTTGAATTTGGTCATGAAGTTCTCTTAATAGCATCGTACAAGATATAGGTAGGAAATCATGAATTTCTTGACAACCTTCTTCATTGATTTCTTTGTAACCTTGCTCATCATCTTCTATAAAGTCTTGATCATCATACATATCTTGCTCATTGTCTAGGTGTTGAGGTGATTGAACTTGTGTTTGATCAAGGAAAGGCATAGGTTGCTCTAGATCACTAATATTTAAGTTAGCCTCAAACCTATCCATTCTCTTTCCAAGCATGTACATCATCTTTTCCATCATGATGAGTAGTTTTTCTTCATTGTTTTCTCTATAATCTTGCTCATCACACATGTCTCACTCATCATACATGTCTTGTAGTGGTTTAGTTTGTTCTTGATATGAAAAAATCATGGGCCGATCTAGATCATCAATATTTAAATTAGCCTCATACCTTTATATTCTCTTTCCAAGCATGTACATCATTTTTTCCATCATGACCATTAGTTTGGCTTCTGGGTCTATATCTAAATCCATGTTTGTAAATCAGAAAAGAGGTCACTGAATCTTGTCAACCAGTTTGGAGTCTTTTGCTAGTGGAGTCATTTGGTTTTTTAAGAGTTGTGGAGTTGCTAGGTGGATGATTTAAATTTTTCTGTCCACCAACAGTATGGTTTGGTTTTCTCAATGCATTCCCAAAGGAGTCTAAAAATACTGAAGGGGTAATAGGCTTATTGGAGGTCAATCAAGTCACCAGGTGGAAATTTTTAGCTCTTTTGGAGGTAAAATGTTTTATGGTCCACCACCATTTATTGATTCACATACCAATCTAAAAAAACTTTGGGTCTTCTGAGGTTTTTAAGGATGTATAAGATGTAATTTACTCAGAATTCCCCAGCAGAGTCGCCAGAATGTTAGGTCTCTGTAATTTGGAAGATTGGAAAATACAAACTGCAAAGCCTACATATGAACCACTTTGGGATTCTAGGATCTAGCCCTCCTGAATCCAGAGAGGGATCTCTCTATAAATGCAAATATTGATTTATCTTTCAAGGTTTTAAGTATGATTTTAGGCTAGTTATTAATAACAAGGGTTTTGTTTGTTTTGGTTGGTTGGGTATGATCTTTAATTGATTGGAAAGTCCTGAAAATGAAATGGTTTCAAAGGGGTGAAGGTGTGAATAATCACAACAAGGTTCAGCTGACAGGATAGATATGAAACAACTCTTAATCCATTGGGCTATGGAGTCATAAAAGGTTTTAATTGTGCAACAATTTCAAGAGTGGTCCATGGGGAAAGTCATCTATAACAAAAGATCTTTGGGATTTAAATGATGGAATGGAACATTAAAATATTTCGAAGGTGGAAAAGCCAATAATTTCAACAAGGATTTATCAACTTTCCAAACAAGAAAAAGCCTTTTAAGTAACTGTTTGAAACTAGTCAAAGGACAGGACTAACCATAGACTTCTTTGGACAAGCTTGTATTAAAGCTAACTTATCAGACAAACAATCCAGTAATCCACATTACTACTTTTAGAAAGGATGAAAACATATAAGAAAACAAAGTGTAGCTTAAGATCAAGTAAGATATCATTAAAATCTAGACCTGTGTTCAGCACACTCTTAGGGAAACTTTCAAAAAACCTTTGGAGAAAGAACTAGAAGACAGGGCAAACCATAAACTTTCCTAGTCCAACTCTACTTAGCAAGTAATGAAAATATCATTCAAGAACAATGTTTAAAGTTTAGACAGTACTACATGGGCTCACCAACATTCCTTGACTGCTTGGATTGTATTAAATCATTCTTAAATACACAATTGGAGGAAAACATCAAGATAAAGCTTATCAGTGAGAGTAGGGTACTTGTAAGAGTAAATCCTAGCTCTATACTTGTTTTTCTTTATCAGAGAAAAGTGGACAGAATGGAAACATAAAGAGAAATAACAATTACAATGAGAAACACATCACCATTGACATAGACCAGGATCCCATGAATCAACTTGTGTATTGATGTCAATCCAGTTACATACTTCAAGTCCAATGTTTCAGTACAGCAACAACTTCTCTTCTCAACCCAACTTCTTTGATTACAAATAGAGCTTCAACAACCTCTAAGAACTATTTACATGTAGAAAGTTTCGAGAAGCAAGTATTACATCAAAGTCCAACAACCAACCTTTTACAATGTGCTCCTCAAGGAGATTTTATAAGAAAATGAGGAGGTGGGATGAAAGAAAAGATCTCTGGGTCCAATTAATACAAGTTAATGCTTCTCGGCCTTTGAGGGGCTCAACAGAGAATATTTCTGATATTTCCTTGTATTAATTGGTTTTCATTAAGTTTTTAGGCTATTTGGTAGTTTTTGTTGACTTTAAACTCCTTTAGGTAGGCTGGTAGTAACTCTGGTTGTCTTTAGGCAAAATATCACTGATTGGGCAATAACTATTCCTTCTTTTGATTTATGGAACCTGTAGGTGGCACTTTTTGGTAGCTGAAGAGGATTTAATTAGCCTCTTATGTGGTAGTGGAGGCCTTTTGGACTAATATATCTCTTTGTTTTTCCTTAAAACACCTTTAGTCTGCTTTACTCTATGTTTTATGCTTAAATAGCCTTGATCTTTGTTCTCTGGTCTTTATCCTTTAACACTGTCTTTATCTCTGTGGATTAGGAAATTGATTATTGAATTTATGCCTTAATCCCTTTAAACTCTGATTTAAAATCATTAATTCTTCAATTATGCTTTGATCTTATCCTTTGACACTGATACTCTTCGTTTAATTGATTCTGACTGTGTTTACATGTTTGTAGGTGCACAGAGGGTTTCACAATATCACCAATGCTCATGAGGCATGGGTAGAATCATAGTTTGAACCCTGTAGATTCCCTTTCTTCTTGGACAGTGGCCTGTGGATCGTCATCCCTGGCTTTAGTGTTATTTTAAAACTATGGGAAAAACCTTTATAACCTGCAAAAAAAAAAAAAAAAAGTTATGAAAAGCCTGTGAAAATAGGTTCGAACACTACTTTGGGTTGTTTGGGAGCGAGGGAAAATTAGAGTCGTTGGATTAGAATATCCAATGGTTGAGATTGCATGATGAAGTGTTTTGGGAGCAGGGTGGGTGAAAAGAGAATGGTGGTAAGATTAAGTCAAGGCCGTTTGATCTTCGGAGATCGATGGCGGAGAACTCACAATGGAGCATTTGTGAAAATAGATAGAGGGCAAGCGAATGGAGGTAAAATACAATGAGAGCCGTAGGATTAGAATATCCAACAGTTGGGATCAATCGGTGAAATTTTTTGGGAGCAAAGGTGAGGGGCAAACGAATGGGTTGTGTTTATAACATAAGCCGTCTGATCTTAACAATCAACAGCCAAGATTTAAAACCAAAAAATTCAATGCTGTGGAGAAAAGTGGTAAGGCAGAAAACCAGCAATGGTTTTCGCAAAAATTTTGGGTGGTATGTGGTTTGGAAAAAATAAATGCGATATGGTACACCTGCTGACACCTGTCCCTTTCAATACCGGCGGTTTTGAAAAAATTTCGGGCATTAACGTCTGGGCACAAACATTTTTTGAGACAAATCATCCACCGTTGGATGATCGGGCGCAGATCTGAGGGTGTGGATCGCACGTGACGGGAAAGTTGCATGAGCGGGGTGATAGTAGAGTACACGTGGCAGCGCATGAGTGGGTAGGTGTTCTATGAGGCGGGAGGTAGGTCCCAAAGGAGTCGGGTCTATCGGGTTGAATCCTGACTTTTGGATCATTCCAACACTCCAAACTTCAACAAAAAGTGTTGGGTGTAGCTAAACCATGAAAAAATGGGATAGCAATACATATTCTCCTTGATTAAATCAAGGGTCCTCTGTGTAGTGATAATTGTCTGCTCTAAATCAGTAAGGTGTTCTAATCCCTGGTAATGCAATAGCCCTGATGGCATGTCCCCATATGTTTCAATAAGAGGTACTAGAACAATATGAGATGAAAGTGGTTGCATAACTTGGATCAACTGATGTGTGGGAACCTCTTGCAAGACCACAACATTTCATCCAACAGGGACAATGGTGTCTCCAATTGTTGGTAGTGATGATGGATGCATCTCTACAACTGTACCAGCACTGGTATATGTCTCCTCCTCATCATGCATCTCATGAGTAATGCATGGGGCTCCAAATGTCAAGAACTCAAGACCATCTTTCAAATATGCAAGTGATCCTCCTCTTGATGTAAGCACATCTGTAGCTGGTGGTGGTAGAGGCTCCTCCTCCTGAGTGATTTTGAGGACAAATTCCTTTCGATATTCATGTACTATCTCCTTGATGATGGGATATGTCACTATGTTAGATGTCTCTATTTTATTTCTACCAAATCTCTTCTTTAGTCTCTTAATGAATTCTACATAAGCAAACACTTTCATTTGTGACAAGTGGCTGAACCACCAATATCTTGATTCACCTTCTGGGTGGAGCGCTGAAAACTCCACAACCTCTCTTTTTAATATAGGATATTTCAGAAAGAATGCAAATAATTCTTCCCTCAAAGCCCTCAATGTTCTTGTGGAAGATCCATCAAATGTAGGCAAGAAGAATATATGCCTTTTTCTTCTATTGCTGCTTCTAGATCTCCTCTCTTCCTTGAGTTGCAGAAACTATTGGAGAGAGAGATTCTCCTTCAATTCTCTTGGCTGTGACTTGTACTCAAACATATATTTACTTAGGGTCTCATGCCCCAAGTCTTCTATATATTCAAAATATCCCTCTTTCTCATCAAAGAAAGTGGATCTAGTGTTATAATGTGAAGCACCTTGCTTCTCTGGTCTTCTTTGCTGCTGATAAGAAGTACTCAGACCTTCTTCTTTTTGAAACCTTCTTGAGGTTTCGCTTTGCCTTTCTATTATTGTTTCATTGATCTCTTTGGAGAGATCCTTCATAGATCTAAGGAAATATGAGGAAAATATTAATCCCTCCATTATAGTAGATCTCTACTATCTTATTTTCATATGTTTTCAATAATTTCCACAAGCTAAGCCAAATATCATGCTTTGATACCATTGTAATATCTCAAAATGGAATAATGCATTGATACACAAAAACAATATTTGTAACACAGAAAATGTACATGTAAATATTGAAAAATCATAGAATATACATAATATATGAGCCTTTTATTATCATTGGATATGGATAAACAGTACAAATTTTCTCAAATAGATGCACTCAAGCCAAATACATAGGCTAGAATGTCCCTGAAAACATGCCAAAGCAGGCACCGCGTAACTGGAGAGCTGCTAGAAGCAAATAGTATGTTTCCCCTTCAGCAGATGATGTACATATGACTACTGGTTGAATAGGGAAATTCAGATCTATCGAAATCTAGAGCTCTGATGATGCCAAAATTCAAGATCTGGGCTTTATGATGGAAACCCAAGATAACCCAGAAATGAAATTCTATATCTATGAGATTGGAAATTTACCCTGTTGGGGTTTGATCCCTGGTTTGTTGGGTTATGCATATCTGAAGCTAGATCTAACAAATATATGTCTCCAATATGTCACAAGATCATATATAATCTTGAAGGGCTGATCCCTTCACTAGATCCTCAAGCCAAAAGCTCAACGTCCAGCTCCTTAATCCTCCTCTCAAGATTGCAGTTGTAGCTACACTACTGCTCACAAAAACTGTGCTATAATGGAAGGAGGCTCTCTATCTTGCTGCTAAGATATGCAATGTAGCTTAGAAATGATGGAAATAATGAATACAATGTGAAGGAATGGTCCTCCACTGGATTACTAGCTGAAATGCTAGAAACTTCCCTTCTCCCTTGGATCTACAAGACTGGACCACGTAATTCTTGATTGGACTGCTACTACTAGGAGATGAATGTTGGATGGCATAATGAATTATATATATTTGAAGCACTGGAAGACTGAATTTGAAGCACAAAGTGAAAGGATGAACCCTTCACTGGTTCCTCAGCTGAAATACTGAAGGACAACCTCCTCCTCCCAAAATGATCTTCAGTAATGCATAAATCCTAAAGGTATATCTTATGGAGAGAGTGGAAATAGTGTGGCACCAATGCTTGATGATGAATAATCTCAATAGGAAACCTTCATAGAGTAGGCACACAATTCCGCCATGGGTAAGGTAGGATTTCCGCTCGAAAACACCCTATGCTAAATAGCACTGTAGACTTAGCTACAAAGCTCAAACATGCTTGGAATGTTAAATGAAAAATCTAGATCTAAATATACCATACATCAATAATAATCTAAATCCTGCCTATAATGTTTCCTTCATATTCATTATATAGTTTGTGAACCTTCCCATGCCTTGGCCCACCTCATAATTGCGCTATACATGCGGACAGAGGTCTCCATGTTGACTGTGTTTTCTCTCCATGATCTCCATCATGTATGTATGTAATGATCACCCTCTCCATCATGTGTGCTTTAATGCACTACTTCCTCCATCATCTCATCATGAATGATCTATGATATTACATTTGATTCCTTCCATGATCTTAGTTGACTACTTCAACCTCCATGATCTTCTCATTAATGAGACATGATCTCCAGTCCTTTCACATTAAGAGGTTTCTCCACTACTCCATAATGTAGATCTTAATATGAAATATCCACATTCACACATAAAAAGTGGATTTTATTTATCTTTTTGGTTTATGGGTCCCTCCACCCTCTTATTTTATTAATTAATTATGAAAATTAAGAACTCCAATATTCCAATTATCTTGTGGAAAAATTGGGAATATTACATGGCATGATTATTAATCCTAATGTTTGGTCGGCGTATATATATACCACATTTTATGGTGGCATCATAATTCAGGCTATATTGGATTACATTATGGTGGTCGAATTATAATGTTTAAACTATAGTCCGTTGGCATTGTTGTATTTGAACATTGGTTTATATAATGCCAAACTATATGGTGGAAATTTGATATATGTGTGTGTGTGTGTGTGTGTGTGTGTTATTAAATGCCACAGACCATAGTTCGAAGACTATATCCAAATTCTGATTAAAGTTTAATATGAAGCATTTCACATATTCCAAAGTTCATATAGGGTGGGGTGTGTTTTATAAATTTTTGCAAAATATGTATAGAGGGGCAAGGTCAAGGCTCGACCCCATGACCTCCCCCATATAAATTTTAGCCCATACCAATGGGTCATCGCATGGTTCTTAATAGCCATAACACCCAACATATAATTCAATGCATATGAAAACCATCTAATTGTCGACCAACGCTCCCACTAAACATGCTTATGCGCATTTAATCCACTATTAATCAGCCACCAACCATTAATTAACTCTCATTTAAGTTTCCAACATATTTTGAGGTGCCACCATTTTCGGCGGAATCACCAATTTGGTAGAGCTATCTAGAATCCTCTCCAAATTTGGAGGAGGAATCTAGGGAAATTTTTTTTTGACCATATATTGAGCAATTTTCAACCAATGTTTTCTCATTAAGAGTAATTCCTATCATATTTGGATGCTCTGAATCCATTGGTATAGGTTGCAGAGGTAGAGGATTAATTTTACAGGTGTTTTTGACACTTTGAAGAAAATTTAAGCTAAGGACCACTAGGAAGGAAGGCCATACCTAGATTAGATGAAGACGAATGTTGGCTCAATTAGAGTAATTTTTAGATGTATTTGATGATTTGAAAATAGTGTTATATTTTGCAGAGGTTTTGGAGCACTTCTAAAAGTGTTTTGGTCACTTTGGAGATTAAATAGGACAAGGGAAATGAGGATGGGAGGTCAAGCCTAGATCAACTGGAAAGCAATTTTAGAGATTGAATAGTCATTTTTGAGGTTTTTGGGTATTTTGAAGCCAATGGAGAAGGCTTCAAATCCATTGGAACACTAGAGGTGCATTTAATCAGACATTTGAATCTTAATCCCAAGAGGGCCTAGCTAGTTGAAGCAGGTCCATAGAGATGTAGCCCAGGAGGGGTGAACTATGTTATTAGCCATTTTATTATGTGATTTTTGTGTGTTATTTATCTACATTTCATTTTTTGTACATGAGTTTTTAAAATATAATTAACTGATAATTTGATCATCAAAGACACATAAAACTTGACACATAAACCCTTGCACAATTGGTTAACTTGAGATGATCCTAAACACACATTTTTAATATTGATGAGGGAGATAGCATAGAAATAACTAGTTTTCCCATATTCATATTAGGTCAAGCATGCCAAACTAAAAACCTTCAAAATGAGGTTCAAGCGCCTAAGAATGGTTGAAGATGAGAGTATAACATAACACTTCCTTAGGGTCGATGAAGTAAACATTATGATTAGAGGGTTGGGTGAATAAGTCAAGGAAGAAATTATTGTATAAAAAGTATTAAGATCTTTGCCCATGACATTTAATGCCAAAATCTCAGCTATTGAAGAAATGGCTAATTTGAAATATCTCAAGATAGACTAGTTGCTTGGTACTCTCATGGCATATGAGATGAGAGTTAGAAAAGAGAAGTCAGAACAAAAGGAATAAATGTTCAAAGTATCTAAAAATTTCAAGGAGCTCAAAAAACATCTACAGTGCTCCAGCTGTGAATATGATCATGAGTTGGTTCAGTTGGCTAGGAAAATTAAGCGTGGCTCATGTAAATATAAAGGGAAGTTTCCCTTTAAATTATTTGATTGCGGAAGAGTGGGACATTTTTTGTCCAAATGACCCTACAAAGAAATTACTGAAAAGGAAGATGATCACAAACCAAGGATCAAATATTAGAATAGATTCCAAGAAACAAAGTATTGTTCACTCTGAAGAGGAATAAGAATAAGAAGGAGTATTTGAACTTGAAGTTGAACTCATCAATGCCCTTGATGAGTTAAAGAAAACAAGGAAGAAGAATAAGTTTCTAAAGGAACAAATTTGGCATGTTGAAGAAGGTATGTATAACTCAGATAATGAGGATTTTTTTTATTAAAAAGAAAAACTTGAAGAGGCTATTAAGATAAAATATACCCTGGTCCTTATTCTAGAAGAAAATCAAGGAGCATGTGAGAAATTGGAGGAAGACAACAAGAAGTTAGAAGAGGAGTTGATGAAGATAAGAAAGGAAACAATGTCAAGAACATATCGGGAGAAAATTTTGTCCTTAAAAGTTAAACTAGAAGAAGCAAAACGAAAGGAAGAAGTACCTCAAGATCTAATCAGAAGAGAATTTCCAAATTCTTCAAGAATAGATTGTCTCTCTAAGAAAAGGTCTAGAGGGAAGAAAGATCAAGAGAGGTATAAATGATAAGTTTCCAGAAGTCACAAGAAAAATAGATTAGATTCTAAATAACCAAAGGCCCTTGGGAATCAAAAAATGTCTAGGATAATCAAAGGAATAGGAATCTTCCATGAGGAATATGAAATTCATGTCTGTAGGATTTGAACAATCACAGGGTTATGAAAATAAGCATAAAGAGAGAGTCAATGAAAAAAAAAGGAAGAAGGACAAAGAGGAGATCATCAAAGGAGAATGAATCGATCAACCAGGCATCCACAGTACTCTCATGCACAAAATCATAATATTTTGAACAATAGGCATGTATATTTCTTTTATGGTCATTGCTATAAGTGTCGTATATTTGGACACAAAGTTGTTGATTGTATAATTATCAAAGTTGAAAGAGAATAAAATGATAGATGTAATAATTATAAGAACTTTAGAACTCAAAATCCACCTCTTAGAGATCAAAATTTCTTCTCTCTTATGATAAATGAATTAGAATTCGTCAAATGTAATAATTTTTTGCCCAAAGAAAGTGAGTGTAGAAGTAGATTTGAATACCTATCAAAGTCCCAAAACACTAGACATCCATATACTCAGATGGATAAGGGGAGGTGGAAATGAAAGACTGAAAAGAGAATGCAGTGTGGACTCACTCTATCTGCTCACAATCAAGAATACATACGGTATGTAGATAGTGGTTGTTCCAAGCATATGAAAAGAGATAAAAGTAAATTTTTGTTATTTAAATAAAAAGACAGAGGAAGAAATCTCACATTCAGGAACAATTCTCCAACAATAATGAAGGGCAAGGGAGTATTTGTCCTTGATAAAAACACAAATGAAAAAAATGTGATGTATGTGGAGGGTATCAAACAGAAATTACTCAATGTGAGTCATATGTGTGATAATGGCTATAATGTGACCTTTCGATCCAAGGATAGTGAGATATGCAATATGAGGGATGGAAAGCTAGTATGAAAAGAAATAAGGACTCACAACAACGTATATGTGTTTGATGACTCTGGAGTAAGCTTCTATTTAAGAAATACCAATGAACCATGATTATGGTAGAAGATATTTTGCCATATGAATTTTCATAGCCTCATAAGATTGAACAAGCTTAGAATTTTGAGGAGTTTGTTAAGATTATCAAAACCTAAGAACTCAATTTGCAAGTCATGTCAATTTGGTAAGCAGACTTGGAATCACTTCAAGTCAAAAGAGTTTGTATCAAATAGACCATTAGATCTAATTCATAGAGATATATTTGGCCCATCCAAAGAAAAACCCTAAGAGGAGAAAGGTACTTTATGCTGCTCATTGATGATTCTACTAGGGCTACTCGTGTCATACTCTTAAAAGTAAAAACATAAGAATTTAAACATTTTAAGAAATTCCAAGATCAAGTTTAAAATGAGAAAGATATAAATAATCCTGGAAATTTTGACTCTCATGCTTATGAGGGAATATTACTTGGGTACTCTATTTGAAGTAAAGGATTCAATTGTTACAACACCCAGACAAAGAATATTGAGGATTGCATCAATGTAATATTGGATGAGATAGATGCAGAACCTGGATTCTCTAGAACAAAGATAAACTATGAGGATGAAGTAAATATAGAAATGGGTTTTTCAGACCAAAAGAAACAAGATCATATTTTGAATGCAATTATTCAAGCACAACTTCAAAGCCAAAGACACGTTCTAGAAATGTACAGAAAAATCATCCCAAGAGTTAAATATTGGGAGACCAAATAATGGTATTCACACCCAGAGGAAATGTATTGGCATTCCAAGCTATGAAAATATGGTTGTGCTATCATATATTGAACCCAAGAATCTCAATAAATCATGTGAGGACAAGTTTTGGGTGAGATAAATAAATGAAGAACTTGACCAAATTGGAAAGAATGATACTTCAAGCATGTTCCAATACCTAGAGACAAAAATGTCATTGGAACTAAATGGGTTAGCAAAAAAAAGATGAATGAACAAGGTCAAATAATCAAGAATAGGGCTCGTTTAGTCTACAAAGGGTATGCCTAGTTACAGGGGATAAATTTCGAGCAAACATTTTCACTCGTGACCAGATTAGAAGAAATCATAAATTTTCTTTCGTTTTCTAGTCACAAAAAATCAAAGTGCATTTCTCGATGGAGATCTGGAGGAAGAAGTTTAAATTGAGTAGGAAGAAGGTATTATTCTCACCATAGATGAACAGTTTGTGTGAAAACTGAAAAAGACCCTATGTGGAATGAAACAAGCTCCCAGAGCTTGGTACAAGAGGATGGATAAATATGTTCAACAACAAGGTTTTAAAAAGGGTATTGTTGATAGTGATTTGTACATAAAGATTGAAGGTGAATTTGTTTTTGTGGGGTCATGAGGAGTTGGTTCAGGCCTAACATTTTTCGTCAAAAGACATGAATATGATTCCATAGTTGATGCTATGGAACCAGACAATGTCTACAAGTTGGAGACATGTTGAGTTTTCACTGTCGATGGTACAACTACTATTGTGGTGGTTTTAGTGGTCTCGACACCAATGAAATATGAGCATACAGAATGAGTCACGTTTCCCATTCATGATTGAAATGAATCATATATGGTGGTGTGTATCGTCAATGTTAAATGGTTGAAGAATTTCCATTGTGGTGTTTTTTTTGAGAGAAAACTCGTGCTCTTCTGGTGGCATACTAAGGGTACTCGCATTTTCCTGGATTTGGAAGTTATGTTGAGTTCAGATGATCCAAGTGGATATCGGTGGCCACCGACCTATTCCATTTAGACCCACACCATCAATTCTTGCAGCTTTTCACATTTAGCACAACTTACTATTTTTAGCAGGTTTTCGGGTCCTACATGTTAGTCATCCATAATTTTGATTTTATCCAAAGATGACTAAATTTGACAAACCCAGATTTCTAGAAAAAAATTTCAAAAAACATTATGAGTTCTAGAAATATCACTTCCTTCATCTTTATAAGTCTATCAGTTCACCAAAATCTTCATCTATTTTTCCTAAAAAGGTTATCCTATTATTCCTTAAAAATATTGTTGCTTAGCAGTGTTATTCCCTAAACAGTTGTTCCTTAGCATTGTTGTTCCCTATTGATGTTCCTTAATAGTTTTTTTCTTTAGCCTGTTGTTCCCATCAAAATACTGTTGTTTCCTTGAAAAGAAACCCACCAAGTAAGCCTATTGTTCCCAAAGAATTTGTTTTCTAAGGCCCCATTTTCCAAGGATCCCCTTTTTTCCCTTCTCATTTCAACCTTCATTCCCTTTTAAAAAACCTTTTCAAAACCGATATAACCCTTTTCATTTAGTTTAAAAAATGCTTCATTTACCAATGAAAAACCCTTTAAACCCATAAAAACCCCTTTTTATGGTTTCAAAATGCCCCTCTTTACCTATTGGAACTTCTAAAAATTGGCCTAAAAACCCATTTTTAGCCAAAAACAATCTTTTTTTTGCAACTAAGGTTTAAGACCCTGACGGCTTAAGCCTTTCGCTCCTTTTCTCCATATGTCTGAGCACTATTACCAAGCACCCAAACCCCATCACATCATAAATTCCTCTATGAACCTACATTTGCTTTATAAAATTCTCCCCATCGATGCAAATTAGCTCCCTTTCTCTGGCCCCTGGTCACTTCTCCTCCACAAGACCGTGCCCCAGGCCCAAGCTCTCAGCCCCCTCCCCCCATCGCATCAACATTCCATTTATTTTCCTCCTTCCCCCTTATATTATTTTTTATTGATCCACCGATGCGATTATCTCTTCCCCTCCACTCCTGGTCCCTTTTCCTCCGTAAAACCCTTTCCTTCCCCTATCTTTAAGCCCCTCCCCTTATCTTCTATTTTACCCTCGTGCCCATTACCAAACACATTTTCCTTTCTATAAATGCACTATCAAATAAAAGCAGGCCCACATCATTTACTTGGCCCCACCACCCACTGCTTAAACCACTTCCACCAATCTCCGCCCGCCACCTATATCCCACTCCCATCCACCGAAGTTACACCCCAGCTTTCGGGCTCCACCTAGGCCGTTGATCTCACGCCTTGAGATTTGACGACGTAGATTCAACTTCGCTTTTGTTTTGCCTCCAGGGTTTAAAAACCCAAATCCACACGAAACCAACGGTTTCCATATGGACATGCAGCAAGCAATGTATCATATCACGTTCAATCTTCGTGAAACCATAAACCACTTAAACGCTGCACGAAAACTGCCGGTGTTTTTCCGAAACCACCTTCATTTTTTCACGCCAATATTCAACTTCCAACCCTATTTTAAGTTTCTGTGCCATATAATTTCCTCCTCCGCCTGCATCTCCACTTCCGCCTAGCTCCTCCGCCCCCAAACAGCCTCTGTAATTAGTGAAACTTCCATTGCAGGGTTTTATTAACATTTTTTGGTTTTTTGCAGGGTTCAATGGAAGTTTTAAGGACAAAAAGCCTTCTTGGGGTTTAATAAAGGAGCGGAGCTGAGGGTCACTACCTCTGAAGCCAAAATTACTGCAAAATCATAAAAATAAGCGTTCAGGGTTTGAGTTTCATGGTTTGACCAGTACTCTTTAAGTATTGGTCATATTATCAAGCCCTCCAGCGCCAAAAGAAACCCTGCACACGACAAAACGAAGCGAAATTCGTGAAGTAATAAGAAAGAAAGAAATAGAGATTAAAGATGCAGTTAAGGAACAAATGAGTGAAAGTTCAAAAGAAAACAAAAGGTTTCAAAAAAATAAAGATGATGATAAATGCAGATAGAGGGTTAAAGGCTTAATATTGACAGATTAAAGAAAAAAGCACAGTTAAAGACAAAAAATTAAAAATTTTAAAGAAATCAGATTAAATGTTGAAAGATGAAGATCAAAGGTTAGTGTCAGAAAACCGATGAATTTGAAGACTTAACCAATAAAATAATAAGGTTAATGCATAAGTTCAAAGATTAAAGGCATAATCTTACAGTTTAAAGGTGGATACAGTCAGCAAAAGGACAATAATTTGAATAAAGCAGTGTATAAAGAAAAAGGGCAACAATGTTACATTATGAAGGCCAAAGACATCATCAGGACTTAATAGGTAGTTTTAATGATAAAATAAAGGAAATATAGGCCTAAAAGGACCTCAGATAAATCAACAACAGAGTAGTTATTCACTTGATAAAACTGACTACCACCTTTCACTTACTTTATGTCTCAAAGGGAAAATTGGCAGTTATTACACAAAAAGATATTTTAAGGCTGTCAGAAAGTTATTGTAAAAGACAGAAAAGAGCCTCAAAGTCAATCTTTTCAGCTATTTTATCCTTAGGAAGTAAAGATAGATTTAATACATAGAGAAGTAGTTGAGAAACATTGCTACCTTGTGCCTTGCATGGTTTTTAAGGATAGGAGTGCATTTACTGTGTCATTAATAACATTTTGAACCCTAGATAGTTCCACCTCCTCATTTGTAGCATAAATACTACATTTGAACTCATTGTGTGGGGGCATTTGATAACTCTTTGAAGTAATACATAGTTCTGCTGAGATTGAAGAGAAATTGATGTACTGGAACCTGTGGATGTTTTGACCTGTTTGTTGATGGAGAAAGCTGTGTCATTGGATCCCTAAGCTTGGCTATTAGTGAACTATTCTAAATCTGTTTATGTTTTTCCTCTTTTCCATTCTTTTTTCACCATTTCTTGCTTATAACAGAGTAAAAGTTTTAGGCTAAGAAATGTCTCCTGGAAGCATATTAGACCTGTTTACTCTTCAATTTCTTTATGTTTCCATCTTTTGAATGTTTGATTGAGTAGTTTAACTTCTTTTCAACCCTTAAACTTGTTTATTTTAAGAATAGTTCAATACAACTTCCCTCAGGATGATTTATGGTTTTCCCTGCTTCTTGTTGACACTTTAAAAAATTGTTTCTGAAGTCTCCTTTCAAAGTACCATTGTCCAAAGTTTGCCAAAGAGGTTTGTTTTGATCATACCCTTTTTACTTGCTGAAATAATTGTTTTGAAGGCCTTTATAATTGCAGTCCTAGATGTTTAGGAGTTCCCTCTTCTATGAATGAATTTATTTGTGAATCTTAAATGTTTTCTTATCCTTTAAAGTGAAATCTTTGATGAAATAGAGCTTTCCTCGACTCTCAGATTTCATTTTGAAAATTTGTCTTGAAATTGTTATTTGCTGAAGTGTAATTTCTAGAATTCATGGTTAGCCCTGTCTATAAAATACTCCTTCATCAGATAATGTTTTAAGTCCCTTTGTTGAGAAGTACATATAATTAAGGATTCTTAATTACCCTTAGTTCTACTTTTCATTCTAAACCCTTAATGTTCATTTCATTTCGCCTGAAAGACTTTGTTAATCCAACAGCTAAGTTAGATTTTCCCTTTGATAACCCTGATTCATCTGTAAAATTGTTACAATTTCCACTTGAATCCATTTCCTAATGACTTAGATATTTCCCTTTTCTATCTATGTTGCCTAGATCATCATGTCCCATCAAACAATCAAACAAACTCAAGCTTAATAACTAGCCTAAAATCAACCCTTTACAAGAAAACAAGTCATATCTTTGCAAAACAATTGAGAGATCCCTTTTTGAGACTAGGAGGGCTAGATCCTAGAGCTCTAAAGACTGTTTTATGTGTTCCCTTGTCATTAAGTATGCCAATCTGCTAAATCCCAACAGCCACACCAACATTCTGGCGATCACGGTGGGACTTTTGAGTAAAGGTACCCAAACAAGACACTCAGTATTCATTTAAGTGAAACATAGCTTCTTCAAGCACTACCAGTGTATTGGTAATCATGATAGGATCTGTCTGAATTAGTGGCAATCTAAGTAACCCTTAGAATTCTAAGAGACCCTTATCAAACCTTGAAAAAATCAGCTAGTAAGCCATAAAGTAGACTCTGTTTGTTTCACCACCTTAGCTAAGTGTTGAATTAGGTATAGGACACTCCCATAACCAGAGAACCATATAAAACTCAAAAAAACCCAAAAACATTTTAGATTGGTTTTCAAATAAACCATTGGTGGTCGACCATGAAACATTTTACCTTCAGAAAAGCTAAAAAATTCCACCTGGCGACTCCAGTAGCCCCAGTAGGCCTTTTACTCCTCTAGATCTCCAGTTTTTATTAAAGATTGTGTTAACCAGCCATGAGGAATTTTAGAAGCCTAACTGTGAGGGGAGAACTTTTGAAAAACAGTCTTAAAAACCTCTTCCTCTCTAAATTTTGAAAACTGAAATCTGGCTTCACATAGGATTAACACTAGATCCCATCCAAATCCTAATCCCCCTACCATATTTGAAAATCCAGAGAGGATTTTGTGGCAAACTTCTACACCTGGAAAACCAACTACTGATAGGTCCATTCCAAGAACAAGATATGTCCCTGAAAATATTACAGTCTTGAAAGATCCTCACTTTGACTTACCTCACACAAAGAATCTATTCAGAAATAAATCTCAAAGTGATTTAAATCAAGTTGATTTTGAAACCACATATTTGCAACAGAGCTTTAGTAGAGAAGCTTCACCTTCTACTCCACCTGATTATCAGCTTCTCCATCATTTCAGCTCCTTCCATAACGAATCTTCTCATCATCAGTTTTTTTGGCCCAAGTGTTTCTTCCACTCCTATCCACACATCCACTGTTCAAAACACTCCATTTCATCCCTCTTTCCCTCTTGTAAATCCCCTATTATTTCCAATCATGGCAGCATGGTATGCTCCACTAGTGTTACCATAACCTCTGGTTCCCCTACCAAATGATTACCAGTTTAAAATTCCCCATTTCACTACAAATGAATCTATTATTGCCCAGCAGCATGTAGATAAAATGAATGATGCTTTTGATTACATGGAAATATAAGAAGAGACCATTAAGATGAGAATTTTTGCTCAAAGTTTAGGAGGAGAAGTCAAGAAATGTTTTAGAAACTTAGCTCTCACAGCATAAATGATCTCCCTTCTTTATATCAAACATTCATAAAAAAATGGGAAATTATAAAGAACCCTCTCCAAATCCTTTCAGAATATACCAATCTCAAAAGAAACAATGGGGAAAGTGTCCATGATTACTACAATAGATTCAATAGTGTGTATAATGTGCTTCCCCAAGACATGAAACCTCCATTAGGCCTAGCCTTAGCAAAATTCAAAGAAGGTTTTGATCCTGAAATGGCCTACCAGCTAAGAGAAAGAGACCCCTCAACCTTAGAAGATATGTAGAGGGGAGCTATGAGTGTAGAGGAAAATCTGATTGATAAAAGAGCTAGGTTGAGAGAAGAAAAAAGATTTACATACAAGGATGATACAATGGTTTCAACCTCATCATCAGATACTAAAATTGATAACTTATTAAAGGTAATGGAGAGGATGCTTGAAAAGATAAATTTGAATGATAGAATGCCTCCTAGAGAAAACCAAAACAGAAATAGAAACCAAAATCTCAAAAGAGACCCTAATCAAGATAGGAAAAGAGACAATGACCAACAGATTAGGCATCCCTTTCAACAAAACTATGTTGATCAAGAAGAAGAAAGGGAAGTTGAAAGGTTGGAAGAAAATCATGTAAACTTAATAGGATATGATAGTAAGACAAATGTTTTTCTCACTGAAGAAGAAAAAGGATTCTTCTCTTCAGAACAATCTAAATACAATAATGATGATTCTGAAGATTATAGATTGGGGTTTGAAAATTCTATCATGGAGGTACACAAGCAATATAATCTTAGAAGCAAAGGCAGCCCAGAGAATTCCAATGACAAAAACACTAGTACTGCTATTAAGAAAACCTCAGAAAATCAGCCTAAGAAAACAACAAGTAACACCAACACTTTAGCCAAGAAAACTGACCAAAATAAAGACAAAAACATTTAGCAAAGTTTTGAACAAAGCTGCCCTAGTACTTCTACTAATGGCCCTAAAAAATCTATCCCAAATAGCAATCCAAATAAAGTTCAGCAAATCAAAATTGCTAAAAGAGTTGTAAATGAAAAAACAGATGTAAATATGTCAAAAACAATAGTTCCTTTCAGCCTTGAAGGGGAAATTACCAAGATTAAAATCAGCATACCCTTAGCTGAACTAGTAACTCAGGATGTATATAAAAAACAGGTTTTGAAAGCTTTGAATATGGGCAGTGACACTGATACTTTAAACTTGGCAGATGATAAACCATAATTATTGTTTGGTCCTGAAGTTGAAGGGAAATACCAAGAAGGGGTTGTCCCTCCCTTCTACGTCAGCTTGAATATACATGATAAAATCTTGCACAATGCCATGTTAGACTCTGGTGCTTCTCACAATATTTTGCCCAAAGTAGTAATGGAAAGCCTAGGCTTAGAAATTACTAAACCATACAAAGACCTGTATTCTTTTGATTCAAGCAGGGTTAAATGCTTAGGCTTAATTAAACATTTGTGTGTTAACTTGTCTCAAATTCCTGCTAAGAGTCTAATAATGAACATAGTGGTAGCTGAAATTTCCCCATAAGTATGGCATGCTTCTATCTATATCATAGGGAGCCAAAATTCAGGGGAGCCTTCAAATTGACATGTCTTATGCCACCATCCAATTGTTTAACCAAACTATAAGATTATATAGGGAATCCCACATGAAATACGTGGTGAGAAATATAGATAGACCAAACAATTCTCCTATCTACTCCATCCATTCAAATTTGGATTCCTTTATCTTATATAATGAAGATGAAATCAGCCAACAAGAAAATGAAGACAAAGGAGAATTTAGTCTACCAGAATAGTCAAATCTGCCATCAACTCAAGAAAAGAACAGTCCAGATTTTAGCAGCCTTGAACAGTAGAAAGAAAATGAAAATGAGATTGAAATACCTTGGAAAATAAACTTTTATGGCTCTTGTAGAAAACTAAGTGCAGGGGCTGGTTTATGGATACAGAACACAAACAAAGTATTTTCCTATAAACTGGATTTTCCATGCACAAATAACATTGTTGAATATGAAGCCCTCCTTATTGGCATACACTTGCTCAAAGATTTAAGAGCCAAAAGAATATTAGTCCAAGGGGATTCTGAGCTAATTATCAGATAGATTAAAGGGGAGTATTCAACCAGAAACCCAAAACTTAGAGAATATAGAAATGCTGCCCTTGATCTCCTAAAGACCTTTGAAAAATATGAACTCATTTTCATCCCAAGAGCTCAAAATAATCTAGCAAATGAACTTTCCTTTGCTCCCAGTAATTGCCAAATAGCATAGGCAAATGAATATTTCGATATAAAGGTAAAAAATAGACCTGCAATACCTGACAATGAGGATTATTGGCAAGTGTTCGAGGGATACAAACACATTGATGATTTCCTACAATCAAACAATTATTTTGCCATAACAACACCTACTTCAAGCAATGAGGAAATTTTTTTTAATGAAGAACAAATCCCTGAAACAGAGTTGTCTTTTTCTGCTAATGTAAACCATTTTCAACATCCTTTTAGAACATAAATAGTTGACAGTACATATTAGAAAGACCTGGAAGTTTTACAATGTAAAAATGACACAATTCCAAGAGGTCTTATACCATTAGAACAAATTTTCAATTTCAATGATGTAGCCAAAGAACCAGGGATGGAGCCTATAGAAACGAACATAGAAGAACATAACATGGGCAGCCTAGCAGAACCCAAAATGATAAAGCTATCTAGCACTCTTCCAACCCATATCAAACAACAATACATAAAACTTTTCAAAGAGTTTAAAGATGTGCTTGCATGGGGATACAAGGATTTAAAATCATATGATACCAGCATCTTTCAACACAAAAATCCTCTTAAGGAAAATCAGAAACCTTTCAAACAAAAACTCATAAGGATAAACCCTATTTTATTGCCTTTAGTTGAGAAAGAAATTAAGAAAATGTATGAGTCTGGGATCATAGTTCCCATCAGGTATTCAGAATGGGTTTCCAACTTAGTATCTGTTAGGAAAAAGACTGGGGAAATTAGCCTCTGCATTGATTTCAGGAATATAAATAGATCCTCCCTTAAAGATAACTATCCCTTGCCAAAAATGGATCATATACTTCAAAGGGTGGTTGGGGCTAAAAGAATTTCACTATTGGATGGGTTCTTAGGTTACAATCAAGTTTTAGTACTCCCAAGTGACCAACATAAAACTGCTTTTACTACACCTTGGGGTACATTCATGTATTTCAAAATTCCATTTGGTTTAATGAATGCAGGCGCCACCTTCCAAAGGGCCATGGACATAGCCTTCTCAGAAAACATAGGCTATTTCATAATCATTTATCTTGATGACATTACTGTTTTCTCTAAAACTGATGAAGAACACTTGATTCATTTGAGAAACATTTTTGAGAAATGTAGGAGATATGGCTTATCTTTGAATCCAAAAAAGACACTCTTTGGTCTCCAATAAGGAAAAATTCTTAGCCATATTATTTTTGAAGAGGGAATCAAAGTAGACCCTAAAAGGATTGATGTCATATTGAAGATCAACCATCCTAGAAACCTTAAGGAATTGCAATACTTCATTGGGAAGATAATTTTTTTAAGGAGATTCATCCCCAACCTTGCTGAGCTATTGAGAAATATCACAAACATGCTTAATAAAGAGCTAGGTGTTAAATGGACAATACAGGCTAAACAATCATTTGAACTAGTGAAACAAGCTTTAACTCAAACACCAGTTGTTATTAGTCCTGATTTCACCAAGGATTTTTATATCTTTTCTTTCACATCTGAACATACAATAGCTACAGTATCACTACAAAATAATGACATGGGGCATGAAAAACCAATATCCTTTCTTAGTACGGCTTTAAGAGATGCTCCATTCAAGTATAACATCATGGAGAAACAAGCCTTGGGCTTGGTAAAAGCATTGAACGACTTTAGAGCCTACATTTTTCATTCTCACATCATTGCTTTTGTCCCACATACTATTGTCAAAGATATTCTTAGTCAAGACTCTGATGGTAAAAGGGGAAAATGGATTGCTATTATTCTAGAATATGACTTAGAAATCAGGCCTACCAAACTAGTCAAAGGGGAGGGATTAGAAAAACTCATGGTTGAGTCAAACTTCCAAGCACTTGATATGAACATGGTTGATGTCTTAGAAGAAATAGAGGAATTCACAGCCCCATTCATTGAAGAAAAAATTGTGAATTCACCTTGGTATGCTGACATCATATATGTGCTACTTTATCTGAATGCCCCTCCTTCTTTGTCTAAAACTAAAGCTAGATTTTTGAAACAAAAGGATTTGAATTATTGCATATTAGATGGGGTTTTATATTGGAAGAATGTTGTTGGAATAAATCTTAAATTTTTGCTTGAGAGTGATGCAGGAAAAATCATGCATGAGCTACATGAAGGAGAATGTAGTGGACATCTGTACTAGAAGACTACAACAAATAAAATCCTCAAATCTGGTTACTATTGACCCACCCTTTTCCCAGATACTCAGAAACTTGTCATGCCTTTCCATAAGTGTAAAATTTTTGATGGTATAAGAAAAATCCTACCTTTACCCCTACATCCCATCAGTGTTGAGGCTCCTTTCAAAAATGGGGCTTGGACTTCATTGGGAAAATTCACCCATCTTCTTCAGCCCAGCATAAGTGGATCCTCACTGCCACTGATTATTTTACCAATTGGATAGAATCCATACCCTCTAGGAATGCTACTGACTCTGTCATTATCAAGTTCCTTGAAACCAACATACTATCCAGATTTCATTGTCCAAGAAAAATTGTCACAGACAATGATGTTGCCTTCAAATCCAAAAAATTGATTGACTTCTTCTATAAATATCATATCACCTTGGTTCATTCCACTGCCTACTATCCTCAAGGAAATGGATTAGCTGAATCCTCCAACAAAAACCTTGTCAATATTATCAAAAAAATGTTGGAGTAGAAGCAGAAATCATGGCATAGTAAGCTTGTTCATGCTTTACGGGCTGATAGATTAACCACAAAAAATTCAATGAATATGTCCCCCTATCAGCTGGTTTATGGCATGGATGCAATCTTCTCAAGCTCACTAGGAGTTCCAGTCATGAAGCTCCTCCAAGAAGTACAATCTAAGGAAAATGATATGCAAAGAAGGATAAATCAGACCATTCATTTATAGCATACCAGAGAGGAAGTGTACAATAGAACACAAACAGTCCAAGAGAGTATGAAGAAATTATTTGACAAGAGGACTAAAGAAAATGATTTCCAAGTTGGAAATGTAGTTCTAAAGTGGGATTCTAGAAGAGAAGAAAAGGGAAAACATGGAAAATTTGAAAATTTGTGGAAATGGCCCTACATTATTCATTCTATCAGGGTTCATAATGCATTCTTTCTGCAAGAGCTGAATGGAGAAGATTTATTTGGAGGTCCTGTCAATGGCAGGATGCCCAAGCACTATTTTTGCCAAGAGTCCTAAAAATTCAAAGCTTTTATTTTTCACTGTATATAGCATTTTTTTTTCTAAAATTTGAAAAAAGGAAAAACATAAAAACAATGGAAAAAGAAAAGAGGGCAGATTCAAAAGAGGTATAGCCCCATGCCCAAAAAGAGAGAATTTTCTAAAAGTGAGCAAATCTAAGTGCCACTGCTGGTTTGAAAATGATATATTGTTCAGTCATCTAGCCTAATCATGGCTGAACATACTTTAAATTTATGTTGATAAGTTAGTAGAAGTACAGATTGACAAGATTTTTTCAGGAATGGTTCTAACAAGCTCAAAATCTAAACCAAGAAAAGAAAAAGATAGCTCTAAATAGATCAAAACTAGAGCTAGAAAAATACTAGAAGGATATTTATAAATTTCAGATCCTAAGCCTTCATCATTTTGTTTTATTTTTTTGCAAATAAAGTCTATGTGCAGCTTGTACATACAGCCATAGACACCATAGCAAATCAAATAATCTAATCCTGATTTGACTGTGTTTAAGTTTCCTGTTTTAGGAATAGAAATAAAATCTGTCAAATAGCTTAATCTTGATAGATAGTAGCTTAGGTAGAAAAATAAAGAGTTCAACAGTTTAATCTGGACTCTTGGAAGAGATAAGGATAGGATTAGATAGTTTATTTCTATTTTCAAAAATAAAATGTCAAAGAGTTTTCTAGTTCAAATGCACTCAAAAAGGAAGAAAAAATGCTAGGACAAAGTAAGATTGCTTAGGTAGAGATGTTGTTTCGAAGAAATTACATGTTGCAAATTCATAAAAGTTTTCCCTTTCTGAGAAAGATCAACAAAGAAGAGAAGAAATATGCCCAATAGATAAAGCACTAGACCACTAAAAGCCAAATATTTATAAACTGAGGTTCTGGACACCCAAAAAGACAGTTGTCCTCCCCAAATGGAGCCACTATTAGTCATCCATAATTTTTATTTTATCCAAAGATGACTAAATTTGACAAACCCAGATTTCTATAAAAAAATTGCAAAAAACATTATGAGTTTTAGAAATCTCACTGCCTTCAACTTTCTAAGTTTGTTAGTTCACCAAAATCTTCATCTATTTTTCCTAAAAAGGTTATCCTGTTGTTCCTTAAAAATATTGTTCCTTAGCAATGTTGTTCCCTAAAATGTTGTTCCTTAGCATTGTTGTTCCCTATTGTTGTTCCTTAATAGTGTTGTTCTTTAGCCTGTTGTTCCCTTCAAAATACTGTTATTTCCTTAAAAATAAATCCACCAAGTAAGCCTGTTGTTCCCAAAGAAGTTGTTTTCTAAGGCCCCATTTTCCAAAGATCCCCTTTTTTCCCTTCTCATTTCAACCTTCATTCCCTCTTAAAAAACCCTTTCAAAACCAATATAACCCTTTTCATTTGGTTTAAAAAATTCTTCATTTACCCATGAAAAACCCTTTAAACCCATTAAAACCCATTTTTTATGGTTTAAAAATGCCCCTGTTTACCCATCAAAACTTCTAAAAATTGGCCTAAAAACTCATTTTTAGCCAAAAACAGTCTTTTTTTGGCAACTAAGGTTTAAGCCCCTGAGGGCTTAAGCCTTTTTCTCCTTTTCTCCATATGTCTGAGCGCTATGACCAAGGGCCCAAACCCCATCGCATCGATAATTCCTCTATGAACCTGCATTTCCTTTAAAAAATTCTCCCTGCCGATGCGAATTAGCTCCCTTTCTTTGGCCCTTGGCCACTTCTCCTCCACGGGACCGTGCCCCAGGCCCAAGCTCTTAGCCCCCCCCATCGCATCGGCATTCCCTTTCTTTTCCTCCTTCCCACTTATCTTATTTTTTATTGTTCCACCGATGCAATTAGCTCTTCCCCTCCGCTCCTGGTCCCTTTTCCTCCATAAAACCCTTTCCTTCCCCTGTCTTTAAGCCCCTCCCCTTATCTTCTATTTTACCCCTGCGCCCATTGCCAAACACTTTTTCCTTTGTATAAACGTGCTATCAATTAAAATCAGGCCCACGTCATTTACATGGCCCCACCACCCACCGCTTAAACCACTTCCACCAATCTCTGCCCACCACCTGTGTCCCACTCCCATCTGCCGAAGTTGCAACCCAGCTTTCGGGCTCCACTTGCGCGCTTGATCTCACGCCTTGAGATCTGATGGCGCAGATTCAACTTCACGTTCGTTTTGCCTCCGTGGTTTAAAAACCCAAATCCATGCGAAACCAGTAGTTTCCATATCGACATGTGGCAAGCGATGTATCGTATTGCGTTCAATCTGCACGAAACCACAAACCACTTAAACACTGCGCAAAAACTACCAGTGGTTTTCTGAAACCACCTTCGTTTTTTCATGCCAATATTCAACTTCAAACCCTGTTTTAAGTTTCTCCACCATAGAATTTCATCCTCCACCAGCATCTCCACTTCTGCCCAGCTCCTCCAACCCCACACAACCTCTGTAAGCAGTGAAACCTCCATTGTAGGGTTTAATGGAAGTTTTAAGGCCAAAAAGCCTTCTCAGGGTTTAATAAAGAAGCGGAGTTGAGGCTCACTACCTCTGAAGCCCAAATTACTGCAAAATCACAAAAATAAGCGTTCAGGGTTCGAGTTTCATGGCTTGACTAGTACTCTTTAAGCATTGGTCATATTATCAAACCCTCCAGCGCCAAAAGAAACCCTGCACACGACAAAATGAAGAGGAATTAGTGAATTAAGAAGAAAGAAAGAAACAAATATTAAAGATGCAGTTAAGGGACAAATGAATGAAAGTTCGAAAGAAACTGAAAGGTTTCAAAAACATAAAGATGATGATAAAGGCAGACAGAGGGTTAAAGGCTTAATATTGACAGAATAGAGAAGAAAAGCACGGTTAAAGACAGGAAATTAAAATTTTTAAAGAAATTAGATTAAAGGTTGAAAGATGAAGATCAAAGGTTAATGTCAGACAACCGAAGAATTTGAAGACTTAACCAATAAAATAAGAAGGTTAATGCATAAGGTCAAATATTAAAGGCATAATCTTACAGTTTAAAGGTGGATACGGTCAGCAGAAGGACAATAGTTCGAAGAAACCATTGTATAAAGAAAAAGGGCAACAATGTTACATTATGAAGGCCAAATACATCATCAGGCCTTAATACGCAGTTTTAATGATAAAATAAAGGAAATATAGGCCTAAAAGGACATCAGCTAAATCAACAACAGAGCAGTTATTCACTTGATAAAACTGACTGCCACCTTTCACTTACTTTATGTCTCAAAGGAAAAATTGGCAATTATTACACAAAATGGTATTTTAAGGCTGTCAGATAGTTATTGTAAAAGACAGAAAAGAGCCTCAAAGTCAATATTTTCAGCTATTTTATCCTCAGGAAGTAAAGATAGATTTAATACACAGAGAAGTAGTTAAGAAGCATTCCTACCTTATGCCTTGCATGGTTTTTAAGGATAGGAGTGCATTTACTATGTCATTAATAACATTTTGAACCCTATATAGTTCCACCTCCTCATTTGTAGCATAAATACTACATTTGAACTCATTGTATGTTGGAATTTGATAACTCTTTGAAGTAATACATAGTTCTGCTAAGATTGAAGAGAAATTGATGTACTGGAACTTGTGGATGTTTTGACCTATTTGTTGATGGAGAAAGCTCTTTCATTGGATCCCTGAGCTTGGCTGTTGGTGAAGTATTATAAATATGTTTATGTTTTTCCTGTTTTCCATCCTCTTTTCACCATTTCTTGCTTAAAGTAGAGTAAAATTTTTAGGCTAAGAAATGTCTCCTCGAAGCACCTTAGACCTGTTTACTCTTCACTGTCTTTATGTTTTCATCTGTTGAATGTTTGATTGAGTAGTTTAACTGCTTTTCAACCCTTAAAATTGTTTATTTCAAGAATATTTCAATATGATTTCCCTGAAGATGATTTATGGTTTTCCCTGCTTCTTGTTGACACTTTAAAAAATTGTTTCTGAAGTCTCCTTTCAAATTACCATTGTCCAAAGTTTTCCAAAGAGGTCTGTTTTGATCATATCCTTTGTACTTGCTCAAATAATTGTTTTGAAGGCCTTTATAATTGCAGTCCTAGATTTTTAGGAGTTCCCTCTTCTATGAATGCAGTTAATTGTGAATCTTAAATGTTTTCTTATCCTTGAAAGTGAAATCTTTGATGAAATAGAGCGTTCCTCGACTCTTAGATTTCATTTTGAAAGTTTGTCTTGAAATTTTTATTTGCTAAAGTGTAATTTATAGAATTCATAGTTATCCCTATCTATGAAATACTCCTTCATCAGATAATGTTTTAAGTCCCTTTGTTGAGAAGTACATATAATTAAGGATTCTTAATTGCCCTTAGTTCTTCTTTTCATTCTAAAACCTTCATGTTCATTTCATTTCACCTGAAATACTTTGTTAATCCAACAGCTAAGTTAGATTTTCCCTTTGATACCCCTGATTCATCTGTAAACTTGTTACCATTTCCACTTGACTCCATTGCCCAATGACTTAGAGACTTCCCTTTTCTATCTATGCTTCCTATATCATCATGTCCCATCAAACAATCAAACAAACTCAAGCTTAATAACTAGCCTAAAATCAACCCTTTACAAGCAAACAAGTCATATATTTGCAAAACAATTGAGAGATCCCTCTCTGAGACTGGGAGGGTAATATTCTAGAGCTCTAAAGACTAGTTTATGTGTTTCCTTGTCATTTAATATTCCAATCTGCTAAATCCCAGTCGCCACACCAACATTCTGGCGATCATGGTGGGACTTTTGAGTAGAGGTCCCCAAATAATACACTCAATATTCATTTTAAGTAAAACATAGCTTCTTCAAGCACTACCAGCATAATGGTAATCATGATAGGATCTGTCTGAATCAGTGACAATCTAAGTAACCCTTAGGATTCTAAGAGACCCTTATCAAACCTTGAAGAAATCAGCTAGTAAGCCATAGAGTAGACTTTGTTTGTTTCACCACCTTAGCTAAGTTTTGAATCAGGTATAGGACACTCTCATAACCAGAGAACCACATAAAACTCAGAAAAACCCAAAAAAAATTCAGATTGGTTTCCAAATAAACCATTGGTGGTGGACCATAAAACATTTTACCTTCAGAAAAGCTAAAAATTTCCACTTGGAGACTCCACTAGCCCCAGTAGGCCTTTTACTCCTCTATATCTCTATATTTTATTAAATATTGTGTTAACCAGCCTTGAGGAAGTTTAGAAGCCTAGTTATCCTATAATAGAAATCACTGTGAGAGGTGAACTTTTGAAAAACAGTCTTAAAAACCTCTTCCTCACTAAATTTTGAAAACTGAAATCTAGCTTCACATAGGATTAACACTAGATCCCATCCAGATCCTAATCCCCCTACCATAGTTGACAATCCAGAGAGGATTTTGTGGCAAACTTCTAGACTTGGAAAACCAACTAATGATAGGTCCATTCCAAGAACAAGATCTGTCCCTGAAAATATTACAGTCTTGAAAGATCCTCACTTTGACTTACCTCACACAAAAAATCTATTCAGAAATAAATCTCAAAGTGATTTAAATCAAGCCAATTTTGAAGCCATATATTTTCAACAGAGCTTTAGCAGAGAAGCTTCACCTTCTACTCCACCTGATTATCAGCTTCTCCATCATTTCAGCTCCTTCCATAACAAATCTGATCATCATTAGTTTGTTGGCCCAAGTGTTTCTTCCACTCCTATCCACACATCCACAGTTCAAAATACTCCATCTCAGCCCTCTATCCCTCTTGTAATTCCCCATTATTTCAAATAATGGCAGCATGGTATGCTCCACTAGTGTTACCACAACCTCTAGTTCCCCTACCAAATGATTACCAGTCCAAAATTCCCCATTTCACTGCAAATGAATCTACTACTGCCCAGCAGCATGTAGATAAAATGAATTATGTTTGTGATGGCATGGAAATAGAATAAGACACCATTAAGATGAGAATTTTCGCTCAAATTTTAGGAGGAGAAGTTAAGAAATGGTTTAAAAACTTAGCTCCTCACAGCATAAATGATCTCCCTTCTTTATATCAAACATTCATAAAAAAATGGGAAATTAGAAAGAACCCTCTCCAAATCCTTTCAGAATATACCAATCTCAAAAGCAACAGTGGGGAAAGTGTCCATGATTACTGCAATAGATTCAATAGTGTGTATAATGCGCTTCCCCTAGACATGAAACCTCCATTGGGCCTAGCCTTAGAAAAATTCCCAGAAGTTTTTGATCCTGAAATGGCCTACCAGCTAAGAGAAAGAGACCCCTCAACCTTAGAAGATATGCAGAGGGGAGCCATGAGTGTAGAGGAAAATCTTATTGAGAGAATAGCTAGGTTGAGAGCAGAAAAAAGAGTTACATACAAGGATGATACAATGGTTTCAACCTCATCATCAGATACTAAAATTGATAACTTAGTAAAGGTAATGGAGAGGATGCTTGAAAAGACAAATTTGAATGATAGAATGCCTACTAGAGAAAACCAAAACAGAAATAGAAACCAAAATTTCAGAAGAGACCCTAATCAAGATAGGAAAAGAGACAATGACCAACAGATTAGGCCTCCCTTTCAACAAAACTATGTTGATCAAGAAGAATAAAGGGAAGTTGAAAGGTTGGAAGAAAATCATGTAAACTTAATAGGATCTAACAATGAGACAGATGTTTTTTTCACTGAAGAAGAACAAGGATTCTTCTCTTAAGCACAAACTAAATACAATAATGAGGATTCTGAAGATTACAGATTGGGGTTTGAAAATGTTATCATGGAGGTACACAAACAATATAATCTTAGAAGCAAAGGTATCCCAGAGAATCCCAGTGACAAAAAAACAAGTACTGCTATTAAGAAAACCTCAGAAAATCAGCCTAAGAAAACAACAAGTAACACCAACACTTTAGCCAATAAAACTAACCAAAATAAAGAAAAAAACATTCAGAAAAGTGTTGAACAAAGCTGCCCTAGTACTTCTGCTAATGGCCCTAACAAATCTGCCCCAAATAGCAGTCCAAATAAAGTTCAGCAAATCAAAATTGCTGAAAGAGTTGTAAATGACAAAACATATGTAAATATTTCAAAAACAATAGTTCCTTTCATCCTTGAAGGGGGGATTTCCAAGATTAAAATCACCATACCCTTAGCTAAACTAGTAACTCAAGATGTATATAAAAAAAAAAGTTTTGAAAGTTTTGAATATGGGCAGTGACACTGATACTTTAAACTTGGCATATGATAAACCATAATTATTGTTTGGTCTTGAAGTTCAAGGGAAATACCAAGAAGGGGTCGTTCCTCCCTTCTATGTCAGCTTGAATATACATGATAAAATCTTGCACAATGTCGTGTTAGACTCAGGTGCTTCTCACAATATTATGCCCAAAGTAGGAATGGAAAGCCTAGGCTTAGAAATTACTAAATCTTACAAAGACCTGTATTCTTTTGATTCAAGCAGGGTCAAATGCTTAGGCTTAATTAAATATTTGTGTGTTAACTTGTCTCAAATTCATGCTAAGAGTCTAGTAATGGACATAGTGGTAGCTGACATTCCCCCTAAGTATGGCATGCTTCTATCTAGATCATGGGGAGCCAAAATTCAGGGGAGCCTTCAAATGGACATGTCTTATGCCACCATCCCAGTATTTAACCAAACTAGAAGATTATACAAGGAATCCCACATGAAATACATGGTGAGCAATATAGATAGACCAAAAAATTCTCCTATCTACTCCATCCATTAAAATTTGGATTCCTTTATCTTATATAATGAAGATGAAATCAGCCAACAAGAAAAGGAAGACAAAGGAGAATTTAGTCTACCAGAACAGTCAAATCTGCCATCAACTCAAGAAAAGAACAGTCCATATTTTAGTAGCCTTGAACATTAGAAAGAAAATTAAAATGAGATTGAAATACCTTGGAAAATAAACTTTTATGGCTCTTGTAGCAAACTAAGTGCAGGGGTTGGTCTATGGATACAGAACACAAACAAAGGATTTTCCTATAAATTGGATTTTCCATGCACAAATAACATTGCTGAATATGAAGCCCTCCTTATTGGCCTACACTTGCTTAAAGATTTAAGAGCCAAAAGAATATCAGTCCAAGGGGGTTCTGAGCTAATTATCATACAGATTAAAGGGAAGTATTCAACCAGAAACCCAAAACTCAGAGAATATAGAAATGCTACCCCTGATCTCCTAAAAACCTTTGAAAAATATGAACCCATTTCATCCCAAGAGCTCAAAATCATCTAGAAAATGAACTTGCCTTTGCAGCTAGTAATTTCCAAATACCACATGCAAATGAACAGTTCAATATAAAGGTAAAAAGGACCTACAATACCTGACAATGAGGATTATTGGCAAGTATTCGAGGGAGCCAAACACATAGATGATTTCCTACAATCAAACAATTATTTTTCCATAACAGCACCTACTTCAAGCAATGAGGAAAACTTTTTTAATGAAGAACAAATCCCTGACACAGAGCTGTCCTTTTCTGCTAATGTAAACCATTTTGAACATCCTTTTAGAGTATAAATAGTTGACAGTACAGATCAGAAAGGCCTGGAATTTTTACAATGTAAAAATGATACAATTCCAAGAGGCCTTATACCATTAGAATATCTTTTCTATTTCAATCATGTAGCCAAAGAACCAAGGATGGATCCTATAGAAACGAACATAGAAGAACATAACATAGGCAGCCTAGAAGAACCAAAAATGATAAAGATATCCAGCACTCTCGCAGCCCATATCAAACAGCAATACATAATACTTTTCAAAGAATTTAAAGATGTGTTTGCATGGGGATACAAGGATTTAAAATCATGTGATACCAGCATCATTCAACACAAAATTCCTCTGAAGGAAAATCAGAAACCTTTCAAAAAAAACTCAAAAGGATAAACCATGTTTTATTGCCTTTAGTTGAGAAAGAAATTAAGAAAATGTATGAGGCTGGGATCATAGTTCCCATTAAGTATTCAGAATGGGTTTCCAACTTAGTATCTGATAGGAAAAATACTAGGGAAATTAGGCTCTGCATTGATTTCAGGAATCTAAATAGAGCCTCCCTTAAATATATCTATCCCTTGCCAAAAATGGATCATATACTTCAAAGGGTGGTTGGGGCTAAAAGAATTTCACTATTGGATGGGTTCTCAAGTTACAATCAGGTTTTAGTACTCCCAAGTGACCAACATAAAACTTCTTTTACTACACCTTGGGGTACATTCATGTATGCCAAAATTCCATTTGGTTTCATGAATTTAGGGGCCACCTTCCAAAGGGCCATGGACATAGCCTTCTTAGAAGACATAGGCTATTTCATAATCATTTATCTTGATGACATTACTGTTTTCTCTAAAACTGATGAAGAACACTTGATTCATTTGAGAAACGTTTTTCAGAAATGTAGGAGATATAGCTTATCTTTGAATCCCAAAAAGACATCCTTTAGTCTCCAAGAAGGAAAAATTCTTGGCCACATTATTTATGAAGAGGGAATAAAAGTAGACCCTAAATGGATTGATGGCATATTGAAGATCAACCATCCTAGAAACCTTAAGGAATTACAATCTTTCGTTGGGAAGATAATTTTTTTAAGCAAATCTATCCCCAACCTTGCTAAGCTATTGAGAAATATCACAAACATGGTTAAGAAAGAGGTAGGTGTTAAATGGACAATACAGGCTAAACAATCATTTAAACTAGTGAAACAAGCTTTAACTCAAACACCAGTTGTTATTAGTCCTGATTTCACCAAGGATTTTTATATCTTTTCTTTCGCATTTGAACATACAATAGCTACAGTATTACTACAAAAGAATGACATGGGGCATGAACAACCAATATCCTTTTTTAGTAGGGCTTTAAGAGATGCTCCACTAAAGTATAACATCATGGAGAAACAAGCCTTAGCCTTGGTAAAAGCATTGAATGACTTTAGAGTCTACATTTTGCATTCTCACATCATTGCTTTTGTCCCACATACTATTGCCAAAGATATTCTAAGTCAAGAACCTAATGGTAAAAGGGGAAAATGGATTGCTATTATTCTAGAATATGACTTAGAAATCAAGCCTACCAAACTAGTCAAAGGGTAGGGATTAGAAAAACTCATGGCTGAGTCAAACTTCCAAGCACTTGATATGAACATGGTTGATGTCTGAGAAGAAATAGAGGAATTCACAACCCTATTCATTGAAGAAACATTTGTGAATTCACCTTGGTATGCTGACATCATATATGTGCTTCTTTATCTGAATGGCCCTCCTTATTTGTCTAAAACTAAAGCTAGATTTTTGAAACAAAGGGCTTTGAATTATTGCATATTAAATAGGGTTTTATATTGGAATAATGTTGTTGGAATATTTCTTAAATGTTTGCTTGAGAGTGATGCAGAAAAAATCATGCATGAGATGCATGAAGGAGAATGTGGTGGACATCTGTAATAGAAGACTACAACAAATAAAATCCTCAGATTTGGTTACTATTGGTCCACCCTTTTCCAGATAATCAAAAACTTGTCATGTCTTTCCATAAGTGTCAAATTTTTGATGGAAAAATAAAACTCCTACCTTTACCCTTTCATCCCATCAATGTTGAGGCTCCTTTTCAACAATGGGGCTTGGAATTCATTGGGGAAATTCACCCATATTCTTCAGCCCAGCATAAGTGGATCTTCATTGCCACTGATTATTTTACCAAGTGGATAGAAGCCATACCCTCTAGGAATGCTAATGACTCTATCATTATCAAGTTCCTTGAAAGCAACATACTATCCAGATTTGGTTGTCCAAGAAAAATTATCACAGAAAATACTGCTGCCTTCAAATCCAAGTAAATGATTGACTTCTGCTATAAATATCATATCACCTTGGTTCATTCCACTGCCTACTATCCTCAAGGAAATGGATTAGCTGAATCCTCCAAAAAAAACCTTTTCAATATTATCAAAAAAATGTTGGAGCAGAATCAGAAATCATGGCATAGTAAGCTTGTTCATGCTTTATGGGCTGATAGATTAACCACCAAAAATTCAATAAATATATCCCCCTATCTACTGGTTTATGGCATGGATGCAATCTTCTCAACCTCACTAGGAGTTCTAGTCATGAAGCTCCTCCAAGAAGTACAATATGAGGAAAATGATATGTAGAGAAGGATAAATCAGACCATTCATTTACAGTAGACCAGAGAGAAAGTGTACATCAGAACACAAACAGTCCAAGAGAGTATCAAGAAATTATTTGACAAGAGGACTAAAGAAAATTATTTCCAAGCTGGAAATGTAGTTCTAAAGTGGGATTCTAGAAGAGAAGAAAAGGGAAAACATGGCAAATTTGAAAATTTGTGGAAAGGGCCCTACAATATTCATTCTATCAGGGGTCATAATGCATTATTTCTACAAGATCTGAATGGAGAAGATTTATTTGGAGGTCCTGTCAATGGCAGGATGCTCAAGCACTATTTTTCCCAAGATTCCTTTATTTTTCACTGTATATAACATTGTTTTTAAATTTTGAAAAAGGAAAAACACAAAAACAATGGAAAAAGAAAAGAGGGCAGATTCAAAAGAGGTGCAACCCCATGCCCAAAAAGAGAGAATTTTCTGAAAGTGAGCAAATCTAAGTGTCACTGCTAGTTTGAAAATGATATATTGTTAAGTCATCTAGCCTAATCATGGCTGAATATACTTTAAATTTATGTTGATAATTTAGTAGAAGTACAGATTGATAAGATTTTTTTAGACTTGGCTTATCAGTAGATTATATTAGGATAGAAAAGGAATGGTTCTAACAAGCTCAAAATCTAAACCAAGAAAAGAAAAAGATAGCTCTAAATAGATCAAAACCAGAGCTGGAAAAAGTCTAGAAGGATATTTATAAATTTCAGATCTTAAGACTTCATCATTTTGTTTTATTTTTCTGCAAATAAAGTCTATGTGCAGCTTGTACATATAGCCATAGACACCATAGAAAATCAGACAGTCTAATCCTGATTTGACTGTGTTTAAATTTCCTGTTTTAGGAATAGAAATAAAGTCTGTGAAACAGCTTAATCTTTACAGATAGTAGCTTAGGTAGAAAAATAAAGAGTTCAACAGTTTAATCTATACTCTTGGAAGAGATAAGGATAACATTAGATAGTTTATTTCTTTTTTGAAAAATAAAATGTCAACGAGTTTGCTAGTTCAAATGCACTCAAAAAGGAAGAAAAAATGATAGGACAAAGTAAGATTGGGTAGGTAGAGATGTTGTTTCGAAGATATTACATGTTGCAGATTGATAAAAGTTGTCCCTTTCAGAGAAAGATCAACAAGAAAAGAAGAAATTTTCCCAATGGATAAGTCAATGGTCCACTAAAAGCCAGAGATTTATAAACTGAGGTTCTGGACACCCAAAAAAATAGCTGTCCTCACCAAACGGAGCCACTGTTAGTCATCCATAATTTTGATTTTATCCAAAGATGACTAAATTTGACAAACCCAGATTTCTAGAATAAAATTGCAAAAAACATTATGAGTTCTAGAAATCTCACTGCCTTCAACTTTCTAAGTCTGCCAGTTCACCAAAATCTTCATCTATTTTTCCTATAAACGTCATCCTACTATTCCTTAAAAATATTGTTACTTAGCAGTGTCATTCCCTAAACTGTTTTTCTTAGCATTGTTGTTCCCTATTGATGTTCCTTAACAGTGTTGTTCTTTAGCCTGTTGTTCCCTCCAAAATACTGTTGTTTCCTTAAAAATAAATTGACCAAGTAAGCTTGTTGTTCCCAAAGAAGTTGTTTTCTAAGGCCCCATTTTCCAAAGATCCCCTTTTTTCCCTTCTCATTTCAACCTTCATTCCCTCTTAAAAAACCCTTTCAAAACCGATATAACCCTTTTCATTTGGTTTAAAAAAATCTTCATTTACCCATGAAAAGCCCTTTAAACCCATAAAAACCCCATTTTATGGTTTAAAAATGTCCCTCTTTACATATCGAAACTTCTAAAAATTGGCCTAAAAACCCATTTTTAGCCCAAAAAATTCTTTCTTTCGCAACTAAGGTTTAAGCCCCTGAGGGCTTAAGCCTTTCACTCCTTTTCTCCATATGTTCGAGTGCTATTACCAAGCACCCAAACCCCATCACATCGGCAATTCCTCTATGAACCTGCATTTCCTTTATAAAATTCTTCTTGCCGATGCCAATTAGCTCCCTTTCTCTGGCCCCTGGTCACTTCTCCTCCACGAGACCATGCCCCAGGCCCAAGCTCTTAGCCCCCCCATTGCATCGGCATTCCCTTTATTTTCCTCCTACCCCCTTATCTTATTTTTTATTGATCCACCGATGTGATTAGCTCTTTCCCTCCGCTCCTGGTCCCTTTTCCTCCATAAAACCCTTTCCTTCCCCTGTCTTTAAGCCCCCCCCCTTATCTTCTATTTTACCTCCGCGCCCATTACCAAACACATTTTCATTTGTAAAAACGTGCTATCAAATAAAATCAGGCCCATGTCATTTACTTGGCCCCACCACCCACCGCTCAAACCACTTCCACCAATCTCTGCCTGCCACCTGTATCCCACTCCCATCCACCGAAGTTGCACCCCAGCTTTCGGGCTCCACCTGCACCGTTGATCTCACGCCTTGAGATCTAATGACACAGATTCAACTTCGCGTTCGTTTTGCCTCCGGGGTTTAAAAACCCAAATCCACACGAAACCAGTGGTTTCCATATGGACACGTGACAAGCGATGTACTGTATCGCATTCAATCTGCGTGTAACCAAAAACCACTTAAACGTTGTGCGAAAACTACTGGTGGTTTTCCGAAACCACCTTCATTTTTTCACGCCAATATTCAACTTCAAACCCTGTTTTAAGTTTCTCTGCCATAGAATTTCCTCCTTCACCTGCATCTCCGCTTTCGCCCAGCTCCTCTGCCCCCACACAGCCTCTGTAAGAAGTGAAACCTCCATTGCAGGGTTTTATTAACATTTTTTGGCTTTTTGTAAGATTCAATGGAAGTTTTAACACCAAAAAGCCTTCTCGGGGTTCAATAAAGAAGCGGAGCTGAGGGTCACTACCTTTGAAGCCCAAATTACTGCAAAATCTCAAAAATAAGCGTTCAGGGTTCGATTTTCATGGTTTGACCAGTACTCTTTAAGCATTGGTCATATTATCAAACCCTCCAGCGCCAAAAGAAACCTTGCACACGACAGAACGAAGAGCAATCAGTGAAGTAAGAAGAAAGAAAGAAACAGAGATTAAAGATGCAGGTAAGGGACAGATGAATGAAATTTCAAAAGAAACTAGAAGGTTTCAAACACATAATGATGATGATAAAGGTAGAGAGAGGGTTAAAGGCTTAATATTGACAGATTAAAGAAGAAAAGCATGGTTAAATATAGAAAATTAAATTTTTTAAAGAAATCAGATTAAAGGTTGAAAGATGAAGATCAAAGGTTAATGTCAGAAAACAGAAGAATTTGAAGACTTAACCAATAAAATAAGAAGGTTAATGCATAAGGTCAAATATTAAAGGCATAATCTTACAGTTTAAAGGTGGATATAGTTAGCAAAAGGACAACAGTTCGAATAAAGCAGTGTATAAAGAAAAAGGGCAACAATGTTACATTATGAAGGCCAAAGACATCATCAGGCCTTAATAGGCAGTTTTAATGATAAAATAAAGGAACAATAGGCCTAAAAGGACCTCGGATAAATCAACAATAGAGCAGTTATTCACTTGATAAAACTGACTGCCACCTTTCACTTACTTTATGTCTCAAAGGGAAAATTGGCAGTTATTACACAAAAATATATTTTAAGGTTGTTAGACAATTATTGTAAAAGACAGAAAAGATCCTCAAAGTCAATCTTTTCAGCTATTTTATGCTCAGGAAGTAAAGACATATTTAATACACAGAGAAGTAGTTGAGAAACATTCCTACCTTATGCCTTGCATGGTTTTTAAGGATAGGAGTGCATTTACTGTGTCATTAATAAAATTTTGAACCCTAGATAGTTCCACCTCCTCATTTGTAGCATAAATATTGCATTTGAACTCATTGTATGGGGGAATTTGATAACTCTTTGAAGTAATACATAGTTCTGCTGAGATTGAAGAGAAATTGATGTACTAGAACTTGTGGATGTTTTGACCTATTTGTTTATGGAGAAATCTCTGTCATTGGATCCCTAAGCTTGGCTATTGGTGAAGTATTCTAAATTTGTTTATGTTTTTCCTATTTTCCATTCTGTTTTCACCATTTCTTGCTTATAGTAGAGTAAAAATTTTAGGCTAAGAAATGTCTCTTGGAAGCACCCTAGACATGTTTACTCTTCACTGTCTTTATGTTTTCATCTGCTAAATGTTTGATTGAGTAGTTTAACTACTTTTCAATCCTTAAGCTTGTTTATTTCAAGAATAGTTCAATACAGTTTCCCTGAAGATGATTTATGGTTTTCCCTGCTTCTTGTTGACACTTTAAAAAACTATTTCTGAAGTCTCCTTTCAAAGTACCATTATCCAAAGTTTGCCAAAGAGGTATGTTTTGATCATACACTTTGTACTTGCTCAAATAATTGTTTTGAAGGCCTTTATAATTGCAGTCCTAGATTTTTAGGAGTTCCCTCTTCTATGAATGCAGTTAATTGTGAATATTAAATGTTTTCTTATCCTTGAAAGTGAAATCTTTGATGAAATAGAGCGTTCCTCGACTCTTAGATTTCATTTTGAAAGTTTTTCTTGAAATTGCTATTTGGTGAAGTGTAATTTCTAGAATTCATGGTTAGCCCTATCTATAAAATACTCCTTCATCAGATAATGTTTTAAGTCCCTTGTTGAGAAGTACATATAATTAAGGATTCTTAATTTCCATTAGTTCTTATTTTCATTCTAAACCCTTAATGTTCATTTCATTTCACCTAAAAGACTTTGTTAATCCAACAACTAAGTTAGATTTGCCCTTTGATACCCCTGATTCATCTGTAAACTTGTTACCATTTCCACTTGAATCCATTTCCAAATGAGTTAGAGAATTCCCTTTTCTATCTATGTTGCCTAGATCATCATGTCCCATCAAACAATCAAACAAACTCAAGCTTAATAACTAGCCTAAAATCAACCCTTTACAAGCAAACAAGTCATATATTTGCAAAAAATTTGAGAGATCCCTCTCTTATACTAGGAGGGCTAGATCCTAGAGCTCTAAAGACTGGTTTATGTGTTTCCTTGTCATTTAGTATGCCAATCTGCTAAATCACAGGATCCCATCACTACACTCCCGGAGCCGTTTTGGGGCTTTAATGATCCAGGTGGATATTGGTGGATACCCACCTATTCCATTTTAACTCCCACCATTAGTTCGTTTAGTTTTTAAGTTGCAATACAACTTACTATTTTTAGTAGTTATTCGGGTCCTGAACTTCCGGAGCCGTTTTGAGGCCCTAAACGACGTTTTTTGGGAAACTCGAGAACAACATGAAACCAATGTTGCTCACATCGAAAGTTGTACTCCTCTGATAGATCTTGTTAGCCCCCTATAAATTTCTTGACAAGCAAGTAGGGAGCTAAAATTTTTTGTGGATACTTCAAGGAATGCATTTTTCCTTAAAAACACATCATCCTCGGAAGCCTCCTCTTACCCTCCGCCCTTTGTTAAATTTCCACTACTGTTTCTAAGTCAAAAAGCCTCACTAATTGTAAAACATTTTGTTCAAGGAGGCCTTCATTTGTCCTTGTACCCCTGCAAAATGTCTCATTTTAACCCTTTTTCCCTTTGTCAAAATTCCCCTTCTTACCCCCCAAATCCCTTCCTAAATCTCCTAAATCACCCCTCTTCCCTTCTAAGCCTCACAAACACCCTTGGTTTGGCCAAGAAACTCCTTATTCCCCCTATCGTTTCCCTCTTCTGGCCACAAATCGCATTAAAATGGGCCAAAAACCCCTATTCTACATATATCGGGCCTAGTCCCCTTCGGCCATCCCCCTTAACTTTTTCCCCCATGTGACTTGGGCGCGAGAACCAAGCACCAGCCCAGAAAGCACTTAGCGCATTTGGACATTGAGAGCACTATTAACCGTCGATCTCCTGTAATCCAACGGTTGTCGAAAGCCCCATTTCTCTCGTGTTCCCCATTCATTCCCCGATCGCATCACAACCATCCATTTAACCCGCTGATCGATGGTCTGTATTTCACCCGATCCGGTGGTCCCCGCACCCACGCCCTATTCAACACTGCCAGTTTCCATCGCACTGCTTTTGGAGGGCGGGATGTATTTTTCATTTCATAGCGATGCCATTCACCGCATGATTTTTGGCTCCGCGCACTATTGCAAAACCGCCCCCCATCGCACATTAACATTCGTCCGCAGATCCGGCGCGATATTGTTGTACACCATTCGATCTGTGGCCGGCCATCTGACGATGATCGCACCACGAAGTTGCACAGGAGATAATCCAAGGCAAATAGACCCCTGGCCCACCATGCATGGCCCTCCGACGCATTCTCGACCGTCGATCTCCTCCTAAGATCGGACGGTCCAGATTAACTGCATGTCTCGCCATTGACCGGGTCTCGCCACGTCACCATTCCACGTGTTTTGTCGCATTTTCATCGGCCCCCCTATATATTTCATTCAAAGGCCAAAATGTCAAATTTTGGCATTCTGCCAACTTTCGCCATGACCATCTTCCACTGTTCGTTACATTTTTGGCCATCACCTTGCACTGCTCCACCAATTCACCAGGCTGCACTACCATTCCATTGTCCCTGATGCATCCACCATTCCCATGCATGGTTTTCTCAATATGTTTACGTGTTTTTCAGGGTTACAGGTGGCAGAAAACTGCCATATTTCACAGTCTCTGTTACAGCGACAGAGAACACAGGGAAGACCATGTGCAGAGATCAAAAATTATGAAGAAAGGCTTTGGAAGGCATTATGACAGGACCTTTATTAAAGGAACACGGTTAAACTTTGTGAAACCTTCCAGAGCCATTAAAGCGCAAAATTCACTGACAGAGACAAGAATGGAGCAGTAAAAGAGTATCGGTAAAATATCAGAGAATTTAAGATTGGCACTCAAAGATTTTTGAAGCAATTGAAGGGCAAGGCACTAGATCGAAGACATCATGGATCACACAGAAGGTTCAACGCACAGAATACCATATCATCAATGTGTTTATGTCAGCAGAATGTCTCCTCCTGAGAAAGGACATGGTACTCATTATTGTTTCAGTCTACATTGTGTCCAAATGAAGTTTTCTCCCCTGACAGCAGTCCTACGCTTCCAGTGCATTAGTTACGCAGTATGGCAGACCTGAATTATTGACCTGTTTTGTTCATTTCACCAGACTATTGCAGAACACTACAGCAAGTACATCAAAGACATACCTGGAGTAAATTGCAGCCAGAAAAAGACCATTCTTCCATAAATGCCCAAAATTTAAAACAGAATGGGGCCTCAGCCCTCTTCCTCTTCTGAGTTTTAATGCTGCATTTAGTTTCTCACCTACCCCCTTTGCTCCTCTTCAACTATAAAAATTCATGAAGAAACATTGTAAAGGTTGTTGATCGGCTATTTATGAATTGCAAGTTGTTTCTCTTGAGACATGTTCTCTGTGTAAAGCTGTAAGATAGGCTGAGGAAGATGTTTTTAGACTGAATACCAAGTTGTTGGCAATGTTGTACCTGACTGGTGTTGCTCTTTAATATGACAAGCACATTTCTTTGGATCTTGATTTGAAGCAGTGGTGATGTTTTTCTATCTCTGTATTTGTTTTACCTTGTAGTTCATTTCATTTCATTTCTACTGGCTCGCATCAGAAATCTGGCATAGGATTTACCCTTGTTAGGTACTGTTGAGGAGGTAAATCCCCTCTGCGGACAGAGGCGATCCCTACTAGCCCAGATCGGGTCTAGCAACAATCAAACACGCTACAGTGCAGGTTCCTAATTGTAAATAAACTGACTTGTGAGGAAGGCTTACCTGGAATCCAACGCTATCATCTGTAGAAGAGGTGGTGCTCCCGTTCCTTTGCCCTGGCAGATCACAATCCTCACGATCTCCGTGATTGGACACCTGCACATGCAAGAAACAACACAAACGCAAGCATAAAATCCAGTGCATACAACTATATATCAGTCGAAGAGGATATAACTCATGAACATGATCAAGAACAAGAGTGGAACCATAATCGATAGTCGCTTATCATTAAAGAGTCAAAAGAAGAATACAACCATAGCTTCGACGCAACACTCTCCTTTAGCGGGTCGTCAGCACAACATGTCTCGATAAAGCCTGTCAGGGATGGGACAAGCCTCTCTCTCCGAATACTTGGCAATAGTCTCCTTGCTTGGATTTGGCCTTAGGGAATCAAGAAGGCTTTTGCAGCATGAAAGCTCTTGGGAACTTAGAAATTTTGCCACTCTTTGGAACTAGCTTGCAAATGGAAATGGGCAAGCTTTTATAGAAGGAGGAAGGGGAGTTGGGATCCCTATAATTATGGGATTGGCCCTATCATCAAGGAATCTTCCATGAGAGGTGGCAAACCACTTCCTCTCCATGGAAATCCGTAGCCAAACCTCCCAACTCAAGATAGAAATCAGCCCAGTAATTTGTTAGGATGAAACTTCCGCCTTTTATTTTTTAAAAACACCTCTTAATATGGTTGGCGCGGGTACGACTCTATGACAGAGCGCCAATTGGCGCGCCCTCTTTGGAGGATTTCCCTCTTGGCGCGAGGGCTGAACTATGGAACCGCGCCAATGGAAAAAGAGCTATTTTTAGGGTTTTTTGCAGGGAGATGTCTTTAGGGAAATTAAAGCTCATCTTCAGAGGGATGCAATGAAAGTATTTTCAAGCCTTAACTCTGCCCACAGGTCATGGAATGAGCCCTCCAATGTGCGGGATGGGGATTGTAGGGACGGTGACAAATTGCTGTGTAACAGATGCCCCCTAAAGCATGAGTCCCGAAAGAGAGAGAGAGGGGTGAAATGCTTTACGAGAACATGCCGACCGAAAACACCGCCATCGGAAAACCTGCGGAGCGAAGTACAACTGATGTCTCAGATACATGATATATATGCATGGTATGGGCGCAGCCATCCATAACAGAGTGTACAATAATCTAGATCCAAGGCATGGACGCAGCCATCCAATGAAGATCGATAAATAGACTCAGGTATGGTCGCAGCCATCCAATCAGTGAGTCATGTAAATAATCATAATAATCCACAATATTGCAGCCTGGATTACAACAGACACAATCCAGGGTCTTGCGCTCCATCTTGACCCGAACAAAGTACAAGTTCAAGCATGCGAATATGTGAGCTGAAGTCGAACATGCAAGAACATCGCCTGATTACCAGCCAATGATGAAAGTTGTTAACAGACGCGAGAGGTACCACCATTAATGCCAATGGTCCTCAAGGTACTACAGGTACAATCTACGGCATGTGAATCAATGAGCTGGCATCGAACACCCGTAGAATCACTCAATCGGAGGCCAATGATAAAAACCTCGCGTCGAATGCGAAGAACCTGCCATTGAGGCATGCAGGCTCCAAGGTACCAGAAGGGAGTCTCTAGATCAGCTTCCCGGATAATGAGCTGAAGTCGACAGGAAGTGACCTTGATCGAAGGTGGGCCATAATGTTTCCCACATCATCGACACGAGACAGAGGAACATAATGTTTTTGTGAATCACGATCAGATGAGAATCAGAGGGAGGTTGATATTTGCAGAGGTCAACTTCTCTTGAACATATTGGCAGCACGACAGTGGATTTGGCAGTATTTGACATCAAAAGATCAGAGGTCATAGTGACGAGGCAAAGAGCAGATGAGAGGTCAAAAGGGATCACCCAAACCCACGGAGGCAAGTGAAAAACGAGATGAGATTTCCCCAACCCGACACGAATGCAGACAAGTGCCATGTTCAAGAGCGACATACTGCCGACACGACAATGATGTTGGTTCCATTTTCCCCACCATTTCGATGAGTACCTCTTTATTTTTACACAAGCTTGAAGAGGATACCATATGCTTGTCATATAAATTCGTCCTTCGGACGAATCCATCCTAGTACATTTAACGAGCCCTAGGAAGGAAAGACTCGAGTAGCGTCATTATGACTGAATCCGATGTCATCAGGGTTTAACGAGTCTGACAAAGGAAGAACTCGGCATCTTTTCATGTTTAGAGAGTTTGAAAAGACAGCAGAAAAGTAAACTCCACAGGTCCCTTTTCGTAAATAGTTCCTTAGATCCGAAAAGGTAGAAAACAATATCCGAGAAAACCTCCTAGTCGCGATAGGCTAGGGTATTCCTTTTTCGTAATCAATCTATCCCAGCCCGAAAAAGGGGTAAACGTATACTGGGTAGATGTCGATTCGTGTCCATTTTAACGAGATCGAAACGACAAGGGCCTCGGAAATATTTTCATGTTTAGAGAGTCAGAAAAGAGCTGAAAGATGACTCCTCCTGGAGGAACGAGTGGTATAAAGGGTAGCAACTGGTTCCGGTAATGGTGGAACTACTCTGAACAAATAAAGGTCGAGAGGCTGGCTAACAAGACCACTCATAGCAGCGGTTCCTCAGAAACGGGTAAAACAACCAAGTGAAGGCATATGATCGGCCAAGCAGATAGTGACGATGGAATGAGAAAACCAAGGCTCATCTGGCAAAAACAGGCTGATAAAATGGCAATCACAAGAGGTAAAATGGGAATGGTTTCATTTTTACACAAGCTTGAAATCAAGAAACTTTGCTTGAAGTTGGTTTCATTTTTACACAAGCTTGAAACAAAGATAAACTATGCTTGAAACCGGTTTCATTTTTACACAAGCTTGAAACGAAAACAAACTATGCTTGAAAAAGTAAGCATGCCCCCAGCATGGTGACTCAATTCGAGGTACATTCCCCCCAAGCTTCAATCCATATGAAAGGCAGATGGAGTGAAGGTTCAAGTTACGAGATCTAAGAAAGACTCGACTGGGATTTTACGAGATCTGATCAAAGACTCGAATTGAACAAGAACGTGTTTCATTATTTTAACGAGGTTGACACATTAAAAGGACTATCCTCAGAGGACCTTGTTTCATTTTTTAACAAGGTTGATACATAATAAAAACTATCCTCGGACACCTTGTTTCATTTTTTAACGAGCTTGACACAAGAAAACAAACTATGCTCCAACGACCAGACATGGTTTCATTTTTTAAGGAGCTTGACATAGGAAAAGAACCATGCTCCGTGAATCGGTTTCATTTTTTAAGGAGCTTGACACAAGAAAAGAACCTCGCTCCGACAAACTTGTTTCATTTTAAGGAGCTTTGAAACAAGATAATGAACCCCGCTCCAAAACCTTGTAAATATGAACAAAGTCACGCTTCCAAGATTTCCACTCCCGATGGAAGGAACATTCGGAAATCGGGGACGGCAATGCCCTCAAAGACTTGGATGCACGACGCGTCATCATCATACGTGCACGGGGTAGGTAGCCACATAGTTGACCTGCGGTGGGGCAGATACAACGGGTGGATAAAAACCAGGAAGGGATGATGGTGGGCCAGCTGCCATATCAGGACCAAAGAAAGAAAGTTGATCAATGGTCACGATCCGTCCTTCATGCGGAAAACAGACCACATGAAAAAGGGAGGAGACAAGTGCTCCCATGGCATAGGTGTAATCGCACCCCAAAAGCAGATTGAAATCCAAGGGGCCAGGAACAACCATCACGTCCATATGGACAGTTTTACCTCCCAAAGTAACAGGTAACCTTGGAAGGATCCCCAACGGTTGACTCGTTCTTCTGTTAAATGCCAACAGATTCTGCGTAACAGGCATAAGCGGCGGCGAACCGAAAGCTTGCCAAGTAGTTGAGGATAGAATACTAACAGATGTGCCTTCATCTATAATGGTGCTAGGTACGACCAGAACAAAAGCCTATACTGTGATCTCGAAAGGCACATAAGACGGAAGGCGGTATCCTACAAATCGACTCCAGTCAAAGGAAGCGACCAAACTACTTGGAGGGGTTACCATTGAACCGAGATGGTCTTCCCATGGTGTTACGGAAGAAGGAGCATCCTCCACGACCTCCATCTCGAGGGTGGGAGGAGTATCCTCCGGGACATCCATCATGGGAGGCGGAGGAGAAACTTCTTGAGATATGGAGACAGGAGAATCTTTTCCAAGTCCAAAGAATCTAAAGAAACAAGAAGAACTTGAGGGATGTGAGGTCCACTCTCGACGGAAAAGACCTGGTGCACCGCAGACAGGGCCAGCTCAACCGATCCAACGACCAATGGTTGGTCAGGGATGGATTCCTGAATTTGAATTTTCGGGGGAGTGGGATCGACCAAGGATGACTCTTGACCAATCGTAGGATCAACTAGTGGTGGAATCAAAGAAATCTGTTTATAACCAGCTGGAAGGCATGGTGTAGAACCAGCCGAGTTGTCCAAAACTCGCTTGGCTTCATCCATATACGGACAAAGGTGAATGGCATGGTGCCCTTCACACAACTTACAGGCATTGGTGAGCTTACCCTGCTTCTTAGGAACCTTACCAATAGCAGCTGAAGACGTGCCCCCAACCTGACTCCTGGAAGCCAAAGGCAACAGCGGGCGACCATTGGACCATACTTCGAGCACCTTGGGAATGCCAGGGCAGTCTCAAAGAAGATGGTCTCCCGTGCACAACATGCAAGGGAACTTGACTTTCTGGGGAGGGTTGGAAGGTTTATCAAGAGAAGGCTTCTTAGGCGCAATAGCCGCAGAGCTAGCCTCTCCTTTATCAGACTTCTTCTTCTTTGTCTTCTTCTTCTTCTTCTTAGCCACCCGGTTACTCGAATCCAGACTTTCACTAGGCGAATTAGAAGAGGAGGACGCAGAAACAGGCAAAGAAGGGGAGAGGTTCACCTGGGAATCAACATGATGTTATTCAGGCGAAGGAACTGATTGAACAGTAGCCGAGACATTTGGGACCACAGAGGTTGAAAATAACCAAACAGGCAACCCAACAGTTAACCCAGGAAGGGACAATGTTTCCATATAAGGAGCACCAACATTTCCAAAAGTAGGAAAAGGACCAGGATTCCCATCAGAGGGGATTCCTTGGTTGGTGAACTCCAGAAAAGTTTCCATCAGAAACGATCTTCAGAACAACAACCTAAGGAAACTAACTTTAACCAGGAATATTTCGTGGGCAGTTAATTTTTAAAACATTGAAACAAAACTCTACCATTTCATCTTTTAAGAGTCGAGAAACAGGAAAAAGGTGACTATATCACTTTCAGATTGAAAACAAGCATGAAAGGACAAGCGCTTGATGACCTTTTCAAATTTAAAGAGTCAGAAAAGATCGAAATGACTACTCAGTAATGCTAGGCAAAGGGTGTACCAAATAACCGTGAACTGCAATATACACCTTGGTTTCAAAATGAAAGAGAAATCAACCAAGGACTTAACGTACGTGCAGGCAATCTCCCTGAATGTTGTATCCGGTGTATCACGGGTATAGGGCGGCAGACTCGGCTTCCTATGGATAAAGGATAGAAACCTAGTGGGGTCTCCTTTTATATACGCGATGGTACGGGGAGCACAAGTCCGTACTAGCGTTGTCTAAAGCCAAGAGGCGAACGACAGCTACTAGGTTTTAAGACGCCGGAACACGTCTCTAACCTAGACCTCTAAATGTGTTTCGTTAGATTTCAATGCTGCCTTAGTGTAAATTGAGTGAATTTTAAAGTTGATCTTCAATTACATTTCAGTTTTCAGGCCCTAACGAATGTGCTGTCTCAAAAATCTCTTAAATGCAAAACTACATGCCACAGTACACCATTTTGTTTGATGAAAACTAGCTACAAAAGAGTTGAGAGTTTTTTACACAAAAAAAATGATTAGAAGACAATCAATGATATCTCTAATGCAACTAATGAAACTAAAAACTTTTCTTTCAAATCCACTAAATACTAGTAAAATCGAAAAGATTTCAGTTTGCACTAATCAACCAAAAGCAAAAGAGATTTTTTTTTATTTTCAATGTTTGATAGCTAGATGCAATAAACAAACCGAAAACAAATAAGAAGCAATTCGAGAAATGATATTAAGAGAGAGAAACAAAAAAATTTCACTCAATGGCACAAACAATCAGATCTCAAATCGACAAAAGTCTCTCAAAACCAAGAAAAGTCGCAAAGACACCAATGAGCTGTGTGATCTAGGCCCAAAATGAAGCAAAGCGAAATTCGAATGAAAACGAAATCAGTCACTCAAAAAACGCAACAATATGATAGACAACTGTCAAACAAACGCAAGGAAGGAATCCCACAGCTGACTGAACGAACGGAAACCAAAACTCCCAAGGGAGGCTCGACTCACAAAGGCACCTAGATGCCCTAGGGCTCGTATGCAAAATCGAAAGAAATAGGAAAACAACCAAAGGAAGGAGGCTCCAACTAGTAAAACCAGGTTCCAGTGCACTCAAACAGCCGAAAAATCAAGATCAAAATCACAAGTCAGCCTCAGAAAACTTGAAACACAGCAAACCCTAATAGCTCACAGGATTGGCGCGATTGTGAGCTTGAAATTAGCGCCAGAAATGCAATAGCGCGGGTGATACACAGGTATCCTGTGCCAATTGACGTGACTGTTACACTAAAAAGCGCGCCAACCAAGTTTACTATGGAAAAAATAAAAAACAAGCAATCTCAGACACAGACAAGTGAAAATAAGGCTAAAAAAAGCCAAACAAACAAGAAAATCCCCAGTGGAGTCGCCAAATTGTTGAGGAGGTAAATCCCCTCTGCGGACAGAGGCGATCCCTACTAGCCCAGATCAGGTCTAGCAACAATCAAACACGCTACAGTGCAGGTTCCTAATTGTAAATAAACCAACTTGCGAGGAAGGCTTACCTGGAATCCAATGCTATCGTATGTAGAAGAGGTGGTGCTCCCGTTCCTTTGCCTTGGCAGATCACAATCCTCACGATCTCCATGATCAGACACCTGCACATGCAAGAAACAACACAAACGCAAGCATAAAAACCAGTGCATACAACTATATATCAGTCGAAGAGGATATAACTCATGAACATGATCAAGAACAAGAGTGGAACCATAACCGATAGTCGCTTATCATTAAAGAGTCAAAAGAAGAATACAACCATAGCTTCAACGCAACACTCTCCTTTAGCAGGTCGTGAGCACAACATGTCTCGGAAAATCCTGTCAGGGATGGGACAAGCCTCTCTCTCCGGATACTTGGCAATAGTCTCCTTGCTTGGATTTGGCCTTAGGGAATCAAGAAGGCTTTTGCAGCATGAAAGCTCTTGGGAACTTAGAAATTCTGCCACTCTTTGGAACAGGCTTGCAAATGGAAATGGGCAAGCTTTTATAGAAGGAGGAAGGGGAATTGGGATCCCTATAATTATGGGATTGGCCCTATCATCAAGGAAGCTTCCATGAGAGGTGGAAAACCACTACCTCTCCATGGAAATTCGTAGCCAAACCTCCCAACTCAAGATAGAAATCAGCCCAGTAATTTGTTAGGATGAAACTTCCGCCTTTTATTTTTAAAAAACACCTCTTAATATGGTTGGCGCGGGTACGGCTCTATGACAGAGCGCCAATTGGCGCGCCATCTTTGGAGGATTTACCTCTTGGCGCAAGGGTTGAACTATGGAACCGCGCCAATGGAAAAAGAGCTATTTTTAGGTTTTTTGCAGGGAGATGTCTTTAGGGAAATTAAAGCTCATCTTCAGAGGGATGCAATGAAAGTATTTTCAAGCCTTAACTCTGCCCATAGGTCACGGAATGAGCCCTCCAATGTGCGGGATGGGGATTGTAGGGACGGTGACAAATTACTGTGTAACAGGTACCCTATGTTTCTGCTCTCCTTGCCTTCAATGTTTTCTGCTATATGTGTTATCTGAGGATTGATTTCAGCTAATTTAACTAGTGTAGTGGTCTGATATATTGCTAGCTGATGTATGAATTAACGAAATCTGTCTTTAGATGTTCTTGTTAGGATTGAATTGAATGAACTGGGAACACTGGGAGGTCTAGGACTCTATCTCTATCTCACTAGGATCCTTTTCAATTAATTGAACCTTTCTAAGTTCCCTTAAGCTAGAGGCGGAAGCATTGAGAGTTCAAAGTCTCTCTCTGATCTCAGGTTTTCACCTTTTTGTTCTGAACCTTTAATGTTCCTTGTCTGAAGAGTTAACCTTTTAGATTTTCTATCACAGGTGTCAAATGGCATGTCCTGTCCCTGGATCCGATTTCTGAAAGGTCACCTTGGAATGTTTCCTTGCTTTCACCCTCTCCCTTACCATTTCATACCCCTATCATCTTTAAGATCCAATGCTTTAGATGACTAGCCCAACTGAAAGCCCGCACATTGAATAGCAAGTAAACCCTTTCCTGACTCCATTTCCCAATGGTCTTGATGTTCTCTGAATCATCCATCCTTTTCCTAAAATCCTCTTTGCTCATCCTTGTCTTATATTGAACCCTTCTTTCCTAATTCCCAAAAACCAAACAAGAAATCAAACAAACAACCACGTGCCTATAAATAGCCTAACATCTTAACTTTGAGCTTCAAAGACTAAAACCTTTGCTTATATAGAGAGATCCCTCTCTGGACCCAGGAGGGCTAGATCCTGAGGTCTGAAAGTGGTTTGATGTTGTCTCATCTTTTGGTCTTGCCAATCTGGCCAAAACATGGGAACCCCAACAGATATTTCTAACAAGGTATGATACACATCAAACAGAGATCGTATGCCAAAGTTATGTCCCCAGGAAGTTGAAACACCAATTTACCCAAATCGGGCCCATAATTTTGGTGCTTCATCTCCTAGGGTTAGGATTTTAAAAATTTAGAGTTCTACATTGTTTTTCAATAATAAATAGGCCCTTGAGCCTCATTGTAACATAGTTCAGAGGTCTATAGCCACCACATCTCTTCTCAGAGAGATTGTACTAGCACCCTAGCTATTTTTATTTCCATTATGTCTATAAGCATATTTCAATCATTCTTTTATTAATAAAATGTATTGTTTCTGCTGCATCTCTATGTTTATTTTTATTTCTATATTTTATTGTGTTCATGCATAAATCCAGATCAACAGAGGTGCTGAAATGTTTCCATTAAGGGGCACAACTCTGCTTCATGATTGTGACTTGTGCAAATGGTGCATGGTGTCAAGGTATCTATCAAATAGATGGTGTGATAACTAACACTAATATTTGTGCCTGAAGTGGATGCTCAGATATGATAGGAAGTGGGGTATGTTTATGCTTCTGCCATATCTAAGTCTTTGGTTTCAGTCGGTTTGTCTCTTTCAAGGAGTTAAAAATCAACACTCCCCTTTCCGCTCATAGGGTGTAATATCCCCAAAATAGGGAAAACATACACTATTGGAAATATCTTAAGATATTCCAAAAGTGGAGCTACAACAATCCATGAACAAAAAATGGAGTAGCAGTGAAAAATCAACTCATAGAATGTAAGAAGAGCACATAGCCATCATCTTAAGTTACAGAAGAAAAATTTATACAAGATATTGATAAAAACGTTACTCAAGATAGGCAAAATCAACCTCAAGAAACATGTACATAAAATATGAAAAACACTGCTACACAGGAATGCCCAAGACTATGACTTCACAATTTTTTAAGGAGAAACTTTCGCTAGCATATGTCAATACATGGATATACAAATGTATGTATCATACAACGTTGGGAGTGAAGATCTAAGCTCCCAAAGACAATCTCAAGACATTCCTGGAAGGATTGGCTGAAATATGCAAAATTGCAAAATGCGGGAGTTGCATTACTAAGACTGAGTAGCAGCTGAAATGCGGGAGTTGCATTACTAAGATCTCACCCTCCAACAATCCTGCAGACCATTACTGCAATTGCACACTGAAAATAACGCAGTCTAGAGAAGGGATTGCATTGTAGGATAAAGGAAATGCGTTGGCCAAGTGACAAGATCTAAAATAAGCTCTAGAATCTTCCTCACTGGTGTCCCAAAGGAAATAAAGCTTTCTCCTTTGGAAAACAAACCTCGGAAGTGGTGTTATCAACCATCCACTACAACACAACCCAGCTCTCAACAGAAACTGCGTTATAGCTGAAGGAGGTAGCTTGGCCTCAAGCTTGGATGTGGAGAAATGAAGTGCAAGCTAAGAATTCCTAAACAAGAAATCATTGTGCTAAGCAGCAATGCAACTCTTCTAAACAACAAGAGAATGCACAAAGTCTAATCAAACCATGAAACAAATAATCCAAATCATGAATAACAATGGCTTCCTTGCCCTCCTTTTAAAAAAATGGAAGCCCTCTCACCATGGGTCCCACTCATTAGGGTTTCCTCCACCAAGGAATATTCCTCCCATTCATACTACGATGTCTCTCAAAGTGTTCTCCACCTCCTATCCAAACATTGTTGACTTGGTCAAATTTGACCTTGTCCACCTACAAATGTCCTCTTTCACACTTGAGGGTGTGAAATCCAGCTCCTATGAACATCCCTTTTCACACTATGATGGATTTTATTCTTTTTTCTACAATGTATGGGCCTCATTACCCATTTATTTATATCCTAAGTGACATGAGCAAAAATTAATATTCCAATTAGCTGCATGCTAATTTTGGAATATTACAGTCCTCCCCTCCGAAATGTTTCTTGTCCTCAAGCGACTGTAAGGATAAAAATGAGAATACTCCTCTTCTTCCCCTGTAGCATCCTCATATGGTAAAATCCTCCAAGGACCAAGACGTTGTCTCATCAAGATATCTCCAAGTTGTTCCTCCAAAGTATGTAAGCTAGCTTTTGGTGTGTATCCCAAATAGCTATCATCATGTAAAACATCCATGGAGGCAACAATGGGCTATCTAAAGGCATTATTGAGGCATGAGGTCTGATATACATTGGGATCTACCATCCCCACATGAATATCCCATCCCCAAGCTATCAACCATACAAAATGAGCCACCCTCCAAAATGGTAACTCATGTAAATCATCCTCCACCTTGAGCTCCGGCAATGTAGGTGGGCTAAAAATCTGAACATGGTAGACAAAATATCCTACCCCAAAATATCCTCCTCTCCACTTATGATAAGTTTAGAGTGTTTGCTGATCCTGGGCTACAATAATGTTGCCCTAAAGAGGAAAGATGAAGACTAGATCTTCAAAGATCTCTCCTTTAACGTTGTGAATCAAGTTGTCCCAAATCAACCCATATTTGATGGATAGGAAATCATCACCATATGGCATCCCATCAATCACATGGCCCACCTCAAGAAAAAGAAACAATTTTTTGGCTATGGTGGCCATATCTCCTGTCATGCTCCCATTAAAACATGCAATGCAAAAAGTGTGGGAATACCCTTCCCCAAAGGACACATCCAACTCATGTGTCTCTCTCCCAATCATGCTTCCAATACAAATAAGATAAATATCAGAAAATGAAATCATGATCCACATCAAAATGAGGAAAATGCTGAAGGCTTTATTTGGTGCAAGAAGGTACCAACAGTTTTCCCAATAGTGACAATGCAGTTTTCCAAACTACTGATTCAGAAAATTACATGGCAAGTTGTTTTTTGTTATATGGATAATTATGTATGTCATGACATCTACTGATATAGAAAATAGCTGGGCACATCAACTGAACATACATGAAATAAAGCACTTGCTGAAGGCCATATAAGAGATGGTTGTCTCCATCATACAATTTGGCCCAATGTTGACCATGGAGCTTAATGAAAATCTTGCCCTCTTGTGGAGCAATGCACTGAATAGGAATGGTAAGAATGTGAAAATTCTATGTTAGATAATCAACGGATGCAAAAATAATATTCTTACCATGTGTTGATAGTAAGATGATGTATATGTATATGAATAATTCCTCCATAGTGGTATGACACACTCCCGTGAAGAGGAATGAACCATATGCTGCATGAATATAACCCTTCTTATACTTGGAAATCCAAGTTAAGAAGATCATATCTCTATAATAGATGTTTCCATCCACTACTCCATCAATCTCACTTCCTCCTTGCTCACCAAGTGCATCAATGGTGAAGTGATCCTGGGGACACTCCATCAATAACCCCAAGCTCCCAAGTGACAGTGTTGTTGGCCTATGCAAATAGGATCATGCCAACTCATAGCTCCATTCTTTGACATGATTATTTTCAAAGACATCTCCCATAATGCTGCTACACATAAGAAGTTCCTCCCAAAGTGGAAGTACCTCTTGATCATCTAAGGCTAAGGAGTAGCCCCTTTGCACCATGATAGTGCCATCTCCTACTCCCGCAACATCATGCAAAGTGTGAGAGAAAATCTGCCCTTGCTCTCCCAAAAACAACCAAAGCAACAAAATTTTTTGCTGCCTCCTCATACCCTTTGAAAGAGGATATGTCTCAAGATGGCCAAACTCTTTTAAGAGTAGCCAATGCAGCCATGCCTTTGCTTCCCAATATCATAAATTTTCAAGTAGCTTACCATCTTCTTGCTCTCCATCCACACCCATTCATCCAAATGTGGGTGCCTCCCATCATGCTCAATCTTGGTACCCTTCCAATCAAGACTACCATCCTCCCAAATCATATTTCTATCTTTGCATTTCATGGGATATTGAAATGCAATCTCCTTAATGACTAAGTTGATCCCATTAGGATCCAGATAGGTGGTAGGAAAAAACCTCCCATCATGATTTGTAGGGCTCATCAAGAAGTATCCAACACAAACATGAGAGATGTTATCCATCCTATGATGTCCTCCATCATCTATCTGTTCCCCTTTTGTTATGTATATGGGAAGGTCATTGGAATATTCCAACAATGGTTGGGTTCCCAACTCATCATTGCTGCTAAATGACAACATTGTTAATATTTCCAATGATGTACTTGTTGTCTCATGCTCCAACTCAAGGATGAACATATGGTTTTGTGTAAGTTTGTTTGGAACAAGATTCATCCTTTCCTCCAAGTTTTCAAACCCTAACCTCAAGTGTGGCATACAATTCATCAATGGTATATGAGGAAGATGGTTCCTCCATTCCTTGAATAAGTCAAGGTGGCATAGCGCAGTGAAATTATTTTGCTCTAAATAAGCAGCATGCAATGGTATACAACCCTCCATAGAATTTTTTGAAACAATAGGAGTTGAGAACTTAAGCATACCTTGGTGAAATTTGGAAGAATCTTGTATGGCTGCAAGAGTTTCTTCCTCTAATGTGTTGGCTCCCCTAACTGATGATGTGGAAGGCTTCTCTCCCAACGGTGTGACAGCCCTAGTACAAGTCTCCTCCAATGGTGGTGAGGGATTCTCCTCCTCTAATTTATATTTTCCAAAATTTCTAATCAACCTTTGAGTAAACTCAGCAAAAGTATGCACTCTTGCATGACCCAAATGGTTGAACCACCAAATATTGGCCTCACCCTCAAGGTGCAGCGCTGCAATTTCTACAGCTTCTTTGTCTACCACTGGATGTAGTAGGAAAAATGCATCAAGTTTTCTTGCCCAAGCCCTTGTTGTAGATGACCCATTAAAGGTAGACAATATAAACCTATTTCCCTTGATTCTTTTTGTGCTGCATGGTCTCCTCTCTTTCTCTAATTGAATGATCTAAGGGAAAGCTAGAGTCTCCTTGAAGGCTCTAGGTTGAGATTTGTACTCAACAAGGTATTCACTTAGGATCTTGTGATCCAAGTGTCCTTCATCTTTCTGCAATTTTTCCTCTCTCTCAAAAGGAAAGGGCATAGTCCCACTTCTTCTTCTTTGCTTGACCTCCTTGTTGATGTCCTTCTTACTTCTGAAAAGAGATGAGAGAAGGCTAATTACCTCCAACATTCTGGTCTTCTTCTTTTCTTCTGATAGAATAATGATTGAAACTCATAGGCTAAGCCAAGATTATGCTCTGATACCACTGTAATATCCCCAAAATAGGGAAAATATACACTATTGGGAATATCTTAATATATTCCAAAAGTGGAGCTACAGCAATCCATGAACACAAACTGGAGTAGTAGTGAAAAATAAACTCATAGAATGTAAGAAGAGCACATAGCCATCATATTAAGTTACACCAGAAAAATGTATACAAGATCTCGAGGAAAGAGTTTCTCAAGATGGGCAAAATCAGCCTTAAGGAACATGTACATAAAATATGAAAAACACTACTACACAAGAATGCCCAAGGCTATGACTGCACAGTTTTATAAGGAGAAACTGCTACTAGCATATGTAAATACATGGATATGCAAATATATGGCTCATACAACATTGGGAGTGAAGATCTAAGATCCAAAAGACAATCTCAAGACAATCCTGGAAGGATTAGCTGAAATATGCAAAATTGCAAAATGTCAGAGTTGCAGTACTAAGACTGAGTAGCAGCTGCAACTCAAGGAATAGATGGAGATGGTTGAAGATGATGCAAATGTTACACCATTTTTTGGTCATCTAACCCATTGTTATTAGATGGACCCAAGTACACCATGTAAGACTAATTTTACCCTAAGTAAAATTGCATTCACTATGAAAAATAACTTAGTAAACCACCTTTATTAAGTTGTTTATGGTCTAAACAGGAAACCCCATGAGGAAATTTAAATAAATCTACATTTCTTTGATTCTCCTCAAGGAATATTTAGTTAAACAACAATTTGATTAATATTCCTAGTTATATTTAACCCAAAACAAGGAATTTAATTAGATAAATCATTACTTATCTTATTATTTCCTAAGAATAATTATTTAAACCTTATTTAAATAATATTCTTTGTTGCATATGACTAAATCACATTTAAATAATTAAATAAATCATTATTTATTTGATTATTACTCAACCACATCCTTAAAATGATAAATAAATCATTTATTTATTTATTATTTACAAATAAAGGGATTTGACCCAAGTCAAATTCCTTTTCCCTCCAACAAATATAATAAAATATTCTATAAAAGTTGGATCTTGATTTGGTTAATAATATTTTAATTATGCACCAATATCTAGACTAACTCAATATTTTGTTATAAATAGAAGGGTTTTCCCATTCATTTACCACATTTTGTTGCCTAAAGATCACTCTGGATCTATACTTTTGGTCTGACTATTGATCCACCATCATAGTCATATTTTGCTACCATTTTTGTCTGGGTTTTCTACACCATCAAGAGAGAGGAATTTTAGATCTGAAGTGCTGAGGACTTACAAGAACCCATCCCATTGAGGAGAACTAGGAACACCCTCCTGTGTTTTCCTCCCAGGTGCCATTAATACAAAATTCATTCAACATATTCTTGTCTTGTCTATTGGATGCATGGAGTAAATCTTGTTTTTTCTACTGCTTAATGTCTTCTAATGCATAGATCTATATTTTTGTAGCATTTATCTTGATCGCTTAACTGCATATCTGAGGATATTGGCAACCATATTTTCTGTTAGGGCTGTTTTTTATGCACAGCTAAAGTGGTCTTTTTTCGTACGCTTGGAATTAAGATTCATACTAACAACTGGCGACTCCACACGGGTTTACGACCACGACCACTGTCATTTTTCTGATTCTTGCATATCCAGCTGCTTCAAACCCTAGGATTTCTCTTTAGCCCCTTGTTTTTTCTTTTCTTGATGTTTTTTTAACCTATAAAACCCTAAAATGATAAAAATTCTAGCTTCTATGTGTTTTCGGACGTATTGTGCAGGTGACAGACATCAGTCGCAGCTGAGACAACAATTTTTTCTGAAATTTGCCGCTGAGAGTGTCAAAAGAGCAGGTCACACTTTTTGGCCCAAAAAATGCGACCTAGAGCTTCAGGAAGCAGGAATCAGCCCAAAAACAGCTACCTCTGCTGAAAACAGGTCAGAAATTGCGACCTGGATTTTTTGCAGGGATTTTTCTGAAAGTTTACTAGGTTTGTCTGAGCCTCTACTCAGGGTTGTCTGACCTCCATCTCAAATCATTTTGGACCTTTACTTGTTCCTTTTTTCTCAACTAAGTGGGAACCTAGCCCCCTAGGGCTTCAGTACCCTCCACTTCTTGTGGAAGAGTTTTTGCTGTTGCAGGTTGTCTGAAATTTCAGAGTCTTTAGCCATTTTTCAGATCTGATACCTCACCTTCAGATCCACTTCATATAGGCTTTTTATCCATTCAAAACACCTCATTTAGATTTTTTGGGGTTTTCCTCTAGGGTTCACTCCATTTCCCTCCTGGAGATAGCCTTTCGCCGCCTCTTTTTACAACAATTTTTCCTCTGATTTGTTGTTGTTTTCTGCACCACTTTCCAGTAGATTTTGTCCTTTAGATCCCTGTCCCTCCTAAGCTTAGATCTATTGGCTTTTTTTTGTGTGTTTTGATTAGTTTTTTACTCACCTATAGACTAGTTGTGGAGAGGCCCACCTCCTTGGGTTTAGATTATTGCATTATTAACTGTTTATTTTCTATTTTTTCAGGCTTATATGCTATCATTTGCAGGTTTATTTGCAGCTATACAACACACTTTTTCTTTTTCTATACAAACGTTTGAGTTTAAAAATTAAAATTTACACACTTCACACACACACCCTAAGCGAAAAGGGCTTGGTTAACACAACCAAGCAAAGACTCTAAAACATTGAAATCAATTGATCCTTCACCTCTCTGCCCTTGTTTTGACATTGTAATCAGTTGATCTTGCACCTACCTACCCTTGTCAGTCTCTTTTTCCTTCGTGGTGTGTTTGTGTTGTCATCATTGTGCCACCGAGGCATTTATCCTAGAGACTTCTTGGCCTTCATCCTTAGTTTCCAGTAGGAATACTTACTCCTCCGCGTAGGGTTTGAGTTAATCCTCCACTGAGTCCGCACACCGACTCTTCTTCTGGTCCTTTGGGTTCTCCTTCTTATTTCACCTTCGGTTCTCCCCCTGACACCTTCACCATGTCTGGTGTAGGACGTAATGCTAGTGGTAACCCCGGCCCTCATGCCGGGAATACCACTAGTGGGACCGCAACGGACACTACCCCGACTGTGCCTTTGCTCCCCTTCATGGAAAGACTCAGCCTCCTCTATTTTGACCAGTTGATAAACACTATACACCATGACGCTAGCTGGCCTGCCATGCCGACAAAGCTCCCTTACGACATCCCAAAGTTTGAAGGCCTTGTTGAGAAGATCCTTCAAATCATGTTCAATCTTTCCACATGTGGTGTTAGTCTAACTTCATTACCGATGATTCTTTCTGTCTTCAGTTGTTCCAATGAATGGTTACAGGTGAAGCTTCTAAGTGGTATGTTGATCAGGCCCCTTCCTCTCATACCACCTTTGCGACTCTTGCTCAGGTTTTTCTGTCTTACTTCTAGCTCCCCCATCATTATTGTTAGGGTCTCGTGATTTGGCTGATTGGCAAGCCAAATGATATTGTAACATCAAACCAATCTTTGGAGCCCAAGGACCTAGCTTTCCTGGACTCAGAGAGGGCTCTCTCTATTTGTGTAAGGGATATCTGTGTGTTTGCTTATTGTGTTCTGATTTTAGGCTAGTTATGAAGTAGGTTTTTTGGTTTTGGTTTTTAGGTTGTGAGGGATGAAATTGACTAAAGATATAAGATAGGTAAAAATATGTCAGATCAACTGGGCTATGGGGTCGAAGAGGTCAAGAAAGCTATCATATGGTGATACAAGGTTGTTGAAGGTCCAATTTGATTCGAGGTAGAAAGTATCTTTGGGAAAAATGGAGTAAGATGGACATCAAGTTTGTAAATAACAAAGGATTCCAAGCATAACTAGTTTAATAGCTGACACAAACATGGTAGGGCAAACCATTAATCATGATAAATGTAACTTTAAGCTAATCAATACATAGAAATAAACATTCAAGCCATGCATAGAGATATATAACTCTCTAACTTTGGGAAATGGCTATCAGAATTTGGGGAAATACACTTAAGACAGACAAAAAACTCAAATCACTATGCCGGAACGCCTAAACATAGTACTTCAAGTAATTGGGCACTTTGAAAATGAGATTGCATAGTCTTAGGCAAAGGGCAAGATCAGAACAAGACCTCCTTGGTTCAACAAATGACAATCTAATCAGTCAAAGAGAAATTTCATAGATGGATCTATGGCTAGCCATGAGTAAGCAGGGCATACCGTAAGTCATACTTAGCATGCATAAAACCATGAATGAAACAAGCAACAATATCCTTAAGTTATTAAAGAGCAATCAAGAATTCTTTAATGTGACTAAGAATGAAGAAAACATGGAAGCTATGAAGAAACAGGAAATTTGAGGTGCCTCCAAGGGCATGTCTCAAATTTATTCTCTACTGTCCTATAGCAAGCAAGAACATGGATTTATGAATGAAAACTAGGAAACAAAACAAAGAGAGAGACACTATACCATTCTACCAAGTCATGGAATCCAACAACAATCCTCTTTCATCATCCAAGAACATCCAAGAGACTATCCAAAAGCATGAGACAAGTATTTCTTCCAAAGATTATATGACCATATATTGCTTCTATTCATCAAGCTCAGCCTTGTTTAAAATTAAAGCCTTTCGAATATATAGGCCCAAGTGAGGAAAACCTCCTATTTCAACTTGCAATCTCATTGGCCTACCCAAAATATCTTATTGTGACCTTGAGGCTTTGCAAAGCCCAAGGCACAAAATATCTCATAAAATATCTAAAAAATGCTAAAAGAGGGAAATAAATTGAATTTTCATAACTTCTCATGTACAAAAATAGCTAAATGCACATGAGGAAAAAGTAGTTTTGAAAGGTTCAATTTTTACAAAAATACTCAAAAAATACATCAGCAAAAGGTCCCCTGACTTGCCGACAACTTTTGGAAACCTTCCCGATGTCGAAATGAGGCTCATGATAGCTCATTGGAAAGATCTGAGTGTCTAATTTCTGAAAATATTTATTTTTCTCCCAACTGACCACTAGAATTCCTCCAAAAAAAGGCATGTGTGAAAAAAAACCCAAAAAATAAGCCTTGCTGATAAACTGGGCAGAGTGTAGAAAAAGCAAGCATTTTTCGCCATTTTGGGGGAGAAAATGATCTTAAAATTTCCTGAAAATCATTGAGTATGTGATCGTAAAATTATGGCATCCAATGATACCATTTTCATCCTTTTATGATGCCCCAAACTGAAATGGCGATGCCCATGAGTTTTGGAAAAAAACCCAAAAATGGCAAAAAACCAAAATATGTCGAATTTTGCCCAAACTTGGCGAGCATGACCCTCAAGGGTTTTCAGCAACATGTTGTGAAGCAGAGGCCAAGATTTGGAGTCTTGAGGTGTCTTTCCTCAATTTTTGTGTCGGGCGCTTCCCTTTGGCCTCCTTGAGTTTTTCTTGAGCAACCTTCAACTTCCGCCGGGCAAACTGATTTAGCTTTTTATAATGCCCCGTCATCCTCCGTTGAAGGTCCAAGAACCTGTTTGCCTTCTCCAATTTCCTCTCCAAGTGATCATAAACTCTCTCAAGCCATGCCTCCTGATTTTTCTCTATCTCTTATTCAAAAAATGCAGTGAGAGGGGTAGATTGGAGAAGGGAATTTTCTTCTTTTTTTTGCTTCTCAAGGGCCTTTTTAAGCCCCATGGTTCTTGGCTTCTTTTGCCTAGGCTGATCTTCGCCTTCACTTTCATTGGACTCACCCATGATTTCTTCCAACCTCACTTGTGCTTTGGAGGCCTCCTTCTTGTATTTGATTGCCCGTGTCTCATAAACAACCATATGGAAACTCATCTGCTTGTTTTGAATTTGCAAAAATTGATTGAAATTCCTAGCTCTATGAAGATCAGCCTTCAAGGCATCAATTTGGCTTTCTCTTGTTGGGTGTGGAGCCTGATTATCTTGTTTACTTTGTATCACAAAATTGGACCCCTGTACCTTAAAAGGGGTGGCAACGCCGCCCGTAATTAATCGATGTCGTGGGGGGTCCAGGGGGGGGGCAACGCTTTTCAGAGCCCCCCCCCCCCTAGCGGGGGTTTTCGGGGGCAGCGCCCCCAAAGCTAAAAACAGATGTAAAATTTCCTTGTAGAAGTATAGTAATTTCTAGTCAATCTAGGCCGTTCATTAGGCAAATGATCTGACGATAGAAGTTATGTTAGGAAAATGATCTGACGATAGAAGTTATGTTTAGATTAGGGTTTTTTTCCCTAGAAGGCAACCCCTCGCTTTTATGAGGGCATTGTATTGCGGCTGTGCATTGTGTGTGTATTCTCGGAGAAAAAAACAGAGAGGGAGATTGTGAGAGAGAACAGAGGATATTACAGCAGATCTGCTGTAGGTTTTGTCTCTTCATTTTTTCTGGATAATAGAAAGGAAGGACTGGCTGTTTGGGGTGGACGTAGCCCAAACTGGGTGAACCACGTATATTTATGTCTCTCTAGTTTTATGTGTTTTGTGTGCTTTTATTTTCCGCATATTTTATGTGTTGCATTTCTCTGTAATATTTAATTTTCTAACATCTCTATGGATCAAGAGATTTTCTAGGATCCGGGCCTCATTATCACTATCATCACTTTGGATTTGGATGATGTCAAATTCCCTTTCCTGTTCATGACTGCTTTCTTCTTTGCCCTTCCCTTTGCTTTGGGTGGCTCTTCTGGCACTCTTCCTCTTAGGCAATTCGACCATGGGCTTCTTTGGAAATTTTCCCTTGCTTCGGAGGGCCCTAGTCACATTTGGAGTTACGACTCTATGCACCCTTTTCTTTGCTTTCTGGGGCTTGGCCACTTTTGGAGAAGAGAGCATGGCCCCTTACCTCAGAGAGGCAGCTAGCACATGCTCCATGGGCTCTCTACCCTTGTCACTTTTCCCTTCATTTTTTCCAATGTCTTGGCTCTCTTCATGGATGCCTAGGTTGTCTTTTTGCATCTCCCTTTGAGGGTTGTCCTCCTCACTATGCTACAACTTTTTATTCTGCTGCCGTTCTTCTTTTTGAGTTTGTTGTTCCTCTTGAGGAGGTTGTTGTTCTTCACCCCGAGGTTGCCCCTGCTCATACTACTGTAGCTGATGTGTTTCATCTTTTGGCTACCCTTGTTCATCACTTTCATGCTGCTCATGTTCAACATCTTTTGGCTGCCCCTGTTCATCACCCTTTGGCTGTCCCTGTTCATCACTCTCATACCCTTGTTCAACATCTTCATGATGCTCTTGTTCACCACTTTCATGCTGCTCCTATTCTGCCTCACTGAGATGTTGTTGTTTAGCACTTTCTTCTTCATCACCATGCTGCTGCTCATCATCACTTTCCTCTTCCTGCTCATGTCCTTCTTCCTCCTCATGGTCACTCTCTTCTCCTTCTTCAGGCTCCTTTGTTTGTACTGTGGTAAACTTGAGCTTTTTGGGAATAGGTCTGCTAGAAGAAGGAGAGGGATGATGAGTAGGAGGTGTAGGGGATGTATGAACTAGAGGGACAGTGGAGAAATCTGGATGGGTGATGAAAGTATCCCAAGAGACCTCCCTCTTTTCAAGTTGATGAAAAATGATGACTTTGATGAGAGAGTGATGGAAGAGGCAGGCTATTTGCTGTGAAGGAGGCTTCTTTTGAACAGTGGAGGCCATTTTCTCAATGCTCTTGTGTAAAAAGAAAGGAAGATTTAGCGATTTGGCCCTAGTGAAATGCATGAGTAGTCGAATTTGATATGCATAAACTCGGGAGAATCTTCCCTCACAAGTGAAGTATTTCATGATGATCTTCATGAGGGGGGCATAGCTAGCCAAAAGATATGTGAAAGGGAAAATAGAAGGACATGAATCTCTATTCTCAGGCTTTAGAAAGGGTTTGTATTCTTCTGAGTCCTGGTTGCTTTGTTTAAACCACTTCTCCCCGACATAAGGGATTTTAGTGGCCTTGGAGATGGACCTTGGAGAGAATTTGAAATCAAGGCCTGCCAGTTGGAAATGCTTGTCTTGAAACCTCAAAGCACAGAGATGTTTCAAAGGAGAAAATCTCTTCACCTCTTTCACTCTTTGAAAAAAATCTAAACACCTAACCTCATGGAAATTGAACAATACTGATGGGTGGGCATTCACTTCTTTAGTGGAAATAGGTTCAAATCTCTTATGCAATCCACTCCTACTATCCTTTCTGGGAGGCATCTTGTTCTAAATGCTCTCTGCAACACCAAGGTGCCTCAAAATGGTTTTTAAAATGCTTTCTCAAACACAACTCTGTCTTCTTTGTTAGTCACTCTTTTACCAAGGAAAATTTCTTCAAATGCTATGTGAAATGACTCTTTAACACAAAACTCTCTTCTCCTTCCAAAACACTGTTTGTCTCCCTTTGTATGCCAATCAACTAAAGTTATCAAAATAGCAAGCACATAGTGAAAATGTTACTGTGGCTGGGTATGTTTACAAAGATCCTTTATGTTTTGACGAAAACAAGATAGCCTTGTATTTAGACAGAGGCAAAACACTACTTCCAATCAAAAACACCCCCCTTGTACTTCACTGTTTCTGAGACACAGTTTGAAAAAAAACACCTTCAAATTACAATGATAGCTTCACTCACTAAAGTTTGTTTCATGGAAAAAAAGGCAACACTGATTTTTCTCTTCACCAAAAAGCTGTAAGGTCACAAAGATTTTCTGTGTACTTCTCTTGTACTTCACTGTTTGACGTTCACAGGCAGATAAAAACCTCTAGACTGAGTTTGAAAGATTTTTTACCACACTTGTCTTATGGGACAAATGAGGCATCAATTGTTTCACTATTTTACTTCTTTCAATAATCACTATGCTTTCCTTGCAAACACTGCTTTAACTCTTAACAATGTTTCCACCATACACTGGGCTGACAGAGGTTAGTTTTGTCCTAATGCAGTTAGGATACCCTTAACAATTGACAAAACCTCTAAAACAGTGTCTATTTTGTTTTGCAGGCAGTGTGATGTTTTTAACACTATTTTTAGGGCAGTTTAGGCTTTTTGAAGCTGAATAAACCCTCCACCAGTCTCCCACTGTAACAATTTTCTTCAAAATAATTACTCAACACACCTTGATTTACACCAAGACTTTCACTGTTTCAAACACCATCTAGCAGCTCGAACATAGCAAGTACGTAAATTAAAATACCTTTGAAAATGGAAGGCAGCCCTTTGGTTGAGGAATTGAGCAGCTTCAAGACTTGAGGGAGGCGCTTTGAGTGTCAAAACATGCGTGGAACGTTGAACTAGGAAGGCACTGTGCATTTGAAAAGGAGTCGGGTCGACGATGGGCAGTCGTGACCGACGCCTACAGGCACGACGTGTGACAATGTAACCTCTTCATAAAATCACTCCTGAACGCACCACACGTTTCACCAGGCGCGCCACGCAGTCTCCAAGCCTGAAAAACTCTATGAATTTGCTCTAAAACTCTCTTCTTCGGTCTCGTGAAAAGCCAAGGGAAGTATTGCTTATGTTTTGAGAATTTCAAATGAGTTTGTAACGGTCCCTTTAACTTCTTTGAAAGCGAAAAAGTCCAAGTTCCTTTCACATGTTCTTGGTGAAGGTTTTGAAAACCTTTGAAAGGCTTTTAAAGACTCTTTGCACCAATCTTTCGACAAAAAGTGGAGTTTGAATTTTCAAAAGGTAACATAGTGATGACTTTTGTTTAAGTGAAGAGGCTTTGTTCAGGACTTGCAAATCTCCTCTACAGCATTTTCACTGTGCTTTATTAAAAAGGAAACTCTTCCACTGCTGGCCTTTTAATGACATTTTCAAAATGGAAAATCCACTCAAAAACATACCAATGAGTGGTGAAGCATCTTTTTCCATTTTTCAAGGAGATGACTTATCTCTTTAAAACTTGATTGACAGTTTCTGCTCGTTATGATTGTATCTGCTTGTTAGAGGGAACCTGGCTCAAATCCACATAGGGACTATAGATGTGTTCTCCAAATGAATTTTTCTTTGATTGTGAGGTGAAAACCAGTTGTACTCACCTGAGCTTTACTATCATCTATCCATCAAGAGGGCACTTCTTCTAAAAAATTCTCCTCTACTCAAAATGCAACAGCAAGGTACCTTTGACCTATTTTCATAAGGAAAATGCCTTCATTTGTAACAGTGGCATGCATTATTAGCTTTGAATGTTGTTCCAGAACTTGAAACTCATGCCATAATCCTTCTTACATATTTATGAGCCTATGTGTTTAGTTGCAATGCCTTTTTGGGAAAAATAAGCTCGAATTGCCTTCTTGTCCACTATGATGAGTTATTGAAAGAAAATTATTCATGAACAGGAAGAACAGTACCTTTTGAAAAATAATCATCACTCTTTGGCCTATGTATAACCTAGCTGATTTCAACTACTTTTCAACTCAGTTTTTTTTAAAGGAACAGAGACTAAATGTTAAGCCTGTTTATCAAGGAGATGAGTATTTGTAACTTTTAAGGAAATTACACCCCTCAGCAAGGTTTGTTCATTTTTGGCTCCAGACTGTCTTTGAAAGTATACTCTGATAGGAGATAAGTTAGCTTATTTGATAGTTATAGTACTCATGCTTTCCCTTTGTTTGGGACATCATTGCTCTGTTCAGAAGCCTTCAACTATCTCCTACCGTTCTTACAATTTGTCTCTCAATCAGTGAAAACCCTAAAATCAATCACTGCTCTGGCCCTCTGCTTATAGATGAAGGAGGCCTACTTTGACAACTGCCTGGTTTCCTTTCAACCTCTGTCTCAACCAAATGAAGAATGTTTGATGAACATACTAATAGTGGTTTCCCTTATACATGATGGCAGAAGTTAGTTTGAGCCCAAGACTGTTTGAATATTTTGGCCACCTGCTTAATAATATTTCTTCATTTAAGATCAACCCATTAGCTTTATCTTGTAATTCAAATAATAGTGAAACTTATGCAAACCAATTTTTTAAAAGCCCACTGCTTTGCCTCTTCCTTTACTCATCATTTTTATTTCAGAAACCTTTAGTTGTTGTCTCACTGTGCCCAATCAAAATTTCCTTATATTCAGTGCAATTCTTAAAATAAAACCTTATCCCTGGCCCTCTGCTTATAGATGAAGGAGGCGCTTTTAGTCTTCAACCCTCTGCTTATAAAATGAAGGAGGTTTTCTCAGTGATGTCATTTCATCAGCTTTTAATAGTGTTATTTTTCCTTCCACTGCCTTTTCATGCTTGAGCCAATGAAGAATGACAAATTGATAATAGCCAAGATGTGCACTTCTCTGTGACATGTAATTTTGCTTTTCAAATATCTCGGTGCCTCTTTAGACATCAGAAGCAGTTTGGCTAGTATTTGCGAAGCACTTCTTGTCATTCATAATTTACTAACCTGTGACTGTGATAGCATGAGCTTAATGAAACAACTCTCTTCCCTGTAGCTACATCCCAGGCTCAAAATCACAGGAGAAGCAGCTGTCTTCTTAAGTGGAACCAAATACTGTCTTCTGGGAATGCTGGTATACTTCTATTCTTGAAAGATCCATTAAAACACTGTAAAACCACCTAAAATTAGTTTGACCTATGGTACATGTATTGCCAAGACTTGAGGGTTTATTAGTGGCGCGACTTAAGGGTATAACCAACCTTATTTCTAGAATAGGAAGGTCTGTTATGACTGGTCTGTAGCAGATAGATTTTCTTTGGCTTTAGGATAGTTTGCCAAGGGAGGAATGCCTAGAGTGCCACTACCTAACTTAGGGAAGACTTCTTTCGACAGATTTGGATTGTTTTCTTTGGAGCTGATGGACAATCTAGTATGGCTGAGGCTAGACAGGGCTTGATAATGAGGTTTCATCTTTTCATGGGCGGATTTAAAAGGTAGGAGGGAAAAAAATGTTTATTGGTGTTTTCCAGCTGGAAAATTTGACAATTTTTTAGATTAGCTGCTAGGAAACTTGATTGTTACAACTAGTCATCACCAATAAGTGAAAAATACTGATGACTAACAGTGGCTCCATTTGGGGAGGGCAGCTCCTTTTCAGGAGACGTCCAGAATCTCAGATCTTTGGCTTATGAAGACCAGTTCCTTATCCATTGGCACAAATTTCATTCTTCCTTGATGCTACTTCTGAAAGTTGACAGCATGATTAGCATCAATGATATTTCTACCTACCCCACTATCTTTCCTAACATTTTTTCTTCCTTTGGGTGCATTTGGACTAGCAACCCCTTGACAATATATATATATTTTTTTGAAAAATGAACCTATCTAGTTCTACACTTATATTTGCCGAGAGTTCAAATTAAGCTGATGAACTCCTTCATTACTCTATCTATGCTAGATCAACTGTCAAGTTTAAGTTATTTGACAGGATTTTGTTCTCTAATATAAAACATGAAATTGAAAAATGATCAAATCAAGGTTAAACAGTCTGATTTTTCGTTGTACTTGCAGCACGAAAGACAAGCTACACACAAATATTATTTTGCAAAAAATGAAATCTAGAAAAATGGGGCTAGGATGCACAATTTGTTTCTCATTCCTATTTCCCTCTTTGGTTCTATTTTGAGCATGTGGAACCAATATCTTTTCCTAATCTACTCTCTTTGATAAGTCAAGCTTACACAATGTTGACCATCTTTTTCACTCATTAACTTATCAGCAAATAAATTTAAAACATGTTCAGCTATGATTAGGCTAGATAACTAAACAAGACATTTGAGCACTAGTAGTGACGTTTAAGCTTGCGCGCTTTCTGAATGACTATTTTTTGAACATGGGCCTTCTTTCTATTTTTCAAACTGCCCTATTTTCTATTTTTCTATTGTTTTTGACTTTTCTGCTTTTTATCTATTTTTCAAACAATGGTATATACAATGATTGAAAATGTTTTAAACTCATAAATCTTGGAAATGGCGAAACTTAAGCATCTTATCCTCATAAGGATCTCCTGCCACTCTTGGTCCACTCAGCTCTTGAAAAGAGAAATTTGGAAAATTTTCTCTTTCAAGCATGACATAAGGATTCATGCAAGAATCTTTGAACAAACCCGTATCTTCCCGTTGTACCTCTTTATACCTATGATTTCCGCTCCTTCCTTTACTGTACATCTTCTTTAAGTAATGCATATATTCTCTCTCATTTTTTAAATAAATAATGACATCATCAAGGTATGTCAACATGGAGAAATTCAGGACTAGAAACATGGCTTTTAGGAGCATATTTTTGATATCCGGTGGTTTTTCAATTCTGAGTCTGAAACTGGAACTACTTCTAACATACTAGAAAAAATCTTTCAGTTGTCTACTTTGCAAGGGAATCATTTGGCTATAACCTGAAACATCATCTTGCAAAGACATATGATTAAAAGAACTTATCATCGGTATATCATGGTCTTGGGCAGGAAGGATAAAATTTCTATTACAAGGATGTGTATTAGTGTTTCTAAAATCAAAACAGATCCTATGACCATCTATTTTATCTTTGATTATTACTAATTGGTTCAGATTTTTGTATTTTCTTTTGTCGAAGTTGTTTCTTGGAGTGATGGTAGTGGCATAGTGTTTCTCATTGTTTTCTCTGTATGAAGTAGTATTTTGAATGAGATATCCAATTCTAGCAGTTCTAAGTCTTTGGTGGAGTGACAAGATGTTAGCAAGTTCAAGTAACTCAGGTGTATTCGGACTGTAGTCATCATCTCCTCTCATAATAAGTTTATCAGGCATTTTTTTGGATTTTGAGCTGTTATGGCTACAGTCAAGGTTTTATTTGCAGTGGTAGAGTTATGCGATGGTAAATCCTTGAGGTATGGTAAGAACATTAAGCTTCCCTACTCTTGAGTTTTGAAAAGGTTTATGATATGTAAGTCTTCTAATGCCTTTGTTCTGAAAAAGTTTCCTGATGTTACTGTTGATGTTTGACTAAGGTTTGAGCAATCTGCTTGATAATACATAATGGTTTGTGCTTCTTGCTATACTCCTATTTCAAAAGGAACACACTTACTTTCCTTAAGACATAGCTTTACATGATCATGATAGTTTTGAGAGTCCAGTTCATCATAGAGAACTAGGGGCAGCTGATGTGGTGGGTCTAAGTTTGTTTCAAATCCTTCTGAATGTTCTTAAATGTCCTCATTAGTGTGTAGAATGAAAGAGTTTAGATCAGAATGTAAGGAATACATCGGGATGTTATTTGGCCTCTCTTGGCTACTGATCATGTATTTCATGTGTGACTCTCAATAGAGTATTCTAGTTTGGTCAAACACAGGAATAGTGGCATAGGACATATCAAGTTGAATATTTCCTTGGAGCTTGGCTCCCCAACATATGGATAGAAGCATTCCATACTTGGGAGGGATGTCTGCTACTACTATGTCCATGATCAGATGTTTTGCAGGTACTTGGACCAAACTGAAACAAAGATCTTTGATCAAGCCTAGACATTTGACTCTACTAGAATCAAATGAATATAAGTATTTGTATGGTCTTGTGATTTCTAGGCCTAATCTTTCCATTAAAACCTTCGGCATAATATTATGCGAGGCACCGGAGTCTAGCATGGCATAGTGAAGGATTTGGTCATGGATATTCAAACTGATGTAAAAGGAAAGAGTGGTTCCCTCTTGGAATTTCCCTTCTATTTTTGGACCAAACAATACTTTAGGATTTTCATCAGCTAGGTTAAGGGTGTTGGCTTCATTTCCTATATTTGGGACCCTTAACACTTGGGATTTGTAAGAGTTTTGGGTGATAAGCTTGGTAAGCGGAAAGGTGATCTTTATTTTGGCGATTTCACCCTCAAAACTGAAAGGTAGTTGTAGTTTAGACATGTTTTCTTCAGCTTTTTCAGCCATGACTTTCTCTATGTTCTGAGTTTGCTGACTTTGTTTCAGGATTTTGTTTCACACAGCCATATTGGGAATCTTTGTGGAGGTACTAGGAGAATCTGAGCTGAGACCTGTTTGAATAGCTTTAACTTTGTTTTGGTCAGTTTTCTTGACCATGATTTTATTGCTATCCACTGCCTTTTTAAGGAAGGTATCAGGGGTTTTAGTAGTGTCTGAGCTACCTTTATTGGACTTGTCTTGGTTTTTTCTGCTTCTAAGGTCATATTTCCTGTGAGCTTCTACTATGGCATTCTAAAAATCTATGGCAGGATCCTCGGGATCTTCATAGTTGGTTTCATCCTGATTTGGAGAGAAGAATGCTTATTCTTCTTCTGTGAGGTACACCTCACTCTCATTATCAGACCCTATGAGGTTCAAATGATTTTCATCAATGGATTCTATATCCCTATCATCTTCTTCCACATAATTTTCATTAAATGGTGGCCTAATTTGTTGGTCATTTTCCCTTGGTTTGTTTTGAGTTTGTTCCCTCCTAAAATTTTGGTTCCAGTTTCTATTTGGAGGGTTTGGATGGTTGTCCCTAAGAGGGGTCTTCTCACTTATATTTTCCCACATTTTGGCCATGGACCTGACTAAGTCATCTATTCTAGGATCTAAGGAAGGAGCTGAAGTGGAGACCTCATCTCGGTAGGTGACTTTCCTTTCTGATCTAGTCCTAGCTCTTTTTTCTGCTAAGTTGGCTTCTGCCCTTATGGCTACTTTTTGCATTTCCTCTAAGGTAAGGGGGTCCTTGTCTCTTAACTGATAAGTCATGTCTGGGTCAAAACCCTCGGGGAACTTTTCCAAGGCTAAACCAAGTGGGGGTTTGAAGTGAGGTGGGAGGGCATTATACACACTGTTGAACCTAGTGCAGTATCCCTTGACACTTTCCCCATTTTCCCGTTTTAGATTGTTATACTTTGACAGGATTTGAATGGGTTTATTTTTGATTTCCCACTTGTTTATGAAGATTTGGAAGAGTTATGGGAGATTGTGGATGTTGTTTGGAGTTAAGTTCTTAAACCATTTTTTGGGTTCTCTGCCCAGGCTTTGGGCGAACATCCTCATTCTGATGGTCTCGTCTTCTATTTCCATGTATTCAAAGGCATGGCTAATCCTATCTACATGTTGTTGAGTTGTGGTAGCCTCAACTCCGGTAAAGTGTGGGATTTTGGGTTGATAGTCATTTTGTAAGGGAGCCAAAGGTTGTGGCAACAGCAAAGGTGCGTACCAGGCTGCCATGATGGGAGCTAATGGATGATGTACAAAATGAGGGCTTGTGGGATGAGCTGAGGTGGTTCGAACAGTAGTGGTTTGGATAGGTGTGGCAGATGTAGCTAGACTAGTGATCTGATTTTAAGCATATCTGGGATGGTAGGATCCAAAGTGATGGAGAAGCTGAAATTCAGGAGGTGTGGTAGGTGAGGCTTCTCTACTAGGACTCTGTGGCAGATCTAGGGGCTCAAGATCGTCAAATTCTATCTTACTTTGTGACTTACTTCTAAAAAGGGTTTTTGCTGATTTTAAGTCAAAGGGGGAATCCTGAAAGGCAGTGAGATGTTCAGGTACTGATCTTGCTTTATGGATGGACCTATCGGTAGCTAAATTGCCAGTTTCAAAAGCTTGCCACAGAATCTTCTCTAGGTCATCTACTATGATAGGGGGATTTGGGTCTGGATGAGATCTGGTGTTGATTTTTCGTGAAGCCAGATTTCGAATCTAGAGTTTAGGGAGGATGGTATTTGTGATTTTTTTGAATGGATGGCCTCTCTAGGGTTCTACTAATGTGAAGGATGGTCAAAACAAAAGATGGAATAGTGGATTCGCCAGGTGGATTTCTATGGGAACTATGGTCCACCACCAATACTATCAAAGATGCTTTCGGGAAAAAGTTTTATAGAAGACTTTGAGATGGAAACTTGCAAAGAAGAGTGATTCACTTGGTTTCAATAGTTTGTTAGGCTGCATGGACAAGCTAATGGTTCTCTTGGCAAGAAGGTTTCTGCTTATCTCCTATGTTTAGGTGAGGCCTTCTGAATCGCTAAGTTATACTTAGTTTGTCACTGATTATAGAGTTTCCACCCTAAGTTCTAAGTTTTTGGAAGGATGAGTTAGCATAAAGGTATGGTGTATGAATTGTTTGGTCTTTTATGGATTTTTTAGGCCTACTGGAGGCTAGCGGAGTCACCAGGTGGAACTTGGTTGTTTTTTTAAAGGCGTAGCTATGGTCCACCACCAGTAACTAGGAGAAAAACCAATCTGGGAATGTTTTGGGGTTTTTTGAGTTTTTATGTGCAGCCTAGTTTGTAAGAGTGTTCTAAACCTGATTCATCACTTTGCTAAGATGGTGAAACAAGGAGTTTACTCTAAATGATTCTATAGGTTGATGGTCTGAGTTTAGTGTTGAAGGACTAAAGAGTCTATAAGAGTTTTCTAGACTGTCATGTACTCAATAGGTCCCACCGTGATCGCCATTATGTTAGGGTCCCATGATTTGGTTGATTGGCAAGCCAAATGACAGTGTAACATCAAACCAATCTTTGGAGCCCAAGGACCTAGCCTTCCTGGAATCAGAGAGAGCTCTCTCTATTTGTGTAAGGGATATCTGTGTGTTTTCTTATTGTGTTCTGATTTTAGGTTAGTTATGAAGTAGGTTTTTTGGTTTTGGTTTTTAGGTTGTGAGGGATGAAACTGATTAAAGATATAAGATAGGTAAAAAGATGTCAGATCAACTGGGCTATGGGGTCGAAGAGGTCAAGAAAGCTATCAGATGGTGATATAAGGTTTTTGAAGGGCCGATTTGATTCGAGGTAGAAAGGATCTTTGGGAAAAATGGAGTAAGATGGACATCATGTTTGTGAATAACAAAGGATTCCAAGCATAACTAGTTTAATAGCTGACACAAACATGGTAGGGAAAACCATTAATCATGAGAAATGTAACTATAAGCTAATCAATACATATAAATAAACATTCAAGCCATGCATAGAGATATATAACTCTCTAACTTTGGGAAATGGCTATCAGACTTTGGGAAATACACTTAAGACAGAAAAACAACTCAAATCACTATGCTGGAATTCCTAAACATAGTACTTCAAGTTATTGGGCACTTTGAAAACAAGATTGCATAGTCTTAGGCAAAGGGCAAGATCAGAACAATACCTCCTTGGTTCAACAAATGACAATCTAATCAGTCAAAGAGAAATTTCATAGACGGAGCTATGGCTAGCCATGAGTAAGTAGGGCATACCGTAAGTCATACTTAGCATGCATAAAACCATGAATGAAACAAGCAACAATATCCTTAAGTTATTAAATGTTAGGTAAAATTGACACGGGATAGAGTCAACGTTGACTAGGGTAAATAGTAGTGGTTTTGGGGCACATGGTATTGTGCACCCATGTTTTTAAGCCCACGGTATTGCATGTAATGGAGCCTATAAAAGGCTGGGAAGAATTCATTGTAAGGAAGGCCTGGAGGTGAGCGGTGAAGGCTCACTTGGCCGGATTGGCCAGGGTTTTTGCGAAGGCTAATGAAATTTCATTAGGATGGGTTTTCCCTGGAGTTTGGGGTTTTTCCCGGTTAAACATCTGTGTTTCTGTTTATGTGCTTTGTTGCTGGTTATGTTTATTTATTTCTCTCAGTAAATTCTTTATTATTATTGTCATAATTTCTAACAACTGGTATCAGAGCTATGAAGATCTGAAATCTGGAATGAGCTGCCAGGTTTAGTGATTTTTCTATATCTATAGTTTGTTGCTACTGCGTGAAATTTTCTCATGGATAGATATACGTAAAAGGACAAATCTATGTGTGAAGGCATTAGATCTATATCTAGATCTGAATTGATCTATGTGTGAATAAGATGGATCAACACATATGTGATTAGATCTAGTGTTGTTCGCAAAATGATGGACACATTGGTGATAACACATGGATGGTAAATAGCACGGCATCAAGTGATTGCGAGGGGAAATTTTCAACGTTTTTTGCTGCTGAAAGTGTCAAGGTGAAGGTGTAATTCCTTTGGGATGAGTTTTTTTGTAGAAAAGAGGAAAAACAGGACTCAATAATACCAACGCAGTGGACTTCTCGGATTTCCTGAACCTAAAGATGGTGAATCTCTAGATGGAGGTGGACAATATCTCTTGCTTCCATGAGATGGTGTTGGTGTACAGTCTCTGGATCGACATGAACGATCACAAATATCACTGAATATGGTGGAACAAATTACCTTGACAAAGCCAGAGTCGCAGTCGGCAGAGGTAACACTCGTTCTCACTGAGGAGCAGCTTTATGACTGAGGAATGCGTGTGAAAAATGCATGGTGCCCAGGTGGGGATGTGATGGTTGGGAAATTTTGAGCATTGCTAGTTTGTGGCGGCCGAGGATTCCATTGCAGGGCCTCCATTGAAATCTTGTAGCGGTGATGCTTACAAAGCACAAGGAGCAGTCCCGAGGAGAATGTGGACACCGCAGCTTCGTTGGTGTCTTTGGCCTAGGATTGATGCAGGGAGAAGGAGAAGTCCAAATAACGTGATAGAGATCATTGAAAATACCATGAGTGTGATCGGTATTGGGACAGAGAAAGCATAATTCACAACTACCGCCACTGAGGTCAATGCATATCGTTGCTCTGCTGGAGGTGCTCAGCCAAAGCATATTGTTGGTTTAGGCAGGTGGAAGTGCATAGCAGAGGACTCAAATTCGATAGTCTGCACTCGTGTTTGTCATGATAAATATGGCAGACATGAAATTTCAAGATGTGAGGAGTGCAGTGGTGACTATTCCCAAGTATTTGAGTGTCAAGGCACCAGAGAAGATGGATGCATGGGTAATGACAGTGGAGGAAATATTTTCGATTATGAAAGAATTGTGAGATAGGGTGTGCTCCTTGGAGTCTTTCTTGGGCCTCTCAGGCTCAATGGAGAGGATTTTGATGAGGATGAACACCGCTCCATGGAGGAACGGTTTGAAGACATTGATTACGATGTTGAAAATGAAGTAGATAAAAAGGCGCAGGAAATGGATCAGAATGTAGCAATAGAAGAAGCACAGTGCTCTTCGAGGATCAAGGGTCTACATAAGTTGATTCCAATGATGAGACAACCAACAAGAGAGTTGAGGTCTGCACTCCCATACACAAGATGATGGTCGAAATTACGTAGGTGCAGATCATAGCACGGAAGAAATATAGATCAAAAAGAGCTTGTTAAACTGAGAGAGGATATGTGCAGGTGGATTAATTAATTGATGATCCATGTATCTGAAGAGAAATCCTAGAGGACTGGCGGTTACAGAGGCTGGTGACCCATGTAATCCGGTAGATGGATTTTTTTTTTATATGGACATTGATGTCATTCGGTAGATTGATGTACAACAATGATGTCCTCTTTGGAGAGGAGATCATGAATGAATGTAGAGAAGGGTCATACAAAGAATAGCAACAAAAAAAAAATATTATTATAATGGAGTTAATTTTTTTACATGTAAATGGGCATACTGTTGTAAGACCTGGTATGGCATGCGTACCCCTGGGGAATCACTGGTAAAGTCTGGGTTAGACCTATGTGATAGGGGGGATGTCAAATTAGCAATTACCTTGGGTAAAAATTTGAGGGAGGAAGAGCTAGAGTGAGCAGGGTTGTCTCATCTAGCAAGTTTGGCTCGATTTAGTCAATAATCCCCAAGTCAAGTTTAAGGGGGGAATTGTTAGGTAAATTTGACACGGGATAGAGTCAACGTTGACTAGGGTAAATAGTAGTGGTTTTGGGGCACATGGTATTGTGCACCCATGGTTTTAAGCCCATGGTATTGCATGTAATGGAGCCTATAAAAGGTTGGGAAGACTTCATTGTAAGGAAGGCCTCGAGGTGAGCGATGAAGGCTCACTTGGCCAGATTGGCCAGGGTTTTGGCCAAGGCTAATGAAATTTCATTAGGATGGGTTTTCCTTGGAGTATGGGGCTTTTCCTGGTTAAACATTTGTGTTTCTGTTTATGTGCTTTGTTGCTGGTTATGTTTATTTATTTCTCTCAGTAAATTCTTTATTATTACTGTCGTAATTTCTAACATTAAAGAGCAATCAAGAATTCTTTAATGTGACTAAGAATGAAGAAAACATGAAAGCTATGAAGAAACAGGAAATTTGAGGTGCCTCCAAGGGCACGTCTCAAATTTGTTTTCTACTATCCTATAGCAAGCAAGAACATGGATTTATGAATGAAAACTAGGAAACAAAACAAAGAGAGAGACACTATACCATTCTACCAAGTCATGGAATCCAACAATAATCCTCTTTCATCATACAAGAACATCCAAGAGACTATCCAAAAGCATGATACAAGTATTTCTTCCAAAGCTTATATGACCATATATTGCTTCTATTTATCAAGTTCAGCCTTGTTTACAATGAAAGCCTTTGGAATATATAGGCCCAAGTGAGGAAAACCTCTTAGTTCAACTTGCAATCTCATTGGCCTACACAAAATATCTTATTGTGTCCTTGAGGCTTTGCAAAGCCCAAGGCACAAAATATCTCATAAAATATCTAAAAAATGCTAAAAGAGGGAAATAAATTGACTTTTCATAACTTCTCATGTACAAAATTAGCTAAACGCACATGCGGAAAAAGCAGTTTTGAAAGGTTCAATTTTTACAAAAATACTCAAAAAATACATCAGCAAAAGGTCCCCTGACTTGCCGGAAACTTTTGGAAGTCTTCCCGATGTCTAAATGAGGCTTATGATAGCTCGTTGGAAAGCTCTAAGTGTCTACTTTCTGAAAATGTTCAGTTTGCTCCCAACTGACCACTGGAAGTCTTCCAAAAACAGGCTTGTGTAAAAAAAAAAAAAAAAAAAAAAAAAACCCAAAAAATAAGCCTTGCTGATAAACTGGGCAAAGTGTAGAAAAAGCGAGCATTTTTCGACATTTTGAGGGAGAAAATGATCTTAAAATATCTTGAAAATCACTGAGTATGTGCTCCTAAAATTATGGCATCCAATGATACCATTCTTATCCTTTGATGATGCCCCAAACTGAAATGGCGATGCCCATGAGTTTTGGAAAAAAACCCAAAAATGACAAAAAACCAAAATATGTCGAACTTCGCCCAAACTTGGCGAGCATGACCCTCAAGGGTTTTCAGAAACATGTTATGAAAAAAAGGCCAAGATTTGGATTGTTGAGGTGTCTTTCCTCAATTTTTGTGTCGGGCGCTTCCCTTTGGCCTCCTTGAGTTTTTCTTGAGCAGCCTTCAACTTCTGCCGGGCAAACTGATTTAGCTTTTTATAATGCCCCGTCATCCTCCGTTGAAGGTCCAAGTCCCTATTTTCCTTCTCCAATTTCCTCTCTAGGTGATCATTAACTCTCTCAAGCCATGCCTCTCGATTGTTCTCTATCACTTGTTCGAACAATGCAGTGAGAGGGGTATATTAGAGAAGGGCATTTTCTTCTTCTTTTTGCTTCTCAAGGGCCTTTTTAAGCCTCATGGTTCTTGGCCTCTTTCACCTAGGTTGATCTTCGCTTTCACTTTCATCAAAATAACCCATGATTTCTTCCAACCTCACTTGTGCTTTGGAGGCCTCCTTCTTGTATTTGATTGCTCGTGTCTCATAAACAGCCATATGGACACTCATCTGCTTGTTTTGAATTTGCAAAAATTGATTGAAATTCCTAGCTCTATGAAGATCAGCCTTCAAGTCATCAATTTTGCTTTCTCTATGGATCAAGAGATTTTCTAGGATCTGGGCCTCATTATCACTATCATCACTTCTGATTTGGATGATGTCGAATTCCCTTTCATGTTCATGACTCCTTTCTTCCTTTCCCTTCCCTTTGCTTTGGGTGGCTCTTCTGATACTCTTCCTCTTAGGAAATTCGAACATGGACGTCTTTGGCAATATTCCCTTGCTTCAGAGGGCCCTAGTCAAATTTGGAGTTACGAATCTAGGCACCCTTTTCTTTGTTGTCTGGGGCTTGGCCACTTTTAGAGAAGAGAGCATGGCCCCTTGCCTCAGAGAGGCAGCTAGCACATGCTCCATGGGCTCTTTACCCTTGTCACTTTGCCCTTCATTTTTACCAATGTCTTGGCTCTCTTCATGGATGCCTAGGCTATCCTTTTGCATCTCCCTTTGAGGGCTGTCCTTCTCATTATGCTGCAGCTTTTTATCCTGCTGCCCTTCTTCTTTTTGAGTTTTTTGTTCCTCTTGAGGAGGCCGCTATTCTTCACCCTGAGGTTGCCCCTGCTCATACTACTGTAGCTGTTGTGTGTCATCTTTTCGCTGCCCTTGTTCATCACTTTCATGTTGCTCCTGTTCAACATATTTTGGTTGCCCCTGTTCATCACCCTTTGGTTGTCCCTGTTCATCACTCTCATACCCTTTTTCAACATCTTCATGCTGCTCCTGTTCAGCATTTTCATGCTGCTCCTGTTCTGCCTCACTGAGATGTTGTTGTTCAGCACTTTATTTTTCATCCCCTTGATGCTCCTCATCATCACTTTCCTCTTCCTCCTCATGTCCTTCTTCCTCCTCATGGTCACTCTCTTCTCCTTCTTCAGGCTCCTTTGTTTGTTCTGTGGTAAACTTGAGCTTTTTGGGAATAGGTCTACTAGAAGAAGGCGAGGGATGATGAGTAGGAAGTGTAGGGGATGTATGAACTAGAGGGACAGTGGAGAAATCCGGATGGGTGATGAAAGTATCCCAAGAGACCTCCCTCTTTCCAAGTTGATGAAGAATTATGACTTTGATGAGAGAGTGATGGAAGAGGCAGGCTATTTGCTGTGAAGGAGGGTTCTTTTGAACAGTGGAGGCCATTTTCTCAATTCTCTTGTGTAAAAAGAAAGGAATATTTAGAAATTTGGCCCTAGTGAAATGCATGAGCATTCGAATGTGATATGCATAAACTCGGGAGAATCTTCCCTCACAAGTGAATTATTTCATGATGATCTTCATGAGGGGGGCGTAGCTAGCCAAAAGATATGAGAAAGGGAAAATAGAAGGACATGACTCTCTGTGCTCAGGCTTTAGATAGCGTTTGTATTCTTCTGAGTCTAGGTGGCTTTGTTTAAACCACTTCTCCTCGACATAAGGGATTTAAGTGGCCTTGGAGATGGACCTTGGAGATAATTTGAAATCAAGGCCTGCCAGCTGTAAATGCTTGTCTTGAAACCTCAAAGCGCAGAAATGTGTTAAAGGATAAAAGATCTTCACCTCTTGCACTCTTTGAAAAAAATATAAACACCCAACCTCATGGAAATTGAACAAGATTGATGGGTGGGCATTCACTTCTTCAGTGGAAATAGGCTCAAATATCTTATGAAATCCACTCCTACTATCCTGTCTGGGAGGCATCTTGTTTTGAATGCTCTCTGCAACACCAAGGTGCCTCAAAATGGTTTTTAAAATGCTTTCTCAAACACAACTCTGTCTTCTTGGTTAGTCACTATTTGACCAAGGCAGATTTCTTCAAATGTTATGTGAAATGACTCTTTAACACAAAACTCTCTGCTCCTTCCAAAACACTGTCTGTCTCCCTTTGTATGCCAATCAACGAAAGTTATCAAATTAGCAAGCACATAGTGAAAATGTTACTGTGGCTGGGTATGTTTTCAAAGATCCTTTATGTTTTGATGAAAACAAGACAACCTTGTATTTAGACAGAGGCAAAACACTGATTCCAATAAAAAACACCCCCCTTGTACTTCACTGTTTCTCACACACAGTTTGAAAAAAAAACCTTCAAATTGCAATGACAACTTCACTCACTAAAGTCTGTTTCATGGAAAAAAAGGCAGCACTGATTTTTCTCTTCACCACACAGAGAGGACTTTTGAAAATGAAAAAGCAATTTATGTATGATCACTATATTGGGTAAGGTCACAAAGCTTTTCTGTGTTTTTTTGGTATAGGCAAGACAGCCTTGTAGGAGACCAACACCCCTCCTAATCAAAATACTTCTCTTGTACTTCACTGTTTGACATTCACAGGCAGATAAAAACCTCTAGACTGAGTTTGAAAGATTTTTTACCACACTTGTCTTATGGGACAAATGAGGTATCAAATGTTTCACTATTTTACTTCTTTCAATAATCACTATGCTTTCCTTGCAAACACTGCTTTACCTCCTAACAATGTTTCCACCATACACTGGGCTGACAGAGGTTAGTTTTGTCCTAATGAAGTTAGGATACCCTTAACATTTGAAAAAACCTATAAAACAGTGTCTATTTTTTTTTGCAGGGAGTGTGATGTTTTTAACACTGTTTTTAGGGTAGTTTAGGCTTTTTTGAAGCTGAATAAACCCTCCACCAGTCACCCACTGTAACAATTTTCTTCAAAATAATTACTCAACACACCTTGATTTACACCAAGACTTTCACTGTTTCAAACACCATCTAACAGCTCGAACATAGCAAGTAGGTAAATGAAAATACCTTTGAAAGTGGATGGTAGCCCTTTGGTTGAGGAATTGAGCAACTTTAAGACTTGTTGGAGGTGCTTTGAGTGTCAAAACATGCACGGCACGTTGAACTGGGAAGGCGTCACATAGTAGAAAAGGATTTGGGTCGACGATGGGCAGTCGTGACTGGTGCCTACAAGCGCGTCGCGCGACAGTGTAACCTCTTCATTAAATCACTCCTGAATGCGCTGCACATTTCTCTAGGCACGCTGCGGAGTCTCCAAGCCTAAAAAACTCTGTGAATTTGCTCTAAAACTCACTTCTTCGGTCTCGTGAAAAGCCAAGGGAAGTGTTGCTTGTGTTTTGAGAATTTCAAATGAGTTTGTAACGGTCCCTTTAACTTCTTTGAAATCGAAAAAGTCCAAGTTCCTTTCACATTTTCTTGGTGAAGGTTTTGAAAACCTTTGAAAGGGTTTTAAAGACTCTTTGCACCAATCTTTCGACAAAAAGTGGAGTTTGACTTTTGAAAAGGTAACATAGTGATGAATTTTGTTTACATGAAGAGGCTTTGTTCAGGACTTGCAAATCTCCTCTACTGCATTTTCACTGTGCTTTATTAAAAAGGAAACTCTGCCACTGCTGACCTTTTAATGACATTTTCAAAATGGAAAATCCACTCAAAAACATACCAATGAGTGGTGAAGCATCTTTTTCCATTTTGCAAGGAGATGACTTATCTCTTTAAAACTTGATTGACAGTTTCTGCTCCTTATGATTGTATCTTCTTGTTAGAGGGAACCTGGCTCAAATTCACATAGGGACTGTAGATGTATTCTACAAATGACTTTTTCTTTGATTGTGAGGTGAAAACCATTTTTACTCACCTGAGCTTTAATATCATCTGTCCATCAAGAGGGCAATTCTTCTAAAAACTTCTCCTCTACTCAAAATGCAACAACAAGGTACCTTTGACCTATTTTCATAAGGAAAATTCCTTCATTTGTAACAATGGCATGCATTATTGGCTTTGAATGTTGTTCCAGAACTTGAAACTGATGCCATAATCCTTCTTACATATTTATGAGCCTATGTGTTTAGTTGCAATGCCTTTTTGGGAAAAATAAGCTCGAATTGCCTTCTTGTCCACTATGATGAGTTATTGAAAGAAAATTATTCATGAACAGGAAGAATAGTACCTTTTGAAAAATAATCATCACTCTTTGGCCTGTGTCTAACCCAACTGATTTCAACTAATTTTCAACTCTGTTTTGTTTAAAGGAACAGAGACTAAATGTTAAGCCTGTTTATCAAGGAGATGAGTATTTGTAAATTTTAAGGAAATTACACCCCTCAACAAGGTTTTTTCATTTTTGGCTCCAGACTATCTTTGAAAGCAAACTCTGATAGGAGATAAGTTAGCTTCTTTGATAGTTATAGTACTCATGCTTTCCCTTTGTTAATGACATCATTGCTCTGTTCAAAAGCCTTCAACTGTCTCCTATTGTTTTTACAATTTGTCTCTCAATCAATGAAAATCCTAAAATCAATCACCGCTCTGGCCCTCTACTTATAGATGAAGGAGGTATACTTTGAAAAATGCCTGGTTTCCTTTCAACCTCTGTCTCAACCAAATGAAGAATGTTTGATGAACATACTGATAGTGGTTTCCCTTATACATGATGGAAGAAGTTAGTTTGAGCCCAAGACTATTTGACTCTTTTGGCCATCTGCTTAATAATATTTCTTCATTTAAGATCAACCCATTAGCTTTACCTTGTAATTCAAATAATAGTGAAACTTATGCAAACCAATTTTTTAAAAGCCCAATGCTTTGCCTCTTCTTTTACTCATCATTTTTATTTTAGAAACCTTTAGTTGCTGTCTCACTATGCCAAATCAAAATTTCCTTATAGTCAGTGCAATTCTTAAAATCAAACTTTATCCCTGGCCCTATGCTTATAGATGAAGGAAGCACTTTTAGTCTTCAACCCTCTGCTTATAAAATGAAGGAGGTTTTCTCAGTGATGCCATTTCATCAACTTTTAACAGTGTTATTTTTCCTTCCACTGCCTTTTCATGCTTGAGCCAATGAAGAATGAAAAATTGATAATAGTCAAGATGGGAACTTCTCTGTGACATGTAATTATGCTTTTCAAATATCTCAGTGCCTCTTTAGACATCACAAGTAGTTTGGCTAGTATTTGCAAAGCATTTCTTGTCATTAATAATTTACTAACCTGTGACTGTGATAGCAGGAGCTTAATGAAACAACTCTCTACCCTGTAGCTGTATCCCAGGCTCAAAATCATAGGAGAAGCAGTTGTCTTATTATGTGGAACCAAATACTGTCTTCTGGGAATGCTGGTATACTTCTGTTCTTGAAAGATCCATTAAAACATTGTAAAACCACCTAAAATCAGTTTGACCTATGGTACAAGTATTGCTGAGACTTGAGGGTTTATTAGTGGCGTGACTTAAGGGTATAACCAACCTTATTTGTAGAATAGGAAGGTCTGTTATGACTGGTCTGTAGTAGATAGAGGTTCTTTGGCTTTAGGATAGTTTTCCAAGGGAGGAATGCCTAGAGTGCCACTACCTAACTTAGGAGAGACTTCTTTGGACAGATTTGGATTGTTTTATGTGGAGCTGATGGAGAAGCTAGTATGGCTGAGGCTAGACAGGGCTTGATAATGAGGTTTCATCTCGTCATGGGCGGATTGAAAAGGTAATAAGGAAAAAAATGTTTATGGGTGTTTTCCAGCTGGAAAATTTGACAATTTTTTAGATCAGCTGCTAGGAAACTTAGTTGTTACAACTAATCATCACCAACAAGTGAAAAATACTGATGACTAACAGTGGATCCATTTGGGGAGGGCAACTCCTTTTCAGGAGGTGTCAAGAATCTCAGATCTTTGGCTTATGAAGACCAGTGCCTTATCCATTGGCGCAAATTTCATTCTTCCTTGATGCTACTTCTGAAAGTTGACAGCATGATTAGCATCAATGATATTTCTACCTACCCCACTATATTTCCTAACAGTTTTTATTCCTTTGGGTGCATTTGGACTAGCAACCCTTTGACAATATATATTTTTTTTTTTGAAAAATGAATCTATCTAGTTCTGTTAGCCACCCATATTTTTCCTATCATATCAGCTGGTGGCTAAATATTCTGTGCAGCCTTCAAGAAACAAATTCAGTCCTAAATTTGTTGGTGCTTGAAGTATTTTGATGAAACTCATGTTGCTGGTTAAATCTTCATACCTGTTTCCTTCTCCAAACCCCTGATATCCTGCAAAAATCCAAGTCAAATACTGCAGTATTTCCCCTTTTTTTTCCTCTTCCTTTTCCTTCCAACTACCTCATTCTCCATTTTCCTTTTATTCATAAAAACTCCACAAAAACATATGTTTTCCCTTTAACCCTTCACACATTCCACTTCCCAAGGTTAAAAACTCACTTTTTAACTTATCATACCCTTTTTCCTCTGAAAAATCATTGGAAGTCATATAAATGGCATATTTTATGTGTTTTTGGCACTTTAGCCCTTTCAAGCTAAGCCCCCGGGCCGTTTTCCTCCATATACCCGAGCGCCAGGACTGACCGCTCATTCCTTAAGCGCTAAACTGAAAAATACCATTTTCCTCCATTCATTTCCCTTTGAAAACCCGAAAAACCCCATTTTATAAAGCTTAACGGGGAATAATTAAAATCACATGTTTTATTTCGCGATCAACCTGGACCATCGATCTGCTCCCCAGATCCGACGGAGCGAAGCACTACTCACCAGGTGGACCCCCCTTCTCCCGCGTCGTTTGTCAAGAAACCACCGGTTTCCATTTCGCACCACCTTCTGAGCCACGGTGGTTTTCTCCCGTCGGCCAGGGATTCCATACGCTGGCCGACACGTGTACCCGCCACTATTTCAAAACCACCGTGCTATCACCTCATTTCGTGCGTTAAAAACTTCACACCATAACCATACAACGGAATCCACCCCCACCGTTCGATCTAGGACTTCCCATCTGACGGCTGCCGATCGCCTCACTTGCTCGACCTTTAACGGACATGCACGCCCGTTACACCATCCATCACGCTTCCAAGATTCAATCTCCACCGTCGATCTCTGTAGATCGACGGCTATTATTCGTCCTCCTGATTCCATCGCCCGATCAGACATTTTCCCGCTGACTTCCCGTTGCCCGATCTCGACCGTCGATTTCTGCAGATCGACGGTCCTGATTTAATCTTTCTTCAACCTTTTCCACGACCACCTAGATTTGATTCCTCCGCACATTCCCCAAAGCAGATTGACCTATAAACTGGATTTTTTCGTGTTTTTTGTATTTTGCAGGGTTAAGGTCATTTGTTTGTGTTTTAAAAGGAAATTTCAGACCAGGAGGGTGACGATCCTCTACGTTTCGATTTCTCCAAGGAAATCACTTACAGAGTTAGTTTTCACGTCTCTTCAATTTTTCCATAGGCATTGATGCCTTTCCCTACCTGCGCAGCCCTGCACAACAGAGAAAACCGTCAAAATCAATGCAGAAAAAGAGTATCAAAGATTGAAGACAACAATGAACCAGAACAGCAGATTAGTGGACAGATTTGTGGGGATTAAGGCTAAGACAGTTATCAAACGCCTAATCCCCGGATCTAAAATGCAGATTAAGGAAAATCTAAAGTTTTTTTATCAGTAAAACCCTCCACCGCCACAAATGGAGGCGAATTGATTCCTCCCAGCGACTATAGCGCCACCTGTGCCTCAAAGGATTCAATCAAGAACCGAATTTATTGATCAAAGTCAGGTATTTTTCCTCGACACAGCCAAAGGATTTATTTCTGCCAGGAAATTAATGACAGAATGTCGGCAGAGAAACCCTATTGATACACAGAGCCTCAAAATTCTAATAAAGCTCCCACCGAGCTAAATTCATGAGTGTAAATCATTTAATACAGAGGAACACCTGTATAGTTCTTTGTTGAGCCCCTCGATGGCTAAGAAGACATTAATATCTGTATTAATTGGTTTTTGAGATCTTTTCATCAAATCTCACCTCCTCATTCTTCTATAAATACTTCAATAGAAGATGAGTGAGGGGTTGGTTGTTAATGTAATTGCTGAAGCATTGTAATTGTCACTGAGCTGAAAACTCTTGATTGTAGATAGGATTTCACTGGCTCTTGGAGCTCTGCTTGTAATAGATAGGTTAGGTTGTGAAGAGAGATGGATTAAAACACTGGATCTGAAGATTGTAACTGGTTTGAAGCATCAATACAAGATGATTTATGGGATCCTGTTCTATGCTGATGGTAACGTTATTCTCACTGTAACTTGTATTTTGTTTATGTTTCCAATATTTTTTCATTTTCCACTATAAACAACAGTTTAAACAGGGTTAGGACCTACTGTATATCATTAACCTTCTCTGGCTGAGAAATCTTTATTTAAATGTTTTCTTTCAACTGTGTTATTTGAAAATGATTAAATTTAGTTTAAGTACAGGGATGCTGGCGTTCCCTCATCTTTTTGTCTTAGCTAAATGTTATTTTTAAATGTTACTTTCAATATATGTTGTGTGAATATGAACTGAGGAAATTAAGGTTAGCCCTGAGTCCCTTAGGATGTGTTAAAAGCTGACTAGTTTCAAAGTACTTATCAGATCTTAGACCATTATGTGTTATCTTTGAGTTTCCCTTTTGTTCTTTATATGTTTTTCTATCAGAAGTGTATCAAAGGATGGATAGTTTCAAAGTACTTACCAGATCCTAGTTTGCTTCTATGTTTTTCTTAAGTGCCTGGTCAAAGGCTGGCTAGTTTCAAAGTACTTACCAGATCCTGGGCTGCTCTTTGTTCTGCATCTGTCATTTCCATTTCTTATTGTATCACTTCATTCCATAAATCAAACTTTAAAGAGATCCCTAGGCATAGATGACTTGCCCCGTAGACCACTCTTGGACCTCATTGTTTCAATTAAACCCTCTTATGACTCCATATCCCAATGGACTGAAAACTTGCCATCATCTTTCTTCTTGATCAAAGCTTATTCTTTTTGCTTGCAACTTCTCACTTTTGAACCTATTTGCATATAGATCTTTCCGCCTCAGACGACAACTATGTTCAACCATCCAAAAAACCAAACAAACCCTTGGTCTTCATAACTAGCCTAATATCATTACCCTAAACTTCAAAGACAAATCCATCTTTGTACATATTGGAGAGATCCCTCTCCGGATTCAGGAGGGCTAGATCCTAGAATCCCAAAGTTGGTTGAAATTATGTTAACTCTGTGATCGGAATTTTTCCAATATTGCTTATTACAGAGACCTAACATTTCTAGCGAATCCACTGGGGAAAAACTCAGAATCTTTCACATTCAAAACTATTCATAAAGAAGCTTGGGATTTGGTTCATAGAGCACTTGCTTTATTAACCAGCTGGAGCCACCAGAACCTAACATTTTTGGCGACTCCGCTGGGGATTGAGTGTTTGTATAAGACCTTAGAGACCCCAGAAAACCTTTTTATTCAAGAAAAAAGTGAGAGTAAAAGCAGCCTTTTCAAGCACTACCAAGAAATGGTAATTATGATGAAACTTGTTGAATCAGTGACAAACTAGGTCAACTCTAGGATTCTCTTAAGTTTTTATCTAACCTTGGAAAATCAGCTAGCTTAGCCATAAGAGAAGACTGTCTTTGTCTCATAATCGTAGCTAAGTTTTGAAGCAAAGTTAGGACATTATTGCAAACCACAAATAAAAAACAGTGCAGAAAACCCAAAAATATTTCAGATTGGTATGCAATAAACATGGTGGTGGAGCCATAAAACATTTTACCTCCTTTAGGGCTAAAAATTTTCCACCTGGCGACTCCACACTCTGAAACTCCCAGAAGACCAAATGACTCCACTGGTAGAAGACCCTGAACTGATTGACCAGACACAGTAACCTATTTCTGGATTTACAAACATGATTCCAAGAATACAACGAAGATATGCCCCAATGAGTAGAGATCATATCCCTGGGTTTCCACATAAGATGCCCTAGGTGAACTGGGATGACAACCTGCCTGTTTTTCAAGGTGAAAAGTTTGATAACCCTTTATTACATCTTATCAAGTTTCACATACATGTATGGAGGTTGAAAGTTGAATGGCATGAAGACTGCCTAATGAAAATGTTCATGTTAACATTAGAAGGAAAAGCTAGGGATTGGTATGAATGCTTAAGATCTAGTAGTTTGTTTTCTTTTAGAGACCTTGAATATGTGTTCTATGAGAACTATAAAGAAAACACTACATCATTATCATTGGGTGAAATATATTATGATCCATCACAAAACATCACCCAACACATTATAGATAATGAGGAAGCTTTGGAAGAGATGCATCCTGAAGATCTTTTAACAGCCATTCATGAGTTTAATCTCCTATTGAAAATTTTTAAGAACATAGATGAATCAGTTGAGGAAGAGATGATCCAAGAAATAATGGACGTTCCTCAAGATATCCCTGAAAACTCAAATATTGATTCATCATCCCTTATATCTGAGGCTCAAGAAGACATCCAGCCTCAAAATCAGTCTTCGCAAGAGACAGATAATTGCTGTACTTCTGTGCAAAGGGACATGGAAACATTTTCCCCTTTGACAGAGAAGGAAATAGAACAGACTATTTATAAACAGTCAGTCTCTAAAACTTTTTGCAAAACAAACACTCTTGCCCATTCACATAGAGAACTTTGTTGTACAGATTTAGAAAATTCTTTTGTAAATCATAATGAAGAGAGACCTGCTGATAACCCAATATGTTCGACTGATGAAATTGTTTATTCCGATGATTTTCCAAATTTCGATCAGTTTGATGATGATGATGAGTTTCAAGAAAAAATTAATCACGCAGGGCAACCTGCGTTCGATTGGTGTTATGAGTTTCACCATCATCAAATTGAAAGCATAAATCACCCATTTCAATATATCAGAAATCGCTTTCACATAATTGGGGATCAACAACTTTTCAACTCAGAAGGTGAAGAGAAGAGCAATAAAGAAATTTTTGAGCAAAAGAATCTTCCTCTTGAAAAAGAGGAAACCTTGAAGTACTCCCCTGCTCAAGAATATAATAACCTCTTCACAAAATTTAGTCCACTGAATACAAGCATACAAGGGCCACAAGAGGACAACACTGTCAAATATGATGAGTCCTCCAGTTCAGAAGATGATGAAGATGAAGGAGAAAAACAAATAGAAGACTATCCTGCTGTGGATATATCATCTTCTCAAGAAGAAACTTCTCCCTTCACTGATATTAGTCTGTCATTTAAAGAGCCTGAGTTTATATCAGAAGCAAGCATAGATTCAAAGAAAGAAGATATTTCACTGTTTGCTATTTTGCAGGTTAAGAATGATGATACTTCCAAGCTACATACTGAAGAGATAGTCCTTAAAGCTGATGTCTTGGAAGTAGATGATCTACCAATTGTGGAGGACCAAAAGGAAGAGAATCTTCATCTTTTCTTTGTTGATCCTATGGAAGAGTGTGTGGAAATCCTGACTGGCTCAAATTATCAAGCATTGATCCTTTGCAAAAGCCAGAGACATGAAAAGCTGTCACCTTCTGTGATAGCCTCGGTTTTGAAAATTAATCTTCAAAATATATTATGGATACCTCTAACAAGCAGCCAGAGTTTCTTCTTCTTCTTAACATTACTCAGCTGGCTGCATTGGCATTTTTGTATCATATGATGAATGTAAATACTCCATGTTTAGAATAGGTTAGATAGGAATGTCAATAAAGCTCAGTTCCGAGCATGTAGTTAGTTGTTGTTTTCTACTTTGAATAAAAGTCAGGAATCCAAAAATACAAAAACAAAGAAAGAATGAAAACAGGGCAGAAATGAAAACAAGAAAGGCAAAGCCCATGCCAAAAAGAGAAACAAATGCTGAAAGTGTGCAAGCTCAAATGCCACTCCTAAAAACACACTTCTAGTTAGTCAAACATCCTAAACTTGACTAACTAGTTTTCAATTTATTGCTGATAAGGTAGAAAATGTGATTTGCCAAATTGTTCAATCTTGGCTTATTAGTAGATAGAATTAGGTTAGAAATGAAGGTTCAAACAAACTCAAAATCTGAACCAAAGTTTTCAAAGAGAGATGACTCAAAACTGTTTTATTTTATGAGTCATAAAAGAGAAAAACTGGTTCTAATTTGCCCAAAATCTGAATCAGATATCAAGGAAGAGACAACTCAAACAAAAGCAAAATCAGAGCTGTGAAGAAAAGAGAAGGCCATGATAAGAGACTTTCAGATCTTAAGCCTTCCATTTTGTTGTTATTTTTCTGCAAATAATAATCTATGTGCAGCTTGTTTTTATGCCATAGACCACAGCAAGCCAAATAGTTTAATCTTGACTTGGCTGTTTTTAAATTTCTGCTTTAGAATTTAGAGAATGAAAGTCTATTGGACAGTTTAATCCCAACAGATAGTAGATTAGGTAGAGAAATATCTGAGCTCAACTATTTAATCTGAGTTCAGGGAGAAATAAGGAGTAGAATTAGATTAGTTTTTATGCTTTCAAAAGAATAGAATGTTGTGAAAAGAGTTTGCCAGTCCAAGTGCACTCTGATGAAGAAAAAATGTTAGATCAATAGGATTGGGTAGGTAGAGGTTGTATTGATGAAGTTCATATTTCTTTCATGACTGATATTACTTTTCAGAACAAAGCCAAAGTGAACAATGGATGAGGCAACTAATCAGCCTCCCAGAAATCAAGTCTGAATTCTTGATGCCTTCAGGAAGGCACCATCCCCAAGTGGAGCTGTTGTTAGCCACCCATATTTTTCCTATCATATCAGCCGGTGGCTAAATATTCTTTGCAGCCTTCAAGAAACAAATTCAGTCCTAAATTTTTTTGTGCTTGAAGTATTTTGATGAAACTCATGTTGCTGTTTAAATCTTCATACCTGTTTCCTTCTCCAAACCCCTGATATCCTGCAAAAATCCAAGTCAAATACTGCAGTATTTCCCCTTTTTTTTCCTCTTCCTTTTCCTTCCAACTACCTCATTCTCCATTTTCCTTCTATTCATAAAAACCCCACAAAAACATATGTTTTCCCTTTAACCCTTCACACATTCCACTTCCCAAGGTTAAAAACTCACTTTTTAACTTATCAGACCCTTTTTCCTCTGAAAAATCATTGGAAGTCATATAAATGGCATATTTTATGTGTTTTTTGTGTTTTATCCCTTTCAAGCTAAGCCCTCGAGCCGTTTTCCTCCATATACCCGAGCGCCAGGACTGACCGCTCAGTCCTTAGGCGCTAAACCGAAAAATACCATTTTCCTCCGTTCATTTCCCTTTGAAAACCCGAAAAAACCCATTTTATAAAGTTTAACGGGGAATATTTAAAATCACATGTTTTATTTCGCGATCAACCTAGACCGTCAATCTGCTCCCCAGATCTGATGGAGCGGAGCACATCTCACCAGGTGGACCCCCCTTTTCCCGCGCCGTTTGTCAAGAAACCACCGGTTTCCATTTCGCACCACCTTCTGAGCCACGGTGGTTTTCTCTCGTCGGCCAGCGATTCCATACGCTGGCTGACATGTGTCCCCGCCACTATTTCAAAACCACCGTGCTATCACTTCATTTCGCGCGTTAAACTTCACACCATAACCATACAGCGGAATCCACCCGCACCGTTCGATCTGGGACTTCCCATCCGACGGCTGCCGATCGCCTCACTTGCTCGACCTTTAATGGACATGCACGCCCGTTAACCCATCCATCGTGCTTCCAAGATTAAATCTCCGCCGTCGATATCTGTAGATCGACGGCTATTATTCTTCCTCCTGATTCCATCGCCTGGTCAGACATTTTCCCGCTGACTTCCCATTGCCCGATCTCAACCGTCGATTTCTGCAGATCGACTATCCTGATTTAATCTTTCTTCAACCTTTTCCACAACCGCCCAGATTTGATCTCAGCCTTTGGATGATGCCATCCAACGGCCCGCGTTCCTCCACACATTCCCCAAAGCAGATTGACCTATAAACTGGATTTTTACGTGTTTTTTATATTTTGCAGGGTTAAGGTCATTTGTTTGTGTTTTAAAAGTAAATTTCAGACCAGGAGGGTGACGATCCTCTAAATTTAGATTTCTCCAAGGAAATCACTTACAGAGTTAGTTTTCACGTCTCTTCAATTTTTCCACAGGCATTGATGCCTTTCCCTACCTACGCAGCCCTGCACAACAGAGAAAACCGTCAAAATCAATGCAGAAAAAGAGTATCAGAGATTAAAGACAATAATGAACCAGAGCAACATATTAGTGGACAGATTTGTGGGGATTAAGGCTAAGACAGTTATCAAACGCCTAATCCCTGGATCTAAAATGCAGATTAAGGAAAATCTAAAGTGTTTTTATCAGAAAAACCCTCCACCGCCACAAATGGAGGCGAATTGATTCCTCCCAGCGACTACAACGCCACCTATGCCTCAAAGGATTCAATCAAGAACCAAATTTATTGATCAAAGTTAGGTATTTTGCCTCGACACAGCCAAAGGAGTTATTTCTGCCAGGAAATTAATGACAGAATGTCGGCAGAGCAACCCTATTGATACACAGAGCCTCAAAAGTCTAATAAAGCTCCCACTGAGCTAAATTCATGAGTGTAAATCATTTAATACAGAGGAACACCTGTATAGTTCTTCGTTGAGCCCCTCGATGGCTAAGAAGACATTAATATCTGTATTAATTGGTTTTTGAGATCTTTTCATCAGATCTCACCTCCTCATTCTTCTATAAATACTTCAATAGAAGATGAGTGAGGGGTTGGTTGTTAATGTAATTGCTGAAGCAATGTAATTGTCACTGAGCTGAAAAATCTTGATTGTAGATAGGATTTCACTGGCTCTTGGAGCTCTGCTTGTAACAGATAGTTTAGGTTGTGAAGAGAGATGGATTAAAACACTGGATCTGAAGATTGTAACTGGTTTGAAGCATCAATACAAGCTGATTTATGGGATCCTGGTCTATGCTGATGGTGATGTTATTCTCACTGTAACTTGTATTTTGTTTCTGTTTCCAATATTGTTTCATTTTCCACTATAAAGAACAGTTTAAATAGGGTTATGACCTACTGTATATCAGTAACCTTCTCTGGCTGAGAAATCTTTATTTAAATGTTTTCTTTCAACTGTGTTATTTGAAAATGATTAAATTTAGTTTAAGTACAGGGATGTTGGCGTTCCCTCATCTTTTTGTCTTAGCTGAATGTTATTTTTAAATGTTACTTTCAATATATGTTGTGTGAAGATGAACTGAGGAAATTAAGGTTAGCCCTGAGTCCCTTTCTTATTTGCTCAACTATTTGATTATTTCCCTTAGGATGTGTTAAAAGCTGACTAGTTTCAAAGTACTTATCAGATCTTAGACCATTCTGTGTTATCTTTGAGTTTCCCTTTTGTTTTTTATATGTTTTTCTATCAGAAGTGTATCAAAGGCTGGATAGTTTCAAAGTACTTACCAGATCCTAGTTTGCTTCTATGTTTTTCTTAAGTGCCTGGTCAAAGGCTGGCTAGTTTCAAAGTACTTACCAGATCCTAGGCTGCTCTTTGTTCTGCATCTGTCATTTCCCTTTCTTATTGTATCACTTCATTCCATAAATCAAACTTTAAAGAGATCCTTAGGCATAGATGACTTGCCCCATAGACCACTCTTGAACCTGATTGTTTCAATTAAATCCTCTTATGACTCCATAGCCCAATGGACTGAAAACCTGCCATCATCTTTCTTCTTGATCAAAGCTTACTCTTTTTGCTTGCAACTTCTCACTTTTGAACCTATTTGCATATAGATCTTTCCGCCTCAGACAGCAACTATGTTCAACCATCCAAAAAACCAAACAAACCCTTGATCTTCATAACTAGCCTAATATCATTACCCTAAACTTCAAAGACAAATCCATCTTTGTACATATTGGAGAGATCCCTCTCCGGATTCAGGAGGGCTAGATCCTAGAATCCCAAAGTTGGTTGAAATGATGTTAACTCTGTGATCGGACTTTTTCCAATCTTTCTTATTACAGAGACCTAACAAGTTCTACACTTATATCTGTCGGGAGTTCAGATTAAGCTAATGAAATCCTTCATTACTCTATCTATGCTAGATCAACTGTCAAGTTTAAGCTATTTGATAGGATTTTGTTCTCTAATCTAAAACATGAAATTGAAAAATGATCAAATTAGGGTTAAACAGTCTGATTTTTCATCTACTTGAAGCACGAAAGACAAGCTGCACAAAAATATTATTTTGCAAAAAATGAAATCTAGAAAAATGGGGCTAGGATGCACAATTTGTTTCTCATTCCCGTTTCCCTCTTTGGTTCTGTTTTGAGCATGTGGAATCAATATCTTTTCCTAATCTACTCTCTTTGATAAGTGAAGCTTACACAATGTTGACCATATTTTTCACTCACTAACTTATCAGCAAATAAATTTAAAACATGTTCACCTATGATTAGGCTAGATAACTGAATAAGACATTTGAGCACTAGTAGCGGCGTTTAAGCTTGCGCGCTTTCTGAATGACTATTTTTTGAACATGGGCCTTCTTTCTATTTTTCAAACTTCCCTCCTTTCTATTTTTCTATTGTTTTTTAATTTTCTGCTTTTTATTTATTTTTTAAACAATGGTATATACAATGATTGAAAATGTTTTAAACTCAGAAATCTTGGAAATGGCAAAACTTAAGCATCTTATCCTCATAAGGATCTCCTACCACTCTTGGTCCACTCAGCTCTTGAAAAGAGAAATTTGGAAAATTTTCTCTTTCAAGAATGACATAAGGATTCATGCAAGAATCTCTGAACAAACCTGTATCTTCCCGTTGTACCTCTTTATACCTCTGATTTCCACTCCTTCCTTTACTGTAAATCTTCTTTAAGTAATGCATATATTCTTTGTCATTTTTGAAATAAATAATGACATCATCAAGGTATGTCAACATGGAGAAATTGAGGACTGGAAACATGGCTTTTAGGAGCATATTTTTGATATCCGGTGGTTTTGCAATTCTGTGTCTGAAAATGGAACTACTTCCAGCATAATGGAAAAAATATTTGAGCTGTCTACTTTGCAAGGGAATCATTTGGCTATAACCTAAAACATCATCTTGCAAAGACATATGATTAAAAGCACTTATCATCGGTATATCATGGTCTTGAGCAGGAAGGATAAAATTTCTGTTGGAAATATTGTCATTGATGGCAAAGTAATTGGCAAAGACAGGAGCAACACCTAAACTATCCATAAGGCAAAAGAGACAGAGTAGTAGAATTGAATTAGGGTTTTAATATAGTTTTCAAAGGAGATGAAAAAAAGGGAGAGTTGCTAGGAAGAGACAAGAGGATACCTACGGTGCCCGGAGAAGAATGAAATCATTGTTAGGGATATGTGTATTATATCTGATCCCCTGAATCTCTAATGAGTCTCTGCGAATGGAGTTAAAAGTGAAACCCTGTTGAAGAATCATGGTGGTAGGATTCAAATTCCAGGACGAGACCTTCTTGTAATGAAGATCTGGCTTAGTTTGATATTTGTAGTCGTGGAACTATTTGGTTGAATATATAGGAGGCTCTCGAGGCATTTAGTGTATCCATTGAAGAACTTAATGGTGGTAGAGATATGATGTTTTTGAATGTACAAGTAGAAGCGGAACTGTGATAGGATAAAACTCCGAAATGGAAGGTTGACATGTTATATATATCATAGCAGAATTAAGGAATGACATTGAATTGTCACAAGTTAATGATTGTAAGGAAGTCCCGTCGGAAGAGAACTACATTTGTTCATTGGTTATTGAAGATCCTGCCAAAGGTAGACCAGAGTTATAGTGCAAACCTAGACTAACCCTTTGGAATCATGAACGGAACCTTGAGTCAAGGGCGGAACCACGAAGGAGGAACAGTGAAAGCGGTTTATGGTTTTTATCGCATCGCTTTTAACGGGCAAGCGGTATTCAAAAGGTGGGGAGCCATTCCATAGAATGGGCGACACGCGTCCCTGTACGATTCTACAAAACCACTCTTTACTGTGTGCCATCGCGCGTTATAGTTCGACCCAAGACGCCCAGCGATATTATTGAGCGTCATTGATCTGGGAAGGGGTCATCGGATGGTCGTCATTTTTTGAAGGTGCGTGAAGATTAACACAGGTACGGTGGGCCATCGCACGTTAACGATCGGTATCGGAGGTCGAGCGATATGCATATACGCCGTTGATCTGGAAGCTTGCTAATCTAACAGTGATCAGACGCTGGACTTGCGCGGAGTTTACCTATGGTACCATGGGCGTATTTGATTAGTTATTGACTATTTGTGGGCCCGGGGTCAAAGGTTTACCATATTATTTGGAAGGGTTAAAATGCAAAGGGTTAAATTTAATCCTAAAGTTCTGGTCAAAATTGTAAATATATTTATTTATCAATTTCTTTAAATTGATAAATAAAAATTAAAAAGAGATCAAAAGCCCCGTGGGGTAAACTAAAAGGAATACTGTCAGAGGAATACCATTAGTGGTTCGTGGTTTTGACTCATGGTTTTAATAAAGGGAAAACTATATAAGGATAAGAAAAATAAAGAACAAGGTGTGCATTGTAAGGGTCGTGAATAAATTTTCTCAAAATAATATCTGTATGGGCGAGCTCTGTTCCTAACTGATAAATCTGAGACTACGATGCACCCATGAGGATGACAATCTGATGATGATGAATCTCTGGTTTGAATGACGGAAGATATCATGAAAAACTGGTGTAAGTATACAGAAAATATCTAGTGATCGACAAGGTATGTCGTATGGAAACTGGTGGATCCAGTATGAAAATTGATGAAACAAGGTCCGCAGTAGTGCTGAGGGTCGAAGCCTTCAGAAAGGGTTTTGTAGCTCCCTTCCAGTGGTAGCTGGTAAACGAGAGAAGGTTGTAGCCTTCTGCAGGTGGGTGCTTGCATGCTGGTATAAGTCTGCACCAGCATATATTGTAAGAAGTTTTCTCTATAATAAATATTGAACACTGAGATTACAACAACGGTGGTTTTCTCCCAAATTGGGTTTCCACCTTAAATCCTGGTGTTCATATGTGTTGTGTATGTTTGATGGTTTGTTCTGTTATTTCTGTTCATGCTTATCTGATGAAATGCTCTAAGTAAAGACATAATAAGATATCTGGACATACATGTTGGATGCAGTACTGTAACATAAGGTTTTAAGAGAAAGAAAAGAAAAATAGTTCAGCCCTAAATACTGATTCACCCCCCCCCCTCTCAGTATTTTTTCCAACAATTGGTATCAGAGCAGGTCCTTCTGAAAAATCTTAGCCGCTAGAAGGAAGATCAAGCAAGATGAGAAATCAAGATGGAACAGCATCTATCAGGCCTCCGCTCTTTAACGGAAACAATCTAATCTTCTGGAAAACAAGGATGAGATCCTATCTTCAGTCTCTGGGAGCAGAGGTATGGGCAATTGTTGAACAAGGATATCAATACCCAGCTGCAGTACCAACAGATCCGACGGATAGAAATAATTATGAAACGAATGCAAAGGCGGTCAATGCTCTATTGGGAAGTCTAACTGAATCAGAATTTGTCAAAGTCATGCAGCTGAATACAGCCAAGACAATATGGGACAAAATCATTCTAAGTTATGAAGGTGATGCAAAGGTAAAAAGTGCTAAACTCCAAACTCTCAGAATTCAATATGAGAATCTAAAAATGGATAATGAGGAGAGCATTGCCAATTTCTTTTTATGTCTTGATGATATTGTAAATCATATGAGAAATCTGGGAGAAACAATAATAGAATCTACCTTGGTTGAGAAAGTCTTAAGATCACTAACGACAAAATTTGAGTCAAAAGTTTCTGCTCTTGAAGAAAAGCAGGATCTTCAAAATCTTACTGTGGTGCAACTTCATGGCATACTAAATTCATATGAAATGAGAAGAGGAGGACCATCAGAATTCAAAGAAGCAGTCTTTAGAACTTCTACAAAAGGGAAGGAAGTACAAAAAATAGAAGGATCAGGATATATCTCAGAAGAAGATGAGATAAACTTTGTAAAGAAACTTCAACTTGGCACAGGACGGTTCAGAGGTAAGCTTCCTTTTAAATGTTTTGATTGTGGAAGAGTTGGTCATTATGCTGCTAAGTGTCCTTATAAAGAAACACATAAAAGGGGGAAGGAAGTAGCAAAAAGGAATAAGAATCATTTTAGCACTAGAAAGAGTTACTATACTCATGAAGATAGTGATGGGTTATCTAATAGTGAGGAAGAATGTGAACAAGATCTTAGACTACTCATGGCATTTGAAAAAGAATCTAGAGAAGAAAAAGATACTTTTGTGGATGCTCTAGAAGACATTGATTTTCTTGATGAAAACAATAAACTCAAAATTTGCTTAGAAGAAAGTAAAATAACCATAGAAACTCTGAAAAATCAACTTGAAGAAAAGGAGAAACAAAATGAGAAATTAGAGTGTGAAGTAGTAAGTCTAAGAAAAGAACTTGAGAAAGGAAAAACTCTGAATTTTAGATTTGCTAAAGGATCTGAAACATTAGATGAGATTATCAAGGTACAATTTTCTCCTCTTATAAAGACAGGTCTTGGATATATTGGAGAATCTTCTTAGGCTTCAGCACCAAATTATCTAAAAGCAGTTACAACTGGCTTACAACATACTGCCACTCAGCAAGGGAATAAATAATCTTTACAGATAAAGCATGATCATCTCAATTCAAAGAACAATAATAGGAATGTCTTTCGAAAAAACACCAATCAACAAGTAAATTCATATAGAATATTTTATGATCGTAGAAATTTCTTCTTCAATGGACAATGTTTCTCATGTCACAATTTTGGTCATAAAGCTGTTCAATGTTATGAATATAAAACCATCATGACAAGAGAAGCAAGAAAGAAAAGGACTGATATTGAAATAAAGAAGAATACTTATAACAACTTTTCTCCTCTTCAAAATGAAGTTGAATGTGCTTATTGCAATAACTTTGGCCATGAAGAATCTGAATGCAGGAGCAAAGTTCAGCCAAAAGAACATGTTCCTTCAAGCTCCAAAGTATGGAAAAAGAAGGAATTACAAGTTGAAAATTGTGGCATAGCGTTATTTGCAGAAGATGAAGAAAACTAATGGTACATTGATAGTGGATGCTCAAGACACATGACAGGTGATAAAGACAAACTTCTTGCATATAGTGCTCTAGAAAAAGAAAAAAATGTTACATTTGGAAATGATACTCCTGCGGTCATTAAGGGAAAAGGGTCTGTTTTTATAAAAGAAAAGGTGAAAGCTAATGAAGTCATGTATGTGGATGGATTAAAGCATAACTTGTTAAGTGTAAGTCAAATGTGTGATCAAGGAACTGAAGTTGTCTTTAGTTCAAAAGAATGTGTGGTACGTGATCTAGATACAGGTAAAGAAATTATAAAAGGAAAAAGAACTCCAAACAACCTGTATATATTGAATAACCCCAAAGAACAATGTTATTTGAGTAAATATTCAGAAAATTGGCTATGGCATAGAAGGTTGGGGCATCTGAGCTTCTCTCAAATCAACAAATCAAGCAGACTTAAAGCTATTCGTGATCTTCCCAATATTACTCTACCTGAAAATATCATATGCAAATCTTGCCAATTCGAAAAGCAAACCAGGGTACAATTTAATGCCAAGGAAGGATCATCAAGTAAGCCTCTTGAACTCATTCATACTGACATATGTGGACCTATGAGGAAAAAGTCACCACGAGGTGAAGAATACTATATCTTATTCATTGATGATTTCTCTAGAATGTATTGGATTGGGCTGCTTAAACACAAAGATGAAGCGTTTGAGAAATTTCAGATCTTCAAAGCACTAGTTGAGAATGAATTAGATCTAAAAATCAAGTGTCTCGGATCTGATCGAGGAGGGTAATATACATCTAATGAATTCCTTGAATTCTGTGAACAACATGGCATAAAAAGACAGTTCTCTGTAGCTGGCACTCCACAACAGAATGGCGTTGCCGAAAGAATGAACAGAACAGTTCAACAGATGGCTAGATCTATGCTTGATGATTCTGGAACACCTGACACATTTTGGGGAGAAGCAGCACATACAGTAGTAAACATTCTCAAAAAAGTACATGTTCATGTAAATTGTGATAAAACTCCATATGGACTCTGGTATGGTAAGCCTCCCACCATAAAGCATTTTATAATTTTTGGGAGCAAATGATTTATCAAGAATAATGATGAAAAACTTGGAAACTTTGAACCCAGAGCAAATGAATGAATATTTCTTGGTTACTCCTCTAGGAGTAGGGCATATAAATGTTACAATAAAAGACTTCGGAAGATTGTTGAATGTATTGATGTTGTTATTGATGAGTCTCCTGCAGCTCCAAAAGAAGAAAAGAAAACAACAAATGAAGATGATGATGACACATATCCTTCTACATCAAATAGTAATGATACAAACAGTGAACCCAGTGAAGAACCCGAAGAGGATTTGTCTGAAAAGGCTCCATCTAGATTTTTTCAAAAGAATCATCTAGAATCTGAAATTTTGGGAGAAAAGGGATCAGGTGTACAAACAAGAAGGAATCTTATGGGATCTTCTAGTAATTTGGAATTTATGTCCACTATTGAACCTCGCAGTGTCAGTCAAGCTAGCAAAGATGAATGTTGGATTCAAGCCATGAATGAAGAGCTTGATCAAATTGAAAAGAATCACACTTGGGAATTAGTACCAGGACCTCATGACAAAAATGTCATTGGAACTAAATGGATATTCAAAAACAAGTTAAATGAGAATGGGGATGTTATAAGAAATAAAGCTAGACTTGTTTGCAAGGGGTATGCTCAACAAGAAGGTATATACTTTGAAGAAACCTTTGCTCCTGTAGCCAGACTTGAAGCCATAAGAATGTTTCTTGCTTTTTCAAGCTTCCAACAAATCAAAGTCTATCAAATGGATGTTAAATCTTCTTTTCTCAATGGTGATCTAGAAGAAGAAATCTATATAGAACAACCAGAAGGATTCATATTGGGAAATGATGAAAAACTTGTTTGTAGACTTAAAAAGGCTCTATATGGTCTCAAACAAGCTCCAAGGGGTACTATCGTCTTGACAAATATCTTCATCAACAAGGATTTTCAAAAGGGTCTGCTGATAGCAACTTATACACAAAAACTGAAAATGACAAACTATTGATTGTGGTTGTATATATTGATGATATCATTTTTGGAAGTAACAAAGAGTCTATGAGTCAGAAATTTGCTTCTGATATGCAGAAAGAATTTGAAATGTCTTTGCTTGGGGAACTAACATTCTTTCTTGGATTTCAAGTACAACAAGCAACAGATGGCATATTCTTATCACAAGCAAAATACCTCAAGAAAATCCTGAAGAAGTATGGCATGGAAGAATGCAAACCTGTAAGTACACCAATGATAACCAAATGTAATCTCAGTTCTAATGATGATTCCCCACGGTGAATCAACCTGAATACAGATCTATGATGATCTGTCTCCTTTGAGACAAGACGAGACATCATGTACATGTTGATTGATTGTTGGTGAGTTAAACTAATCCAAAAGAGTCTCATCTTCAGGCTGTGAAAATAATATTAAAATATCTACAAGGAACTCAAGACTTTGGACTATGGTATCCAAAGAATGTTGATCTTACTCTTCATGCATACACTGATGCAGATTGGGCTGGAAGTGTTGATGATCGGAAAAGCACTAGTGGTGGTGCATTCTATATGGGGCCCCGGTTAGTATATTGGTTCAGCAAGAAGCAAAGCTCCATTGCCTTATCTACAGCAGAAGTAGAATATGTGGCTGCGACATCATGTTGCTCTCAACTTCTCTGGATGATGCAAACCCTACAAGACTTTCAAATCAAATGTTCACCTCCTATCTCCATTATGTGTGATAATACAAGTGCTATCAGTATCTCAAAGAATCCTGTTATGCATTCCAAGTCCAAGCACATTCCCATCATATATCACTTCTTACGTGAACAAGTGCTTGAACAAAAGGTGAAATTGGAGTATGTTTCCTCCAAAGAACAAGTTGTTGATATATTTACCAAACCTCTACCCAGGGAAGCATTCGAATATCTCAAACAGAAACTAGGAGTATTCTCTGCCATGCAGAGGATCAGGTCTACTTAAATACAGAAGATTAAACTGGTTGTGAGGTGGTGTTAGGAATCTCTGAATGCACAGGCTCAGGGGGAGCATTGGTTATATGAAAAGGATGAATTGTTGGTCATATTATGTTTGAAGATGCAGCATGATCTCAGGGGGAGCATGGCATTATCGGTTCAAAGGATCTTGATCAAAATCTTTGCCATTGATGTCAAAGGGGGAGGAAAAGAGACAAGAGGGCTTCTGTAAGGACATCATAGGAAGAGTATTGCCATCAATGCCAAAGGGGGAGATTGTTGGAAATATTTTCATTGATGGCAAAGGAATTGGCAAAGACAGGAGCAACACCTAAACTATCCATAAAGCAAAAGAGACAGAGCAGTAGAATTGAATTAGGGGTTTAATACAGTTTGCAAAGGAGATGACAAAAAGGGAGAGCTGCTAGGAAGAGACAAGAGGATACCTACGGTGCCCGGAGAAGAATGAAATCATTGTTAGGGATATGTGTATTATATGTGATCCCCTGAATCTCTAATGAGTCTCTGCGAATGGAGTTAAAAGTGAAACCCTGTTGAAGAATCATAGTGGTAGGATTCGAATTCTAGGATGAGACCTTCTTGTAATGAAGATCTAGCTTAGTTTGATATTTGTAGTCGTGGAACTATTTGGTTGAATATATAGGGGGCTCTCGAGGCATTTAGTGTATCCATTGAAGAACTTAATGGTGGCAGAGATATGATGTTTTTGAATGTACAAGTAGAAGCGGAACTATGACAGGATAGAACTCTGAAATGGAAGGTTGACATGTTATATATATCATAGCAGAATTAAGGAATGACATTGAATTGTCATGAGTTAATGATTGTAAGGAAGTCTCGTCGGAAGAGAACTACATTTGTTCGTTAGTTATTGAAGATCCTGCCAAAGGTAGACCAGAGTTATAGCGCAAACCCAGACTAACCCTTTGGAATCATGAACGGAACCTTGAGTGAAGGGCAGAACCATGAAGGAGGAACAGTGAAGGCAGTTTATGGTTTTTATCGCACCGCTTTCAACAGGCAAGCGATATTCAAAAGGTTGGGAGCGATTCCATAGAACGGGCGACATGTTTCCCTGTATGATTCTACAAAACCACTCTTTACTGTGTGCCATCGCGCGTTATAGTTCGACCCAGGATGCCCAGCGATATCGTTGAGCGCGATTGATCTGGGAAGGGGTCATTGAACGGTCGTCATTTGTTGAAGGTGAGGGAAAATTAACACAGGTACGGCGGGCCATAGCACGTTAACGATCGGTATCAGAGGTTGAGCGATATGCATATACACCGTTGATCTGGAAGCTTGCTAATATAACGGTGATCGGACGCTGGACTTGTGCAGAGTTTACCTATGGTACCATGTGCGTATTTGATTGGTTATTGACTATTTTTGGGCCCGGGGTCAAAGGTTTACCATATTATTTGGAAGGGTTAAAATGCGAAGGGTTAAATTTAATCCTAAAGTTCTGGTCAAGATTGTAAATATATTTATTTATCAATTTCTTTAAATTTATAAATAAAAATTAAAAAGAGATCAAAAGCCCCGTGGGGTAAACTAAAAGGAATACTGTCAGAGGAATACCATTAGTGGTTCGTGGTTTTGACTCATGGTTTTAATAAAGGGAAAACTATATAAGGAGAAGAAAAAATAAAGAACAATGTGTGCATTTGTAAATGTCGTGAATAAATTTTCTCAAAAGAATATCTGTATGGGAGAGATCTGTTCTTAACTGATAAATCTGAGACTATGATGCACCCATGAGGAAGACGATCTGACGATGATGAATCTCTGGTTTGAATGACGGACGATATCATGAAAAACTGGTGTAAGTATACAGAAAATATCTGGTGACCGGCAAGGTATGTCGTATGGAAACTGGTGGATCCAGTATGAAAATTGATGAAACGAGGTCCGAAGTAGTGCTGAGGGTCGAAGCCTTCAGAAAGGGGGTTGTAGCTCTTTTCCAGTGGTAGCTGGTAAACGAGAGAAGGTTGTAGCCTTCTGCAGGTGGGTGCCTGCGTGCTGGTATAAGTCTGCACCAGCATATATTGTAAGAAGTTTTCTCTATAATAAATATTGAAGGCTGAGATTACAATAGTGGTGGTTTTCTCCCAAGTTGGGTTTCCACCTTAAATCCTGGTTTTCATATGTGTTGTGTATGTTTGATGGATTTTTCTGTTATTTTTGTTCATGCTTAATGCTTATCTGATGCAATGCTCTAAGTAAAGACATATATCTGGACATACATGTTGGATGTAGTACTGTAACATAAGGTTTTAAGAGAAAGAAAAGAAAAATAGTTCAGCCCTAAATACTGATTCACCCCCCCCCCCCCCCCTCTCAGTATTTTTCCCAACAATTTTTGTTACAAGGATGTGTATTAGTGTTTCTAAAATCAAAACAGATCCTATGACCAGCTATTTTGTCTTTTATTATTACTGATTGGTTCAGATTTTTGTATTTTCTTTTGTCGAAGTTGTTTCTTGGAGTGATGGCAGTGGCATAGTGTTTCTCACTGTTTTCTCTGTATGAAGTAGTATTTTGAATGAGATTGCCAATTCTAGCAGTTCTAAGTCTTTGGTGGAGTGACAAGATGTTAACCAGTTCAAGTAACTCAGGTGTATTCGGACTACAGTCATCATCTCCTCTCATAAGAAGTTTATCAGGATTTTTTTCTGGATTTTGAGCTATTATGGCTACATTCAAGGTTTCATTTGCAGTGGTAGAGTTATGTAATGCTAAATCATTGAGGTATGGTAAGAACATTAAGCTTCCCTGCTCCTGAGTTCCAAAAAGGTTTATGATATGTAAGTCTTCTAATTCCCTTGTTCTGAAAAAGTTTCCTGATGTTATTGCTGATATTTGACTAAGGTTTGAGAAATTCGCTTGATAATACATAATGGTTTGTGCTTCTTGCTCTAATCCTATTTCAAAAGGAACACACTTACTTTCCTCAAGACATAGATATTCATGATCATGATAGTTTTGAGAGTCCAGTTCATCATAGAGAACTAGGGGCAGCTGATGTGGTGGGTCTAAGTTTGTTTCAAATCCTTCTGACTGTTCTTCAATGTCCTCATCAGTGTGTAGAATGAAAGATTTCATATCAAAATGTAAGGAATACATCGGGATTTTATCTGGCCTCTCTTGGCTATTGATCATGTATTTCATGTGTGACTCTCGATAAAGTATTGTATTTTGGTCAAACACAGGAATAGTGGCATAGGACATATCAAGTTGAATATTTCCTTGGAGCTTGGTTCCCCAAGATATGGATAGAAGCATTCCATACTTGGGAGGGATGTCTGCTACTACTATGTCCATGATCAGATGTTTTGTAGGTACTTAGGCAAAACTGAAACAAAGATCTTTGATCAAGCCTAGACATTTGACTCTACTATAATCAAATGAATATAAGTCTTTGTATGGTCTTGTGATTTCTAGGCCTAATATTTCCATTACAACCTTCGGCATAAGATTATGCGAGGCACCGGAGTCTAGCATGGCATTGTGAAGGATTTGGTCATGGATATTTAGACTGATGTAAAAGGGAAGAGTGGTTCCTTCTTGGAATTTCTCTTCTATTTTTAGACCAAACAATACTTCAGGATTGTCATCGGCTAGGTTAAGGGTATTGGCATCATTTCCTATATTCAGGACCCTTAACACTTGGGATTTGTAAGAGTTTTGGGTGATGAGCTCGATAAGAGGCATGGTAATCTTTATTTTTGCGATTTAACCCTCAAAACTGAAAGGTAGTTGTATTTTAGACATGTTTGCTTCAACCTTTTCAGCCATGACTTTCTCTATATTTGGAGTTTACTGACTTTGTTTCAGGATTTTGTTTGACACAGCCATCTCGGGAATATTTGTGGAGGTACTAGGAACATTTGAGCTAAGACCTGTTTGAATAGCTTTATCTTTGTTTTGGTCAGTTTTCTTGACCATGATTTTGTTACTGCCCACTGCTTTTTTAAGGAATGTATTAGGGGTTTTAGTATTTTTTGAGCTACCTTTCTTGGAGTTGTCTTGTTTTTTTCTGCTTCTAAGGTCATAATGCCTGTGAGGTTCCATTATGGAATTCTGAAAATCTATGGCAGGATCCTCGGGATATTCATAGTTTGTTTCATCCTTATTCGGAGAGAAGAATGCTTGTTCTTCTTCCTTGAGGTACACCTCACTCTCATTATCAGACCCTATGAGGTTCAAATTATTTTCATCAATGGGTTTTGTATCCCTATCATCTTCTTCCACATAATTTTCATTAAATGGTGGCCTAATTTGTTGGTCATTTTCCCTTGGTTTGTTTTGAGGTTGTTCCCTCCTAAAATTTTGGTTCCAGTTTCTGTTTGGAGGGTTTGGCTGGTTGTCCCTAAGAGGGGTCTTCTCACTTATCTTTTCCCACATTTTGGCCATGGACCTAACTAAGTCATCTTTTCTAGGATCTAAGGAAGGATCTGAAGTGGAGACCTCATCCTGGTAGGTGACTTTCCTTTCTGATCTAGTCCTAGCTCTTTTTTCTGCTAAGTTGGCTTCTTCCCTTATGGCTACTTTTGCATTTCCTCTAAGGTAAGGGGTTCCTTGTCTCTTAGCTGATAAGTCATGTCTGGGTCAAAACCCTCGAGGAAATTTTCTAAGGTTGAACCAAGTGGGGGTTTGAAGTGAGGTGGGAGGGTGTTATAAACACTGTTGAACTTAGTGCAGTATCCCTGGACACTTTCCCCATTTTCCTGTTTTATATTGTTATACTCTGACAGGATTTGAATGGGGTTCTTTCAGATTTCCCACTTGTTTATGAAGATTTGGTAGAGTTCTGGGATATTTTGGATGTTATTTGGAGTTAAGTTCTTAAACCATTTTTTGGGTTCTCCGCCCAGGCTTTGGGCGAACATCCTCATTCTGATGGTCTTGTCTTCTATTTCCATGTATTCAAAGGCATCGCTAATCTTATCTTCATGTTGTTGAGCTGTGGTAGCCTCAACTTCGGTAAAGTGTGGGATTTTGACTTGATAGTCATTTTTTAAGGGAGCGAAAGGTTGTGGCAACACCAAAGGTGCGTACTAGGCTGCCATGATGGGAGATAATGGATGATGTACAAAATGAGGGCTTGTGGGATGAGCTGAGGTGGTTCAAACAGTAGTGGTTTGGATAGGTGTCGCAGATGTACTTGGACTAGTGATCTAATTTTGAGAAGATCTGGGATGGTAGGAGCCAAAGTGATGGATAAGCTAAAAGTCAGGAGGTGTGGTAGGTGAGGCTTCTCTACTAGGACTCTATGGCAGATCTAGGGGCTCAAGATCGTCAGAGTCTATCTTACTTTGTGACTTGATTCTAAAAAGGGTTTTTGCTGATTTTAAGTCAAAGGGGGAATCTTGCAAGGCAGTGAGATGCTCAGGTACTGATCTTGCTTTATGGATGGACCTATCGGTAGCTAAATTTCCAGTTTCAGAAGCTTGCCACAGAATCTTCTCTGGGTCATCTACTATGATATGGGGATTTGGGTGTGGATGAGATCTGGTTTTCATTATTCGTGAAGCCAGATTTCGAATCTAAATTTTAGGGAGGATGGTATTTGTGATTGTTTTTAATGGATGGCCTCTCTAGGGTTCTACTAATGTGAAGGATGGTCAAAACAAAAGATGGAATAGTGGAGTTTCCAGGTGGATTTCTATGGGAACTATGGTTCACCACCAATACTATCAAAGATGCTTTCGAGAAAAAGTTTTATAGCAGACTTTGAGATGGAAACTTGCAAAGAAGAGTGATTCACTTGGTTTCAATAGTTTGCTAGGCTGTATGGACAAGCTAATGGTTCTCTTGGCAAGAAGGCTTCTACTTATCTCCTATGTTTAGGTGAGGTCTTCTTAATCACTAAGCTATACTTAGTTTGTCACTGATTACAGAGTTTCCACCCTAAGTTCTAAGTTTTTGGAAGGATGAGTTAGCATAAAGGTATGGTGTATGAATTTTTTGGTCTTTTATGGAGTTTTTAGGACTACTAGAGGCTAGCGGAGTCGCCAAGTGGAACTTGTTTGTTTTTGTAAAGGCGTAGCTATGGTCCACCACCAGTAACTAGGAGAAAAACCAATCTGGGAATGTTTTGGGGTTTTCTGAGTTTTTATGTGTAGCCTAGTTTGTAAGAGTGTTCTAAACCTGATTCATCACTTTTCTAAGATTGTGAAACAAGGAGTTTACTCTAAATGATTCTATAGGCTGATGGTCTAAGTTTAGTGTTGAAGGACTAAAGAGTCTATAAGAGTTTGCTAGACTGTCATGTACTCAGTAGGTCCCACCGTGATCGCCATTATGTTAGGGTCCTATGATTTGGCTGATTGGAAAGCCAAATGACAGTGTAACATCAAACCAATATTTGGAGCCCAAGGACCTTGCCTTCTTGGACTCAGAGAGGGCTCTCTCTATTTGTGTAAGGGATATATGTGTGTTTCCTTATTATGTTCTGATTTTAGGCTAGTTATGAAGTAGGTGTTTTGGTTTTGGTTTTTAGGTTGTGAGGGATGAAGCTGATTAAAGATATAAGATAAGTAAAAAGATGTCAGATCAACTGGGCTATGGGGTCAAAGAGGTCAAGAAAGCTATCAGATGGTGATACAAGGTTGTTGAAGGGCCGATTTGATTCGAGGTAGAAAGGATCTTTGGGCAAAATGGAGTAAGATGGACATCAAGTTTGTGAATAACAAAGGATTCCAAGCATAACTAGTTTAATAGCTGACACAAAAATGGTAGGGAAAACCATTAATCATGAGAAATGTAACTATAAGCTAATCAATACATATAAATAAACATTCAAGCCATGCATAGAGATATATAACTCTCTAACTCTTGGAAATGGCTATCAGACTTTGGGGAAATACACTTAAGACAGAAAAACAACTCAAATCACTATGCCGAAATGCCTAAACACAGTACTTCAAGTTATTGGCACTTTGAAAACAATATTGCATAGCCTTAGGCAAAGGGCAAGATCATAACAAGACCTCCTTGGTTCAACAAATGACAATCTAATCAGTCAAAGAGAAATTTCATAGATGGAGCTATGGCTAGCCATGAGTAAGGAGGGCATACCGTAAGTCATACTTAGCATGCATAAAACCATGAATGAAACAAGAAACACTATCCTTAAGTTATTATAGAGCAATGAAGAATTATTTAATGTGACTAAGAATGAAGAAAACATGGAAGCTATGAAGAAACAGGAAATTTGAGGTGCCTCCAAGGGCATGTCTCAAATTTGTTTTCTACTATCCTATAGCAAGCAAGAACATGGATTTATGAATGAAAACTAGGAAACAAAACAAAGAGAGAGACGTTATACCATTCTACCAAGTCATGGAATCCAACAACAATCCTCTTTCATCATCCAAGAACATCCAAGAGACTATCCAAAAGCATGAGACAAGTATTTCTTCCAAAGCTTATATGACCATATATTACTTTTATTCATCAATTTCATCCTTTTTTACAATGAAAGCCTTTGGAATATATAGGCCCAAGTGAGGAAAACCTCTTAGTACAACTTGCAATCTCATTGGCCTATCCAAAATATCTTATTTTGTCCTTGATGCTTTGCAAAGCCCAAGGCACAAAATATCTCATAAAATATCTAAAAAATGCTAAAAGAAGGAAACAAATTGACTTTTCATAAATTTTCATGTACAAAAATAGCTAAACACACGTGAGGAAAAAGTAGTTTTGAAAGGTTCAATTTTTACAAAAATACTCAAAAAATACATTAGCAAAAGGTCCCCTGATTTGCCAGCAACTTTTGGAAGCCTTCCCTATGTCAAAATGAGGCTCATGATATCTCGTTCGAAAGCTCTGAGTGTCTACTTTCTGAAAATTTTCAGTTTTCTCCAACTTGACCACTCGAAGTTCTCCAAAAACAAGCCTGTGTGAAAAGAAACCCAAAAAATAACCCTTGCTGATAAACCGGGCAGAGTGTAGAAAAAGCGAGCATTTTTCGCCATTTTGGGGGAGAGAATTATCTTCAAATGCCATGAAAATTGCTGAGTATGTGCTCCTGAAATTATGGCATCCAATGATACCATTCTCATCCTTTGATGATGCCCCAAACTGAAATGACGATGCCCATGAGTTTTAGCAAAAAACCTAAAAATGACAAAAAACCAAAATATGTCGAATTTCGCCCAAACTTGGCGAGCATGACCCTCAAGGGTTTTCAGCAACATTTTGTGAAGCAAAGGCCAATATTTGGAGTCTTGAGGTGTCTTTCCTCAATTTTTGTGTCGGGCGCTTCCCTTTGGCCTCCTTGAGTTTTTCTTAAGCAGCCTTCAACTTCTGCTGGGCAAACTGATTTAGCTTTTTATAATGCCCCATCATCCTCCGTTGAAGGTCCAACTCCCTGTTTGCCTTCTCCAATTTCCTCTCCAAGTGATCATTAACTCTCTCAAGCCATTCCTCCCGATTGTTCTCTATCTCTTGTTCGAACAATGCAGTGAGAGGGGTAGATTGGAGAAGGGCATTTTCTTCTTCTTTTTTCTTCTCAAGGGCCTTTTTAAGCCCCGTGGTTCTTGGCCTCTTTCGCCTAGGCTGATGTTCGCCTTCACTTTCATCTAACTCACCCATGAGTTCTTCCAACCTCACTTATGCTTTGGAGGCCTCCTTCTTGTATTTGATTTCCTTTGTCTCATAAACAGCCATATGGACACTCATCTGCTTGTTTTGAATTTGCAAAAATTGATTGAAATTCCTAGCTCTATGAAGATCAACCTTCAAGGCATCAATTTGGCTTTCTCTATGGATCAAGAGATTTTCTAGGATCCGGGCCTCATTATCACTATCATCACTTTGGATTTCGATGATGTCGAATTCCCTTTCCTTTTCATGACTGCTTTCTTCCTTGCCCTTCCCTTTGCTTTGGGTGGCTCTTCTGGTACTCTTCCTCTTAGGCAATTTGACCATGGGCTTCTTTGGAAATTTTACCTTGCTTCGAAGGGCCCTAGTCACATTTGGAGTTACAACTCTAGGCACCCTTTTCTTTGTTTTCCGGGGCTTGGCCACTTTCGGAGAAGAGAGCATGGCCCCTTGCCTCGGAGAGGCAGCTAGCACATGCTCCATGGGCTCTTTACCCTTGTCACTTTTCCCTTCATTTTTTCCAATGCCTTGGCTCTCTTCATGGATGCCTAGGCTGTCTTTTTGCATCTCACTTTGAGGGCTATCCTCCTCACTGTGCTGCAACCTTTTATCCTGCTGCCCTTCTTCTTTTTGAGTTTGTTGTTCCTCTTGAGGAGGTTGTTGTTCTTCACCCTGAGGTTGCCCCTGCTCATACTGTTGTAGCTGCTGTGTGTCATCTTTTGGCTACCCTTGTTCATCACTTTCATGCTGCTCATGTTCAGCATCTTTTGGCTGCCCCTGTTCATCACCCTTTGGCTGTCCCTATTCATCACTCTCATACCCTTGTTCAACATCTTCATGCTGCTCATGTTCACCACTTTCATGCTGCTCCTGTTTTGCCTCACTGAGATGCTATTGTTCAGCACTTTCTTCTTCATCCACTTGCTGCCACTCATCATCACTTTCCTCTTCCTGCTCATGTCCTTCTTCCTCCTCATGGTCACTCTCTTCTCCTTCTTCAGACTCCTTTGTTTGTTCTGTGGTAAACTTGAGATTTTTGGGAATAGGTCTGCTAGAAGAAGGTGAGGGATGATGAGTAGGAGGTGTAGGGGATGTATGAACTGGAGGGACAGTGGAGAAATCCGGATGGGTGATGAAAGTATCCCAGGAGATCTCCCTCTTTTCAAGTTGATGAAGAATGATGACTTTGATGAGAGAGTGATGGAAGAGGCAGGCTATTTGTTGTGAAGGAGACTTCTTTTGAACAGTGGAGACCATTTTCTCAATACTCTTGTGTAAAAAGAAAGGAAGATTTAGCGATTTGGCCCTAGTGAAATGCATGAGCAGTCGAATGTGATATGCATAAACTCAGGAGAATCTTCCCTCACAAGTGAATTATTTCATGATGATCTTCATGTGGGGGGCGTAGCTAGCCAAAAGATATGATAAAGGGAAAATAGAAGGACATGAATCTCTGTGCTCAGGCTTTAGAAAGGGTTTGTATTCTTCTAAGTCCAGGTGGCTTTGTTTAAACCACTTCTCCCCGACATAAGGGATTTTAGTGGCCTTGGAGATGGACCTTGGAGAGAATTTGAAATCAAGGCCTGCTAGCTGGAAATGCTTGTCTTGAAACCTCAAAGTGCAGAGATGTGTGAAAGGAGAAAAGCTCTTCACCTCTTGCACTCTTTGACAAAAATCTAAACACCCAACCTCATGGAAATTGAACAAGACTGATGGGTGGGAATTCAATTCTTCGGTAGAAATAGGCTCAAATCTCTTATGCAATCCACTCCTACTATGCTGTCTGGGAGGCATCTTGTTCTGAATGCTCTTTGCAACACCAAGGTGCCTCAAATATTTTTTAAAATGCTTTCTCAAACACAACTCTGTCTTCTTGGTTAGTCACTATTTGACGAAGGAAGATTTCTTCAAATGTTATGTGAAATGACTCTTTAACACAAAACTCTCTGCTCCTTCCAAAACACTGTCTGTCTCCCTTTTTATGCAATTCAACCAAAGTTATCAAAATAGAAAGAACATATTGAAAATTTTACTGTGGCTGGGTATGTTTACAAAGATCCTTTATGTTTTTATGAAAACAAGATAGCCTTGTATTTAGACAAACGCAAAACACTGCTTCCAATCAAAAACACCCCCCTTGTACTTCACTGTTTCTCACACACAGTTTCACAAAAAACACCTTCAAATTTCAATGAGAGCTTCACTCACTAAAGTCTCTTTCATGGACAAAAAGGCAGCACTGATTTTTCTCTTCACCACACAGAGAAGACTTTTGAAAATGACAAAGAAATTTATGTATGATCACTGCGTTGGGTAAGGTCACAAAGCTTTTATGTGTTTTTTTGGTATAGGAAATACAGCCTTGTAGGAGACGAACACCCCTCCTAATCAAAATACTTCTCTTGCACTTCATTGTTTGACATTCACAGGCAGATAAAAACCTCTAGACTGAGTTTGAAAGATTTTTTACCACACTTGTCTTATGGAACAAATGAGGCATCAATTGTTTCACTGTTTTACCTCTTTCAATAATCACTATGATTTCCTTGCAAACACTTCTTTACCTCCTAACAATGTTTCCACAATACGCTGGGTTGACAGAGGTTAGTTTTGTCCTAATGCAGTTAGGATACCCTTAACAATTGACAAAACCTCTAAAACAGTGTCTATTTTTTTAGGCAGTGTGATGTTTTTAACTCTGTTTTTAGGGTAGTTTAGGCTTTTTGAAGCTGAATAAACCCTCCACCAGTCTCCCACTGTAACAATTTTCTTCAAAATAATTACTCAACACACCTTTATTTACACCAAGACTTTCACTGTTTCAAACACCATCTAGTAGCTCGAACATAGCAAGTAGGTAAATGAAAATACCTTTGAAAATGGATGGCAGCCCTTTGGTTTAGGAATTGAGCAGCTTCAAGACTTTTTGGAGGTGCTTTGGGTGTCAAAACATGCACGACACGTTGAACTAAGAAGGCGCCGCGCAGTAGAAAAGGAGTCAGGTTGACGATGGGCAGTTGTGACCAGTGCCTACAGGCGCGTCGTGCGCCACTATAGGCGCACCGTGTGACAGTGTAACCTCTCCATAAAATCACTCCTGAACACACCACGCATTTCTCCAGGTGCGCCGCGCAGTCTCCAAGCCTGAAAAACTCTTTGAATGTGGTCTAAAACTCTCTTCTTTGGTCTCGTGAAAAGCCAAGGGAAGTGTTGCTTGTGTTTTGAGAATTTCAAATGAGTTTGTAACAGTCCCTTTAACTTCTTTGAAAGAAAAAAAGTCCAAGTTCCTTTCACGTGTTCTTGGTGAAGGTTTGGAAAACCTTTGAAAGGCTTTTAAAGACTCTTTGCACCAATCTTTCGACAAAAAGTGGAGTTTGACTTTTGAAAAGGTAACATAGTGATGACTTTTGTTTAAGTGAAGAGTATTTGTTCAGGACTTGCAAATCTCCTCTACTGCATTTTCACTGTGCTTTATTAGAAAGGAAACTCTGCCACTGCTGACCTTTTAATGACATTTTCAAAATGGAAAATCTACTCAAAAACATACCAATGAGTGGTGAAGCATATTTTTCCATTTTGCAAGGAGATGACTTATCTCTTTAAAACTTGATTGACAATTTCTGCTCCTTATGATTGTATCTGCTTGTTAGAGGGAACCTGGCTCAAATCCACATAGGGACTATAGATATATTCTTCAAATGACTTTTTCTTTGATTGTGAGGTGAAAAACAGTTGTACTCACCTAAGCTTTACTATCATTTGTCCATCAAGAGGGCACTTCTTCTAAAAACTTCTCCTCTACTCAAAATGCAACAGCAAGGTACCTTTGACCTATTTTCATAAGGAAAATGCCTTCATTTGTAACAGAGGCATGCATTATTGGCTTTGAATGTTGTTCCAGAACTTGAAACTCATGCCATAATCCTTCTTACATATTTATGAGCCTATCTGTTTAGTTGCAATGCCTTTTTGGGAAAAATAAGCTCGAATTGCCTTCTTGTCCACTATGATGAGTTATTGAAATAAAATTCTTCATGAACAGGAAGAATAGTACCTTTTGAAAAATAATCATCACTCTTTGGCCTATGTCTAACCCAGATGATTTCAACTACTTTTCAACTCTGTTTTGTTTAAAGGAACAAAGACTAAATGTTAAGCCTATTTATCAAGGAGACGAGTCTTTGTAACTTTTAAGGAAATTACACCCCTCAGCAAGGTTTGTTCATTTTTGGCTCCAGACTATCTTTGAAAGAAAACTCTGATAGGAGATAAGTCAGCTTCTTTGATAGTTATAGTACTCATGCTTTCCCTTTGTTTGTGACATCATTGCTCTGTTCAGAAGCCTCCAACTGTCTCCTACTATTCTTACAATTTGTCTCTCAATCAGTGAAAACCCTAAAATAAATCACTGCTCTGGCCCTTTGCTTATAGATGAGGGAGGCCTACTTTGAAAAATGCCTGGTTTCCTTTCAACCTCTGTCTCAACCAAATGAAGAATGTTTGATGAACATACTGATAGTGGTTTCCCTTATACATGATGGCAGAAGTTAGTTTGATCCCAAGACTGTTTGACTCTTTTGGCCATCTGCTTAATAATATTTCTTCATTTAAGATCAACCCATTAGCTTTACCTTGTAATTCAAATAATAGTGAAACTTATGCAAACCAATTTTTTAAAAGCCCAATGCTTTGCCTCTTCCTTTACTCATCATTTTTATTTCAGAAACCTTTAGTTGTTGTCTCACTGTGCCCAATCAAAATTTCCTTATAGTCAGTTAAATTCTTAAAATCAAACCTTATCCCTGGCCCTCTGCTTATAGATGAAGGAGGCACTTTCAGTCTTCAACCCTCTGCTTATAATGAAGGAGGTTTGCTTAGTGATGCCATTTCATCAGCTTTTAATAGTGTTATTTTTCCTTCCACTGCCTTTTCATGCTTGAGCCAATGAAGAATGACAAATTGATAATAGTCAAGATGGGCACTTCTCTGTGACATGTAATTCTGCTTTTCAAATATCTCAGTGCCTCTTTAGACATCACAAGCAGTTTGGCTAGTATTTGCAAAGCACTTCTTGTCATTCATAATTTACTAACATGTGACTATGATAGCAGGAGCTTAATGAAACAAATCTCTGCCCTATAGCTGCATCCCAGGCTCAAAATCACAACAGAAGCAGTTGTCTTCTTATGTGGAACCAAATACTGTCTTCTGGGAATGCTAATATGCTTCTATTCTTGAAATATCCATTAAAACACTGTAAAACCACCTAAAATCAATTTGACCTATGGTACATGTATTTCTAAGACTTGAGGGTTTATTAGTGGTGCGACTTAAGGGTATAACCAACCTTATTTGTAGAATAGGAGGTCTATTATGACTGGTCTGTAGCAGATAGAGGTTCTTTGGCTTTAGGATAGTGTTCCAAGGGAGGAATGCCTAGAGCGCCACTACCTAACTTAGTGGAGACTTCTTTGGACAGCTTTGGATTGTTTTCTTTGGAGCTGATGGACAAGCTAGTATGGCTGAGGCTAGACATGGCTTGATAATGAGGTTTCATCTCATCATGGGCGGATTGAAAAGGTAGGAGGGCAAAAAAAATTTATGGGTGTTTTCTAGCTGGAAAATTTGACATTTTTTTAGATCAGATGCTAGGAAACTTGCCTATTACAACTAGTCATCACCAATAAGTGAAAAATACTAATGAATAATAGTTATGAAACTGATACGGAACTATTAACTTCTTTCCATCAATCATCTGCGACCTACCTATCTGAAGATGTCCAAGAATGGTGGAGAAGAAAGAGCCTATGTCGAGCCCCTACCTTCGAAGACCGTGTCTACATGGATTGGTTCCCTAGATCTCTCTTGCCACCTATTGGGAAATATGTCGCATCTTATTTTCCTCAAACCGAAGAAGTCGCTCTCCAAATTGCGTTAAAATATGACCTTATCTACGCTCAATTAGGTTATGTTTATATTGTTCTACCTGATCTTCCCAGGCCCGGTGGTGCCAATGCACCAGGGGCATCCCGCGCCACCGACAGTATCGTTGGAGCTCTCTCTAATCCATATGCTCAACCTCCCATGGGCTATGGTTTTCCTCAAGGGGGGGGCAGCACCTCCTGCACTTTTCCCCCTTCCAGTAGCACGTATCCAAGATAAGGAATACCTCCTCTTTTTTCCCAACCTCCTATTTACCACACTATTATCCAACCTCCTTATTATCTGTATCCACAACCTGGGGCTCCAGCTCCTCTAGCATTAGCACCTCCTCCTCCCTCGCCTTCTCAACCCCCGCAACAGTAACCACCGCCCCCTAAGGGGCAGGTATATGCACAACAGGGCACGACTGATCCTCCTCCCTCAAAAAAGAAGAGGAAAGGCACTCAAAATCAAGCTGCCCTTGGTAATCCTGGACCTAATCAAGGTAATTCTCCTAACACTATGAACCAGCAACAGGGCACTCAGGCCAAGCATGATGGGCATGTTCGCACAAACAAGCCATGTTCTTGTTGTGGTGTTTATGGTCATTACATTCATGATTGTCTTTTTTTTCCATAGATGCAGCAGCTATGGGAGTCTCAAGAAAATTTGAGAGGATAGCAATTCGTCCCTTCCGTTCCTCCCAAGCCAGACCTAATCAATCGGGCTGTGCTTACCATCCCTTTCCTCAAAGGTTAGGATTTCCAGGGAGCTACCTAACCACCTCCTAAGGTCGTGGGCCACCTAACCTCTTCCATGGTACCTCCAATCACTAGATTCTCATGATGAAATATGATCAACCTTAACTATAGACATCAAACTCGTAATCGGTCCCTTTAGCACAGCACAAGCCTCCCCGCTATGTCTGCCCCCCCTCGAATCCACCTCCTAAGTCTCTACAAAGCCTCTTTCGACACCTAATAGTCCCTTGCAGATCCCTCAGCCTAAGGTGGAGGTTCATACCAAGATCCCTAAGGGACCACTACACCAAAATGCTGCTTCTGGCAAAGCTTCCCATTCGTATAGCATAGTAGATGATTTGGCACAACCTCCTGTTGCCATTTCAACGTTGGAACTCCTCCAGTTGTGCCCTTCACAACGAAAATCTCTACTATCTGCCATGGGTGTTGTAGATCCTTCTGACAATCGATTGATTGTCTTTGATGTTGACCGGTCAGAACATCCTCCTCTCCCTACTTCCATCGTCTTCCAAATCCTAGTTAAGATCCGGAACACCAACGTTTCCCGGTGCATCATTGATGAGGAGGCATCCACCTGTGTGATGTCCGCTTCAGTTTGGAAACAACTCGGATCACCTGAGTTGGCTCCTTCCAAGATCACTTGATTCAGATTTATGCAGGAACACAACAGAATACATAAATAACCATAAACATAGAGATGTAGTGGAAATAATGCATCATTTCATTAATATAAAATAACAGAAATATGCTTACAGAAATAATGGAAATACACAAGCAGGGTAATTGCAGCGACCAGGAAGATGAAGCACAGAATTGAATCAGAGATACAATGAGGCTCGAGGGCCTATTTATTATTGAGAAACAATGGAGAACTCTAAACGTCCAAAAACCAAACCCTAGGAGATGAAGCGCCAAAACTATGGGCCCCATTTGGGTAAGTTGGTGGTTCAACTTCCTAGGGACGTAAATTTGGCATACGATCTCCATTTGATGTGCTCAATAGCTCGTTAGAAAGATCTATCCGAGGACTAAAAATTTCAGCACAAATATAATTCTGAAATGGAATGATATTTGATGCAGGTGCGGTTTCCAAAAAACATCGTTTAGGGCCTCAAAACGGCTCTGGAAGTTCAGGACCCGAAAAAATGCTAAAAATAGTAAGTTTTGTTGCAACTTGAAAACTGAAAGAACTGATGATGGGGGTTCAAATGGAATAGGTGGGTGGCCACCAATATCCACCTGGATCATTAAGCCCCCAAAACGGCTCCGAGAGTGGAGGACCCAAAAACCTGCTAAAAATAGTATGTTGTGCTGAATGTGAAAAGCTGCAAGAATTGATGGTGCTGGTCCAAATGGAATAGGTGGGTGGCCACCAATATCCACCTAGATCATCACTCTCTGAGCATGGGATGGCCATGCCTCCCAGCCCATCGGTTTATTTTTCAATTGTCCTATTACTCTTGCAGGCAAGACCGTTTTCGTCGACGTAGAAGTGATAGATGCCCCCTTGGATTACAACATTCTATTGGGTCGTAGCTACACTTATGCGATGGATTCTATCCCTTCCACGGTCCACCACAAGATGTGCTTCCCTCATAATGGAAATATAGTCACCATTGACCAGTTGACATATTACGAACCGAAGTCTCAGACCTCCTCTGAGTCCACTATCTCTTCAGTGGCCAACAAGAAAATCGTCGATCCTTGGACCTATTGATCATAATCAGCTCCCTATTAAAATTTTCGTATGCAATCTTGCTTAAACCTCTCAAATCCCCTCTGTCAGCCTAAAAAATCCTTTTTCTACCTATCACTGTCATCTCCTGCCTCTAAACCGCATTATAAAAGACCGCAAATTCCATGATTCCCATATGATCGGGCCCTAGCCCCTTTTGGCCAAGCCCCTGCACCTTTTCCTCCACATGACCCGCACCCGAGACCAAGCGTTTAAGCCCTGGGCGCTATATCACAATCGGAGCCGTCGGGCAGGCATTTCCCTTTGTAACAATGGTGAATTCCGATGCGATTAGTTTTTAATAACAAGTCCCGCGATGCATTATTCACCGTAGATCCGTTATCCCGATCCGACGGCTGAGCGCAAATCACACTCCCACTCCAAATAACAATCACAACTTTCGTTGCGTTACCCCTTTGTTCCACTGCGATTGTGATTTCCCGATTACAGTCTCTGCCATCAATCTATGATATAATCTAATGGCCAGCGCTCAATCACTCCCTCGCCCCCGATTGCAATCGCAATTTCCAATCGCTACCACCTTCTGCCCTTTGCGATTGCGATCCCCCGATACAGTCTCCACCGTTGATTCCCCCCATTGATCCAACTGTCTGACTCTAATCGCTCCATCGCAATTGCGGCGTTCAATCGCATCCCCTCTCCTACGCCCCCCGACTGCGATTGTCCCAATCCGATCCCAACCGTCCGTTTGATCCATGATCCGACGGCCATCGCACTTCCCGCCTCATCACAATTGGAACCTTTGTAATGTGTCACACTTGTTTCCCTCCGATTGCGATTGCCCGACTAAATCGCAGCCGTCCATTTGTCCGAAGATCAATGGCCCAGATCTGATCGCATCGCAAATTATAAAATGTGCATCCCTCTCGTCCATTGCGATTGTAATTGCCCGAATTAATCTTGACCGTCCGTTGGATCTAACGATCTGATGGCTTAGATCTAATCACCCTCCACCACGTTGGGTCCCACCGCATATGATCGTGATTCATTGCATTTTCATCACATTCCTTTGTATTTCTGTCATAACCAAAGTTTTGTGTTTTACATTAAAATCCTTTGTTTCATAATTATTCCACCCGCTGCTCATATATCATTCTGTTGTTCGATCTCCGCCGTTGATTTTTATCCCCAAACCATGATCGAATGGTCCATAAGCATGTTTTGGTCAAACCCTATTAGTTCGTTGTTTACACCATATCAAAAACATTTCCCATCGTCATTTCGTGTAAAGCCACCATTTCACCACCGCTGCGTAGCCATTCTGCCCGTCCTCCATAACCATCCACCTCCTCCGTGCATGGATTTCTTAATACAGTTGCATGTTTTGTAGGGTGCAGGCATTAAACGCCACCATGATTCACAGTCGCTATTACAGCGACGCAGAGCCCGAGAGCACAGGAAAGGGCCATTTTTAGAAGTGAAATCATGGAGAAAGGTCCAGAATGGTATGTCGACAAGACTTTCATTAAAGGAACATAGTTTAAACTCTGTACAATCCTCCATAGAGCTATTAAAGCACATATTTCATAGTCAGAGGCAAGCATGGAAGCGGCAAAGGAATATCAATGGAGCAGCAGAGAGTTAAAAGCGTACAATTGAAGAATTTAAGCCTTATTTCAGTAATTTCGAAGGAAAATTACCGTACTAAGGACCCCGAGATCACTTGGAAGGCTCAGTGCATAGAAATCAAAGCTATCGGGGTTCTCATATCAGCAGATTTGTTCTAAAGGACAAATCGCCCATATTGCTTCCATATTTTACCATGTTCCTGAAGAAAGTTCTGCACTGATCACAGTCCGAAGCTACCAAGAGAATTTGTTTTGAAGTATGGTCGACCTTTGTATCATTATTTCACTTTCTTTTTCATTCACCAAAAAGTACTACAGACTACTGCAGCTAGGTACAGCAGAGACATACCTGAAGTAAATGGAAGCTTGACGAAGACCATTCTTTCCTCTAGAGAGTACTGGAGATAAATGCGCTGAGTTTAAACAAAATGGGTGTTGGCCCTTTTCTCTTCTGAGTTTTAATTCTGCATTTAGTTTTCCACCTACCACCTCTGCTCCTTTTTCAGCTATAAAAACCCAGAAGAAACACATTGTAAGGGTTCCAGATTTTTATCAGAAAATTATGCAGTGAAAGGATTTTTTGCATACATTTTGTAAGACTCTTGTATGGAGGCTCAGAGCCCATAGGGTCTCAGTGAGGAGGATTTCTATCTGTCAAAGAGGATTCTGGTCTTTGGTATTTCATAGTCTGTAACTCTCTTTTATATGTTATTTAATATATCATCTCATCCATATTTCCTGTATCATGTTTTGGAATGCGAGTGGCTCACTGATTTCTGGTAAGGATTCATCCTAGTTGATGCCCATACTCGGATCAGTCAAGCACTTTAAATATGGCTCATGCATGATATTCTGTTCCATTACACAACTATCCATACTTTTGCTATATTAGTTTCTTTGAGAGGGTGCTTTTAAAATGCTATTATCATGTATGGATTCTTAGATTGGTAAGCCCACACATGATGGTATTGTATATCTGGGTATTAGCTCAATGTTAACTAGTATCTTCTCATTATTTCTTTCACTACATACACCTTCTGGTAATTTATGTCTATGAGGTATTTCTGAATCGGCCCGCTTTGCAGTAAACTGTCTTTGAATTTTCTGCTGTCTTTGTATTAGAGTTATGCATCTTGCCTATGCAGTACCTCTTTTCTGTGTCAGTTTCTGAGAGTTTGGTCCCATTCTATTTTATTTCCCTGTTTATAGGAGATAGCATGTGAGCTAAAGCTGACAACTTCACACATTATATTACATGCTCCTTGCTATGCTAAGATGTCCTAGGCATTGGCCTATCACAACTCTAGAATGTCTCTAGGAGCTACAACATCTTTCTGGCGCCATTGCTGGGGATCGAATTCAAGAAAATCATAATCCCTAGGCCTCGAAAAAATTTTATTCACTCTCTAAGTAGGTGAGTATGGAGAGTTGAGAGTTGTAGATCCCTCACCTTGGCAACTCCACAGTTCCTAAATGATTAAAAAGACTCGAATGGGAGACCATGTCACAGTACAACATCAGCCGTGCTACAGACCAAATGACTCCACTGGTAGAAGACTCCGAACTGGTTGAGAAGATGCAGTGATCATCTTTGCAGAAACATGGATCCAAACATGGATAGGGATACAAAGCTAGATGCTTTGGATGATCAAATATATGAATTCAAGAGAATGTTTAATAAAATTATGAAGAGATATATGGCTAATATGAATACAAATGATGTTTATTTAGAACAACCCATGCTTCTTCCAGAACAAGGACAAACTCAAGACCTAGATAATGAGCAAGACATGTATGATGTTTTGAAATCCATGGAGGATGAAGAGGAAAGTGATCAGGAATTTCCTGAGTTCGTACCTATGTCTTGTATTATGCTGTTCAGTGAATATCACAACCTAATAGCAAAGGAAAATAGGGAATGTTGCTTGGAGGAAACAAGAGACCACATAGGAGTTGTAAAATCTGATGTGGAGGAAGAAACCACTCATGGGACTTGCAGTCTAACCGAGTATCATCAAGTTCATGAGGACTGGCCTGAATCAGAGAGAGATAAAGAAACATCAGAAGATCCCCAAGATTCCCCTACAAGCACAACTGAGGATATTCTGGAAGAGGTTCAAGAAGACATCCTGCCTCCAAATCAGCTAGTACAAGAAAAAGAGAGTTGCTGCTCTTCTACACAAAGAAACACAAAACAATCATCTCCTTTGATAGAAGAAGAGGTTGATCAGGTATTAAATCAGCATTCCACCTCAGAAATATTTTATAGAACAGATACCCTTGCTCACTCGTCTTATGAGTTTGATGATACATATCCATAAGACTCCTCTGTGGATCAGGATGAAGAAAGACTTGCCGAGAGTCCTGAATGGTTGACTTGGTCGAGCCAACCAATCTATGACACTGATGGCGAGAGTTACGACAGTATAATAGCAGATGAAGATTCTTTTAATCTTCACTCTGCTTTACTACAGATCATCAGTGAGACTGGAAACCAACAGCCTTCCTTTTTAGAGGATGAGGAAAGAAAAAAAGAAATCCTTGACCAGTTTGAAAGCAATGAGCCTTCTCTTACAAAAGAGGAAGTAATGGAACCAAATACTGCTCAAGAATGCATAGATCTGTTCACAGGGCTCAGCTCATCAGAGCAGAATATATCAAAGCTCCAAAAGGACTCAACTGCCATACATGATGAGTCCTCCAGTTCAGAAAAAGAAGAGGAGGGAGATTCTCTTTCTCAAGAGAGTCTTTTCCTTGATCCAGTGGAAGAAGAAGAAATCCTGGTTGAAGCCTGCCTGCTACATATTCATCACCAGGTATCATATCATGATCCTTATGCACACTTCCTGCAAACATTTGAAGAAGGATGAAGGGTCTTTTTGAGCAGCATGTTGCAAGTAGAAAGAAAATTTTTCAAAGCTGCTATTATGGAACAAAAAGAAAAGATACCACTGCCTTTCGAAATACAAGAAGAATGTGATCAGGCTTTCAAGAGTCATATTGAAGATGCAAAGGAAGATGCAAAAATCAAAGCTGCCCAGGATGAAGACAGCCTACCAATCACGGAAGGCCCAAAAGAAGAGCTGGTACATCATGTGTTCATTGATATTGTGCCAGAATATATGGAGGCCTTGATTTTCTCAAGTTTTCTAGCGTTGATCCTTTACCAAGGCCAGGTTCATCAGGAGAGGCCACCACTGATGGTGAACACAGTTCTAAAGAACCACATACAAAGCACCCTGTGGTTATCTCTGACAAGCAGTCAGTGCACATATCCTTTTTTGTTACTGCTGACTGGCTGCACTGGCATTATTGTATCACCTAGAGCATCAAATATTTCTAGGTTAGAGTAGAGTAGGTAGGAAGTCTAAAATAAAGCTCAGATTGTGAGCATGTAGTTAGTTGTTTTAATTTCTGCAAATTTTAGCGAGCCAGACAGTCTAATCGTGGCTTGGTTGTTTTTCAATTTCTATTTTAGAAGGTATAAAAGAAATCTGCTAGACAGTTTAACCCGAGAAGATGTAGTTTAGGTAGAGAAAATGTGAGACCAATAGTTTAATCTGGTCTCATGAAGTAATAAGGGTAGAAGTAGAATAGGTTTATTTTTCATGTTTGCAAAATTGTGAAATTATCCAAGAAGGTCCCAGAAGAATATGAGGAGCAGTACCTGAAATTATTTCAGTCTTATAAAGAGGTGTTTGCATGGTCATATCAGGACTTGAAAACTTTTGACATCAGCATAGTGCAACATACAATTCCTCTAAAGGGAGAACCTCAATTTCAAAATTGGGGATTGCAGAATATGAAGATACAAGGGAATGGTGACTAAATCATCAAGTAAGGCCATTGGGTCTTATTATTTCAAAGTTGACAATTTGGCTGTGTTGGCAGGTATTGAAAAAGACAATCTATCTTTTGGGGTTGCCTCGGATACAGATGAACTACTGCAGTGATGGAAAATCAGAATGTTATTCTGATAGAAGACGAAAAGTAGAAGTGCTAAAGAGCAGGGTCTGCTTAGAGGATGATTAGGTGGTCTGTGAGTTCTCGACACGTCCAAGGATGAACATGTCGTCCCCAGGTGGAGCCAATGTTGATCATAATCAGCTTTCTATTAAAATTTTCGTATACAATCTGGCTTAAACCTCTCAAATCCCCTCTGTCAGCCTCAAAAATCCTTTTTCTACCTATCATTGTCATCTCCTGCCTCTAAACTGCATTATAAAAGACTGCAAATTCCATGATTCCCATATGATCGGGCCCTAGCCCCTTTTGGCCAAGCCCTTGCACCTTTTCCTCCACGTGACCTGCACCCGAGACCAAGCGTTTAAGCCCCGGGTGCTATATCGCAATCGGAGCCGTCAGGCGGGCATTTCCCTTTGTAACACTGGTGAATTCCGATGCGATTAGTTTTTAATAACAAGTCCCGTGATGCATTATTCACCATAGATCCGTTATCCCGATCCGACGGTTGAGCCCAAATCGCACTCCCACTCCAAATCACAATCGCAACTTTCGTTGCGTTACCCCTTTGTTCCACTGCGATTGTGATTTCCTGATTACAGTCTCTGTCGTCGATCTATGATATAATCTAATGGATAGCACTCAATCGCTCCCTTGCCCCCGATCGCAATCGCACTTTCCAATCGCTGCAACCTTCTGCCCTTTGCGATTGCGATCCCCCGATACAGTCTCCACCGTTGATTCCCCCCGTTGATCCAACGGTCCGACTCTAATCGCTCCATCGCAATTGCGGCGTTCAATCGCATCCCCTCTTCTGTGCCCCCCGATTGCGATTGTCCCAATCCGATCCCAACCGTTCGTTTGATCCATGATCCGACAGCCATTGCACTTCTCGCCTCATCGCAATCGGAACCTTTGTAATGTGTCACACTCATTTCCCTCCGATTGTGATTTCCTGACTAAATCGCAGCTGTCCATTCGTCCAAAGATCAATGGCCCAGATCTTATCGCATCGCAAATTATAAAATGTGCATCCCTCTCGTCCATTGCGATTGCGATTGCCCGACTTAATCTTGATCGGTCTGCTGGTCTCAACATTCCATACTAGATATAATCTCCACCACGTCAAGTCCCACATCATATGATCTGACTACTGTGACGCTACCGCATTCCTTTGTATTTCCATCATAACCAAAGTTTTGTGTTTTACATTAAAATCCTTTGTTTCATAATTATTCCACCCGCTGCTCATATATCATTCCGTTGTTCGATCTCCGCCGTTTATTTTCATCCCCAAACCATGATTGAACGGTCCATAAGCATGTTTTTGTCAAACCCTATTAGTTCATTGTTTACACCATATCAAAATAATTTCCCATCGTCATTTCGTGTAAAGCCACCATTTGACCACCGCTGCGTAGCCATTATGCCCGTCCTTCGTAACCATCCACCTCCTCCGTGCATGGATTTCTTAATACAGTTGCGTGTTTTGCAGGGTGCAGGCATTAAATGCCACCATGATTCACAGTCGCTGTTACAGCGACGCAAAGCCCGAGAGCACAGGAAAGGGCCATTTTCAGAAATGAAATCATGGAGAAAGGTCCAGAATGGTATGCCGACAAGAATTTTATTAAAGGAACAGAGTTTAAACTCTATACAATCCTCCCCATAGCTATTAAAGCACAGATTTCACAGTCAGAGGCAAGCATGGAAGCGGCAAAGGAATATCAATGGAGTAGCAGAGAGTTAAAGGCGTTCAATTGAAGAATTTAAGCCTTATTTCAGTAATTTCAAAGGCAAAGTACCGTACTAAGGACCCCGGGATCACTTGGAAGGCTCAGTGCATAGAAATCAAAGCTATCAGGGTTCTCATATCAGCAAATTTGTTCTAAAGGACAAAGCGCCCATATTGCTTCCATATTTTACCATGTTCCTGAAGAAAGTTCTGCACTGATCACAGTCCGAAGCTACCAAGAGCATTTGTTTTGAAGTATGGTCGACCTTTGTATCATTATTTCACTTTCTTGTTCATTCACCAAAAAGTACTACAGAGTACTGCATCCAGGTATAGCAGAGACATACCTGAAGTAAATGGAAGCCTGACGAACACCATTCTTTCCTCCAGAGAGTACCGGAGATAAATGCACTGAGTTTAAACAGAATGGGCTTCGGCCCTTTTCTCTTCTGAGTTTTAATTCTGCATTTAGTTGTCCACCTACCACCTTTGCTCCTTTTTCAGCTATAAAAACCCAGAAGAAACACATTGTAAGGGTTCCAGATTTTTATCATAAAATTATGCAGTGAAAGGCTTTTTTGCATACATTTTGTAAGGCTCTTGTATGAAGGCTCAGAGCCCATAGGGTCTCAGTGAGGAGGAGTTCTATCTGTCAAAGAGGATTCTGGTCTTTGGTATTTCACAGTTTGTAACTCTCTTTTATATGTTATTTAATATATCATCTCATCCATCTTTCCTGTATCATGTTTTGGAATGCGAGTGGCTCACTGATTTCTGGTAAGGATTCATCCTAGTTGATGCCCATACTCAGATCAGTCAAGCGCTTTAAATATGGCTCATGCATGATATTATGTTCCATTATACAACTATCCATACTTCTGCTATATTAGTTGCTTTGAGAGGGTGCTTTTAAAATTCTATTATGATGTATGGATTCTTATATTGGTAAGCCCACACATGATGGTATTGTATATCTGGGTATCAACTCAATGTTAACTAGTATCTTCTCATTATTTCTTTCACTACATACACCTTCTGGTAATTTATGTCTGTGAGGTATTTCTGAATCGGCCCGCTTTGTAGTAAACTGTCTCTGAATTGTCTGCTGTCTTTGTATTAGATTTTTGCATCTTGCCTCTGCAGTATCTCTTTTCTGTGTCAGTTTCTAAGAGTTTGGTCCCATTCTATTTTATTTCCCTGTTTACAGGAGATATCATGTGAGTTGAAGATGACAACTTCATACATTATATTACATGCTCCTTGCTATGCTAAGATGTCCTAGGCACTGGTCTATCACAACTCTAGATTGTCTCTAGGAGCTACAACAGGACCAGTGTTTCACCCGGAGTCTACAAATACTCCTCATTGCTTGGTACATTCCCTGGTCTTCATCCTCCTCTCTCTGATCCCAGCTCATCGAATTTTTGCATGATGCAATCGTCTCAGGCTGCCCTCAAATGGCCCACCTCGGCTAGTCAGCAGCCTCCTTGCCCTCCACAGCCTATTCCTAGCCCTTTGATTCAGCCTTTTGGACCTTCTCCTCTTGGCCTTTCAGCTGGTACTCATGAGACTCCTTACCCTCCTGGAACGGTTCTTCCAGGCCTTAACCATTTAGGAGCTATCCCGCCAGGCCATTACCCCTCCGTTCAGATACCGTTCCTAGCTCTCCCACCAGGAGTCTATACGGCACCTGTCATGGCCACCCTCTCTCTTCCTAACTTGACCCTTGGGATTCTCATCTGATACCTTGATCCTCCAGCTGCTAACCCGCCAGGTCAACCTAAACCTTATCTTGCTTTGACTCCGGTTCAACCGGTCCCCATGACTTCTCCCGCTGCAATAGTGCCTCAACCACCTCAACAGGAACCACCTCCTGTTACGACCACTTCGGGTAAGAAGGGTAAAGCTTGCAAGAGGGCCTCCAAGGACAAGGCTTCCCCAACGGACCTTAAACCTCCCCCGCCTACAAAGCCTTGTGCTTTGTGTGATGTCGTCAGCCATGCCACCAAAAACTATTATGAACTGTCGCGTATTAAGCCCATGGTTAAAGTTGCATTCCCTGAGTCTACGGTCCCTGAAGCCTCTGTTACTTCCTTGACTGTAGCCAAGAATCCTAAAACTATTCACACTAACCAACCTTGTGCTTTGTGTGATCTCCATGCCCATTATTCTCACCATTGTCCCTACCTTACGCATTACCGCGCCTCGTTAGAGGTAGTTCGGGAGTACGAGATTGAACAAAACCAATCTGCCTCTCCCGTACTTGAGCAGTATGCTACAGGCCACATTGAGGATTTACCCACTCCCATTGACATTCCCCCTCCTGATGTTGAGATGAAGGAGCCTGCAGCCTCCATCCTCTACCTTTCATCATCCATGAGACCCTGGGTGGAAGCTCCCTCTGAATCTTCCCATGTTGTTTATCTTGACCTCCCTTCAGCGATCACCATGGGCTCAACATCAGTAGATCCCTTATCTACTTGTTCTTCAGTCATCCCCCATGACGATGCACATGTGATCCTTTCTTCTCATGATGATGAGTCAGGTATCTTCGCCGCGTCATGTGGTCTCCCTTCCTCTAGTCACTCCATCTTCTATTGCGATGATGACATCATGGAAACCATGTCCACCCCTGAGTTCATCTTTCCCGCCCATAAACGGGATAGCACCACTCGTGCCTATGGTGACCTTTGTGATCTCAGCACAAGCTACACCTTCGGTAGCTCCCACACTCCACCTCACCGTCGGTGTGTGAGTAGTAGACATCTTACCCAGATCACTCCCTCCCGTAGAGTGCGTTTGATTTCTAATTTTTGCTTAGGTTGCTAGCATTTTTCATCATCCTCCCATTTATTGTCTTGTGGTACCTTTCATATGGACCTCCCATCCACACCTTATATCGGTTTTGCTAATGGTGCAAGTCACTACCCCAAGAATCTAGCCTTGGCAGATTGGGCTATTTTTACCCCCTTGCACTCTCTTGTTCTCTCAAATGGGGTATGCATTGGTACTGATACCAATAACCAGGCCGAATATGATGCGGTGTGAGGTTTATTAGCCGATGCCCTTACACATTGAATCCTCCACCTTCATTTTCATTTAGATTTCCTGCTTCTTGTCATGCAATTGAATGGTGTCTATCATGTGCATAATCTTATCCTTTTTAGAAGATATTTACGAGTGAAGCTTTTGATGCGTGATTTTGAAATCATTACATTCAGTCATGTACCTAGAGCACAAAATCACTATGTAAATAGCATTGAAAACCATATTCTAGATTGGAATTTAGCACACACATTTAACACAAGATACTAACATTAAAATATCAAAACGATGCATATCCATAATATGTGTCGTATAAAATGTTTTAGAGTCCATCTACTCTGATACATATGGCATGCCCATAGCATGTTACAAAACTCAAAACTGGGGGCACCACCTGCCCCTACACACTAATCACTATCTGGATGATCTCGAGCCAATGGCTTTGCTCCCGTAGCTTGTAGATCACGCATACCCTGTCCGGCCATTGCCATGCACCGCATGACCCCTCGCCACTCAGAGGGTAGACCAATACATGGCTCTATGTACTGGTCATCTAAGTCCTGCCAGCCACACTTTGAAACACTAGTCAAAAGCCTCTCACATCTATGACGGATGTCCTCCAGGAGGGATGTTGCATACTCATTTTGCTGTGCCCTCGCTCCACTAGGTCCTGCGGTCCCCGATACTGTAGGTCATCCCATATATCCGACTGGTTTTAGCAATGTTGTATTTTCATACCAAAAGTGAAAGAATCAGTACCACATAAAATATTCTAGACCTTTACATGCACATAAAATATTATCAATTTTTCACTTACCATCTGGCCCCCATATTCGACCAGGCAGCAGTGGAAAATCCAGGTCCCCAGAATAACTCATCCTACTATAGGGATAGTCGTCTATATATAGTGGCATCTGATCCCAATGAGAAAAGAACTCGGGTAGGAAAACTCATCCAAATTCTCCACCTCATCCTCTGCATAGTAGTCGTCCCCATGAGCGCATCCTAGGCTCTCTCGGGCCCCCATCCTGGAGCTGTATGTAGGGTCGAAGGGTCGGGATCTTCTCAAAGAAGAAAAAGCACAAAAATATACCATATGCACAATCATGGTTCACTTGCCACCTTCATAGTGACAACTATCATTTCAACGATGACAGCATCATCTGGGCCCACCCATAGTAGGTCCCACTCAAAACACTCTCCACAAGCATCATCTGCCCTCCAGTAATGTGATGGAGTGCCTGGTTGCCCAGGATCCGTAGCACCGCTGTGGCCATAGCATGGGTCTCTAACCTCTCCAAATCCTCGATGGGTATCTGAGTCCCCCTGACTTGGAGACTTGGTCGACAATGGCGCTCTACAAACTCTATGATATTCCGCCCTTGCGGTAATACTAGTTGAGTATTCCCTACCATCTGAAGTGGTGAGATACTAGTCAGGAAATATATATCATAGATCTTCAACTCGATTCGGTGCCCCTGCACTATAAAGACCTCATGGTTCGGGTCCCAATAGCTGACAATTCAGGCCAATAAGGGCTCTCCAGCTCTCATAAAAGGGTTCTCTACAAACATCAGAATGCCAAAGCTGGCCAGTGCACTGCGAACACCTTGATCCTCCCGGATCTCCAACCGTAATGCGCCCAAGTCTCTCTCTCTCCAGTTGATCAGTAATTCTACCATATCTGCAAAAAACCATCATACTTGTTAGTATATAGATAGGAAAGACTGTATCTCATCATAAAAACCCAGTACTCAGCCAAAAAACATCATAGAAAAACCCCTCCCTGACAAGTCGTAGTTTTTCTCTCAAAACCTGTCGTGAAGAGGAGTAGGGGTCTGTTCCTAAGCCCTGGGGACTTAATCTGAACTTTCAATCCACTAAAAAGAAAGAGTAGGGTTAGGCCTCTTACCTGTAACTGACGGATCTCGATTCCAATGGCTGGTTTGTCCGCTACAATTTCTGCAAGATTTAGGGCCTTCTCTCCTATTTACATTCAACATAGCTCCACGTGCAAATGAGTGAATTTGGAGGGAAAATGCCTTATTAAAAGAGAAACCCATGTTTTTTCTTTCGACTACTCCGGCCAAACTGTAGCTCTGTTTAACAAACCATCTGTACCGTTGGAAATCTCTCACCAAGCCCTCAAATGGGTATCTGTTAGTTTTTAGTGATTTGACACTTCACCAGGTCACATTTTTTCCAAGAAGCATCACTTCACCCATCCTCAAAATCGAATTTCTTCACTTGCAACACTCGTACTGGGGGCACCACTTTGCCTCCATACTTTTCCATGCTCATGTAGAATTTTTTCATGAGTTACCATTTTGTACTCATGTTTTTATGGTCCCCATTGCACCTTTTCTGTGTGGCAGCACCATCAAGTCACCCTTGTTTAGAGCATCCGAGTTGAGTCATCATTGCATTCATGGAGTCTATCTTGAGTCCCTTTGCATCCTACTGTAGTCCTCTATCTTTCATTTCTTGGTCCCTCTCTCGTGTCACACATTATGGCCTTCAGTCCCATTGTTCCCTATCCCTCATGATATTGTGTCAGTCGCTACCAGGTCATCCATGCCCTTTAGGCTCTAACAAGAGAATTCGTCCGTTCACTACTCAGTACCCCCCATTTCGTCTTCATCATTGGTGTTAGTCTATCAGTTGCTCTACTATTTTCTCTCGTGCCTTAGTTGAGGATCCCCTATTGCGTCACCTATGGCAGACCTCCTTCTATTGACATTAGCTCATTCATTCTAGAAGACAAGTCTAGAGGGCGGTGTACCTTGGTTCCAGCTTCCACTCTTGTTCAGTGCCTCGAATCAGGCAAAGGGACTCCTTATTTCCCTTTGAATTGATTGTTTCTCAGCTCTAGATCCTTTCAGCATGATCGAGATCCGTATACTTGATGGTTCAATGATGTAGCAGTTGATATCGGTGATTCCCGGGTGTGTGTGAGATGTCTCAGCTCTCATGAGGGGGTGGCCCTACAGGTAACCCCCCGCATACCTGGATGACCTCTTCATTACAACCTTTGATGCAGCTCCATACATTTGATGATGTCGGCCTCAGCCGCTTGCAATGCCTTTTTGTTTGCATGTATCAGTCATATTTTCAGAGCCCTTTCCTATTTTCAGGGGCATCTGCGTTGTGTCTATATCTCATGTACTCAGATATCATTGTACAAGTCCTGGATGTTATCCCAAGCACAATATGTATGTGGGATTCATTATCGTGTTGTTTATCTGGCTCATGTTTATGCCAACATGTACTATATTGTTCGCTCCCTTTGTTTACTAGACGCCTTATTTTTTGTACTTTTCCTCAGCGACATGGAAACTTTTAGGGGCTAATATTCGTAGGTGGGCTAGTTTTCCATGGTTTTTTGAAAAAAAGATTCACCAATTTCCATTTTTTTATAAAAGTGATTCGCCCAAATTTTACAATATAAAATAATTTTACCTTAAAAATAACCAAAATTATATAGACAATATATATAATATCATTATGAATTTGAATAATTTTACAAATACATCAATAAACATTTTATATTTTTCACATTAGGGACTAGTGAGATTCGCCAATTTTTTAAACTTCAAAGTAATTTTCCATCCTTAAAATTTTCCCTGCTCGGTGGGCATAGGTACGCCTCCCCCACCGCCTATAGCATAGGTACTCACTCATCAAAGAGACTTGTCACACTTGTAAGTCTCGCCTCCTCAGGGTCTAGTTCTTTCAGCACTTTGGTATACCTTATACTTCTCTCTCTTTGACTTCCCCTTCGATGTCTAGTGATTGAGTTATTACAATGTACTTCGGTCATACGATTAGCTCCTAACGCTCGCATGTTGGGGGGCAATCTGTTACACCATTTTTGGGTAATCTAACCCATTGTTATTAGATGGACCCAAGTACACCATGTAAGACCAATTTTACCCTAAGTAAAATTGTATTCACTATGAAAAATAACTTAGTAAACCACCTTTATTAAGTTGTTTATGGTCTAAACAGGAAACCCCATGAGGAAATATTAAATAAATCTATATTTGTTTGATTTTCCTCAAGGAATAATTAGTTAAACAACAGTTTAATTAATATTCCTGGTTATATTTAACCCAAAACAAGGAAATTAATTAGATAAATCATTATTTATTTTATTATTTTCTAAGAATAATTATTTAAACCTTATTTAAATAATATTCTTTGTTAAATATGACTAAATCACCCTTAAATAATTAAATAAATCATTATTTATTTGATTATTACTCAACCACATCCTTAAATGATAAATAAATCATTTATTTATTTATTATTTACAAATAAAGGGATTTGACCCAAGTCAAATTCCTTTTCCCTCCAACAAATATAATAAAATATTCCATAAAAGTTGGATCTTGATTTGGTTAATAATATTTTAATTATGCACCAATATCTACACTAATTCAATATTTTGTTATAAATGGAAGGGTTTTCCCATTCATTTACCATCTTTTGTTGCCTAAATATCACAATGGGTCTATACTTTTGGTCTGACTTGTTGGGGTCCTGTGATTTGGCTAATTGGCAAACCAAATGACAATGAAAAATATAAACCAAGCTTTAGAGCTCTAGGACCTAGCCCTCCTAGTCTCAGAGAGGGATCTCTCAATATCTTTGTGGGATATAGCTTTTATGCTTAAAAAGGGTTGATTTTAGGCTATTTTTGAAGTGCAAATTCGTTTGTTGGTTGGTTAGACAGAGATGATCTAGGAAACATAAATAGAGTATGAAAATCTATGATCCATTGGGCAATGGAGTCATATGGAAGTATAAACAATTTGGATTGGTGAATTTTGGGAACCAAAGGGTAAATCTAAATTTTTCAATGGATCTATAAAATCATATAGATGAGATGAGATGAACATCAAGGATTTGGAAGTAAAAGTAGAGCTTTAAGGGCTGTTTAAGGCTCCTTAATTATGTATACCTTTCAACAAAGGGAATTGCAACACTTATCTAACATAAAGAAATAATCAATAGTCAAGGCTAACCATGAATTCTACCAACATACTTTACAAAGATAACATATACAAGACAGACTTTTAAGCAAGACAAAGAAGGAGAGGAACACTCTGTATCTTATAATTGTTTCACTTAAAGGAATTAGAAAACATATAAGAAACAAAACTAATTGCATTCATAAAAGGGAGAACGCCCAAGCATCTAAGACTTCAATTATATTACCTTCAAATATGACTATCTCAGCAAGAAACAGAGGGTAATATCAAAACAAATCCTCTCCGCCAAGCTGCAGACAATGGCGTTTGAAGGATGATTTCAGGAGTAGCTTTCAAGAGGCAACAAGTAGACAGGGAAGACCATATTTCAACCTTGAAAGAAATGATTTAAACTATTCTGAAATAAACAAACTTAATAATTCAAAAGTATTCAAACTACTAAATAAAACCTTCAGCAGGTGAAAACATAAAGGAAGTGAAGAGTAAACAAGCCTAAGGTGCTTCTAGGAGAAATTTCTTAGCCTAAGCTTTTTACTCTACTGCAAGCAAAGAAAAATGGAACAAAGTGAGGAACAAGAAATAACATTTAACAAATAGAGAGTACTTCACCAAAACCAGGCTCAGGGATCCAATGGTCCAGCCTCCTTCATCAACATAAAAGCAAAGACATCCAAACTTCTTCAAAACACCAATTCTTCTTCAAAACAATGGTCTATCTATTACTTCAGAATTCATCAAACGCCAACCTTTTACAATGAGAGTTCGAAAATGATTTATAGGTGAATGGGAAGGAGAGGTGATAGAGATGGCCTCAATGGTTAATTAAAACAGAGAAGAAATGCATCCGAATTCCCATTCTCTGCCATAAATATTACATTAACTTTTTTGCCCATTCTAGTAACTCTCGTAGACTTTGAGGCTTTATTGACAGACTAGCGATAACTATGAAGAGTGTCTTTGTGGAGAAGTATTCTGGTTGTTGCAGTCCTGTCTTTTCTTCTAGTACGAGTAAAACGGACAGTATGGGTTTTGAGACCACCCATACCTTTACAATAACTGCCTTAACAGTTTTAAAGAGGTTCTGTCAACACAATAACTATTAAGGTGTCCTTTAGTCCTGCGAAGAGTAAATATCTTCATGGATGTTTCAGTCGAAGCTCTCCTCTAGTGATTTGTCCATCTTTGTCCTTTAACACTGATTTAGCTTTGACTGTGCTTTTATCTTTAACATGCGGGTTAAGCTTTGATTTCCTGATTTATGCTTTAACCTCTGACTTTCACTGATATTCTTGTCTTCCTTTGTGTATAGGTGGCTGCGTTGGAGGGTTTACTGTGTAACCAATTCCCATGACGTTTGATTAAACTTTGAAATTCAACCCCTCATCCCCCTACCATCGTTTCCTTGGCTGTGGGTGGCTTTTAACACCATTAGCCACCATAAAAATCTGCAAAACAAACAAACTGGTTATAAAATCCTGCGGATGTGGATTTACTACTTCAGGAGGCTCTAGCGGAGGTGGAGGAGCGATTGCAAAGAATGTGTATGAAATGGAGAAATTTTTCATGGCGCAACACCACGAAAAATAGGGTTCAAACTGAGTTTGGCACGAAGATTTGGAAAGGTGGTATTGGAAAACCGGTGGTGGTTTTCGCGTGGGGTGAAGGTGGTAAGCGGTTTGGGGTGGGGGCAACACAATATGTGTAAATGGCTGACACATATGCAAGGGAAAAATGCCTATTTCGCGTTCAAGGTGCACTGAGGGGAAGGTGGAGAAACATGGACGTGGAATGGGATCTGGGTCGTTGGATCTGGGGGGAAAATAGATCAACGGTGGAGATTATATGGAAACCCAATGAAAGGCCCCATTATGGTCGGGTGGGACCAACGGGGATATATGGAAATTGAAGAAAATACACATAGTGGGGGAATTTATAAATTTATTTTATGTGCTGATAGTGTCTGCGAGCAAATGGAGGGGAATTAGTGTGGGCCATTGGATCTGAAGGATGGATGGTGGAGATTAATTTCGGCGGATCGATGATTAGAGGAGCAGAGGGTCCGAGGATAAGGATTTTGGAACTTGCGATGGCTGATGCTGATGGGAGGGGGAAACTGCGATGGGTGGAGGACTGTAGGATCAGTATAGAGATCGACGACTAGGATTAGCTTGGAACTTTGCATATTGGCGGTGAAGAGGGTCAGGGGGCATGGGAAAAGGAATTGCCGATGAGAGATGAGAGATGTGGTGGGGAAGTACCGATGCAATGAGGGGTAGTGCAGACCGTCTGATTGTGATCGGGATCGACAGTGGGGATCGAATCGGGGGATCTCATCGGTGGAAAAAAGGAAGGCAGAAGGGAAGAAGGATGAAGCTACATGCAATGGGGAATAGCCGTCGGATCCTAGGGGAAATGTATGGTTGAGATGGAGTTAGGGGATAATGTCGGCAGAGAATAAGGGAAAGGGATGCAGGACCAGTGGAAATCCGATTTTCGATGGGTCGATTTTCCGACGACCGTAGGATCTGTGAGATCAATGGTGGAGATTGATTTGGAGGGGAAACCATTGCACGGAAGAAAAATGAATATACAAAGGAAACAAGGGGGTGGAAAGAACTCCGATAGTGAAAAAGGGGCTAAAGGCCTATAGCCAATGGTCATAGGTCCACGGTTATATGGAGGAAGGGGCTGAGAGCTAAGCCCATGGGGGCTTAAACTTGTTTAATGAAAAAAGTTGGTTTTTAGGCCAAAAGGGGATGATTTTTTTTTTTTTTTTTTTTTGAGCTTTTTCATGTTCCGATAGAAAGGAGAAGGAGTTTTTAAACTTTGTAAAAGGGATTCACAAGGTTTTGAGGGGAATTTTTTAGGAAATGGAGGATAATATAACAGGAAAAATGGGCTCTTTAAGGGGGAAGAAGAGCACTTGTGGTGGAGGAGAAAATGAAAGAAATGAGGAGTTTGGATCAGTTTTTCTTTGAACCAATAGGGTTATTTTGAAACTTTCCTTGTGGAAATAGCAGTGAAGATGATTTGTAGGATAAAAGACACCAAGAAGGCTTCAAGAACTAGCTGTTTTCCATGAATATTTCTTCTTGAAGGCTTAAGAACATATTTAGCCATCATTGGGTATAACATAAATTATAGATGGCTAACAGTGGCTCCACTTGGGGAGGAAAGCTTGCCCTTTAGGTGTTCAGAACCTCAGTTGATCAATCTCTGTCTTTTAGCAGACCAATGCCTTATCCATTGGGCATAATTTCTATGTTTTCTTGCTGATTTTCTTTGTATTTTGAAAATTATTCAATGATCTGCAGCATGAAAAAACTTTAAGACAACATCTCTAATGACCCACACTATTTGTCCTAGCATTTTTTCTTCTCTTGAGTGCATTGGGACTGACATCTCTTTTACATATTATTTTTGAAAATAGAAAGATAAAGCTATCTAATGCTACCCTTATTTCTTCCAAGAGTCCAGATTAAACCGTTGGACCCTAAAGATTCTCTACCTAATCTACTATCAGCCAAGATTAAACAGTCTGACTGATCTGCCTTCTCTACATTCTAAAACAGAAATTTAAACACAAATCAACCAGGATTAGACTGTCTGATTTACTGAAGTGTCTATGGCATAAGAGACCAGCTGCACATAGACTTTTATTTTCAGAAAATTAAAACAAAACTAGGAAGACTTGAGATATGAAAATAGTAAGCATCCTTCCCTTCCTTTTCAGCTTTGATTTTGATCTTTTGAGCTGTCCTCTTCTTCTTCTCCTAGTTCAGGTTTTAGGAGATTAGAACCAGCCTTTCCTTCTTTCTTTGGCTCAAGATTTTATCATGTTAGAGCCATATTTTTCTTTCTTCTTCTTTTGATTCTTTGGTTCAGATTTTGAGCATGTTTGAACCATTTTTATTCTATCCTAATCTATTCTACTGATAAGCCAAGATTAAATAGCTTGGAAAATCTCCTTCACTAACCTATCAGCAGTAAATTGAAATCTATCTAGTCATGATTAGGCTGTATGACTAAATAGCAGTGCTCCTTCAAGTAGTGGAATTTAGGCTTGCACACTTTCAGATTTTTCTCTTTTTGGTATGGGGCTATATCTTTCTTCTTTTCATCTGCCCTCTTTTCTCTTTTTCTATTTTTTTTGTAGTTTTTCATTTTTCTCATGCAATGGTATGTATAATGGATGAAAAACTCTGAAACTAAGACTCTTGACAGAAATAGTGTTTGATCATCTTTCCATTGATAGGAACCCCAAACACCTCTTCCCCATTCAGCTCTTGCAAAAAAAATGCATTGTGGCCCTTTATGGAATGAATAATGTAGGGCCCCTTCCACAGATTTTCGAATTTACCATGTTTCCCTTTCTCTTCCCTTATGGAATCCCATTTCAGAACTACATTTCCAACTTGGAAGTCATTTTCTTTGGTCATTTTATCAAATAATTTCTTGATTCCTTCTTGGACTACTTGTGTCTGTTTATATACTTCCTCTCTTGTCTATTGCAAATGAATGGTCTGATTAATCCTCCTTTGCATATCATTTTCTTCAGCTTGGACTTATTGAAGAAGTTTCATGACAGGAACTCCTAGAGATGTTGGGAAGACTGCATCCAGGCCATAAACCAATTGATAGGGATACATGCCGATGAAATTTTTAGTGGTCAATCTATCATCCCATAAGGCATGGACAAGCTTACTATGCCAAGATTTTTGATTATGTTCCAACAATTTTTTGATGATATTAACGAGGCTCTTGTTGGAGGACTCAGCTAGACCATTTCCTTGGGGGTAGTAGGCAGTATAATGGCCTAATGTGATCTAATATCTATGTAAAAAGACTACCATCCTCTTGGACTTGAAGGCAGCAGCATTGTCTGTGATTATTTTCCTGGGACAACCAAATCTAGATAGTATGTTGGTTTCAAGGAATTTGATGATGACAAAGTCAGTGGCATTCCTAGTGGGTATGGCCTCTATCCATTTGGTAAAATAATCAGTGGCCATGAGGATCCATTTGTGTTGGGCTGAGGATGATGGGTGGATTTCCCCAATGAAGTCCAAACCCCATTGTTGAAAGGGAGCCTCAACACTAATAGGCTGCAAAGGTAGTGGTCATGGAAAATTTTAGGGGGTAATATTCGCAGGTGGGCTAACTTTCCATGGTTTTTCCAAAAAAAAGATTCGCGAATTTCCATTTTTTTATAAAAGTGATTCGCCCAAATTTTACAATATAAAATTATTTTACCTTATAAATCTCCAACATTATATAGACTATATATATAATATCATTATAAATTTGAAGAATTTTACAAATACATCAATACAAATTTTATATTTTTCATATTAGGGACTAGTGAGATTCACCAATTTTTTAAACTTCAAAATAATTTTCCATCCTTAAAATTTTCCCTGGTAGTGGTAAAATTTTTCTCCCACCCTCAAAGATCTGCCACTTGTGGCAAGACATAACTAACTTATGGGTATATGGGAAGAGGGTGGGCCAATGGTATCCAGACCTGAGGATCTTGTTTGCTTTGGCTTTCCAGTTAAGGTGTCCTCCACATTCTCCACCATGTAGCTCATGCATGATTTTTCCTACATCAATCTCAAGTAAGCATTTAAGTAAAATCCCCACCACATTCTTCCAATACAAAAATCCACCTAATATACAATAACTTAAAGCCTTCTATTTGACAAATCTAGCTTTTTTTTTTACAAAGAAGGAGGAGCATTCAGATAAAGCAACACATATATGATATCAGCATACCAAGGAGAGTTCATGAATGCTTCTTTGATGAATGGTGCTGTACATTCTTCTATTTCTTCCAAAGCATCAACCATGTTCATATCTAAAGCTTGGAATTTTGACTCAGCCATGAGTTTTGCTAGTCCCTACCCTTTGCTGAGTTTGGTGGGCCTGATTTCTAAGTCATATTCTAGAATAGTGGCAATCCATTTTCTCCTTTTCCCATTAGGGTCTTGACTTAGAATGTCTTTGACTACGGTGTTTGGCACAAAGGAAATGATATGTGAATGTAAAATATACACTCTATAGTATTTTAATGATTTTACTAGTGCTAAGGCCTGCTTATCCATGATATTATATTTGACTGGAGCATTTCTAAAAGCCTTACTAAAGAAATATATTGGTTGTTCCTGCCCCATGCTATTTTTTTTCAATAATACTGCAGCTATGGTATGTTCAGATGCAAAAGAGAAGATATAGAAATATTTGGTGAAATTAGGACTAATGAGAACTGGTGTTTGAGTGAGGGCTTGTTTTACCAGTTCAAATGATTTTTTAGCCTTCATTGTCCATTTAACACCCACTTATTTCCTAAGCATATTAGTTATGTTTCTTAATGGCTCAGCAAGGTTGGGGATGAACCTCCTTAAAAAAATTATCTTACCAATAAAAGATTGCAATTCTTTGAGGTTTCTTGGGTGGCTGATATTCAATATGCCTTCAACCCTTTTAGGATCCACCTTGATCCCTTCTTCAGAAATTATGTGACCAAGGATCTTTCCTTCTTGGAGGCCAAAGAGTGTCTTTTTGGGATTCAAGGACAAACCAAACCTTCTGCATTTCTCGAAAATCTTTCTTAAATGGATCAAACGTTATTCATTAGTTTTGGAGAAGACAATAATATCATCAAGGTAAATAATTATAAAATAGCCTATGTCTTTTGAGAAGGCTATGTCCATGGCCCTCTGGAAATTTTCCCTTGCATTCATCAAACCAAATGGCATTTTGACATACATAAATGTCCCCCAAGGTGTAGTAAAAGCAGTTTTACGTTGATCACTTGGGAGGACCAGAACCTGATTGTAACCCGAAAACCCATCCAATAATGATATTCTTTTAGACCCAACCACCTTTTGGAGTATGTGATCCATATTCGGTAGGGGATAATTATCCTTCAGGGAGGCTCTATATAGATTCCTGAAGTTGATACACAGCCTAATTTCCCCTGTCTTCTTCCCAACAGATACTAGGTTGGAAACCCATTTTGAGTATCTGAGAGGAAATATGATCCCAATGTCGTACATTTTCCTAATCTCTTTCTCTACTGAAGGTAATAAAATGGGTTTATCCTTCTTAGTTTCTGTTAGAAGGGCTTTTGATTCCTTCAGAGGGATTTTATGTTGGATGATGCTAGTGTCATAAGATTTCAGGTCTTTATAGTCCCATGCAAACACATCCACGAATTATTTGAAAAGTGCTATGTATTGTTGTTTGAAATGAGCTGGGTGGGTGCTGGATAGCTTAATAATTTTTGGTTTAGTGGGGATGCCTATGTTATGTTCCTCAACGTTGGTTTATGTAGGCTCTGTCTTCGGTCATTTGGCCACGTCATTGAAATCAAATAGTTGTTCTAATGGTGCAAGGCCCTTTGGTATAGTATCACCTTTACATTGTAAAAATTCAAGGTCCATTTGGTCTGGGTTGTTAGATAAATCTGCTTTAAAAAGCCGCTCAAACTAATTTATATCAGCAAAAAGGGAAGGCTCTGTTTCAGGGGTTTGTTCCTCATTGCAACAATCTTTTTCATGGCTAGGACTTGGGGTTGATATGGAAAATTAATTCCTTGATTGCAAGAAATCATTTATATGTTTATCATCTTCAAACACTTGCCAATAATCTTCATTATCGGGCACATATGGTCTATTTTTTACCTTTATATTGAACTATTCATTTATCCATGGTATCTGGCAGTTTCCAGCAGTAAAGGAAATTTCATTAGCTTGATGATTTTGGGCTCTTGGTATGAAGATGAACTCATGCTTTTCAAAGGTTTTAAGCAGGTCAAGGGAAGTGTTTCTATATTCTCTGAGTCTGTGGTTTTTGGCTGAATATTCCCCTTTAATTTGCCTGATGATTAACTCTGAATCCCCTTGGACGGATATCCTCTTAACCTCTAAGTCTTTGAGGAAATGTAGGCTGAGGATGAGGGCTTCGTATTCTACAATGCTATTTGTGCATGGGAAATCCAGTTTACAGGAGTATCCCTTGCTTGTGTTGTGTATCCATACGCCAGCCCCTAAACCGGCCTGACTACAAGAACCGTAAAAACTCATCTTCCATAGTGTTTCTATCTCATTCTCCTTTTATTTTTGCTGCCCAAGGATGCTGAGATTTGGGGCATTTCCTATTTGAGTGAAAGGAAAATTTAAATGTTCTGCTGCACTAATTTCTTTCTTATTTTCCCTTTCTTGTTGGGTGATTTCATCTTCATTGAATAAGATAAATGAATCTAAGTCTGAATGTGTGGAATAGACAGGAAAATTGTTGGGTTTGTCTTTGCTACTCACCATGTATTTCATGAGGGATTCCCTATATAATCTTCTAGTTTTATTGAACACTGGTATGGTGGCATAGGACATATCCATTTGAAGGCTTCCCTGCACTTTGCCTCCCCATGATCTAGACAAAAGCATGCCATATTTTGGGGGAATGTCAGCTACCACTATATCCATCACTAAGCTTTTAACAGGAATTTGTGACAGGTTAACACATAGATCTTTGATTAAGCCCAAGCATTTAACCCTTCTTGAATCAAAAGAGTATAAGTCTTTATATGGTCTAGTAATTTCTAAGCCTAGGATTTCCATTACTACTTTGGGCATAAGGTTATGTGATGCTCCAGAGTCTAGCATGGCGTTGTGTAGGATCTTCTCATGTATTTTTAGACTAACATAAAAGGGAGGGACAACCCCTTCTTGGTATTTTCCTTCAATTATAGGACCAAACAATAGCTTTGGTTTGTCATCTGTCAGGTTTAGAGTATCAGTTTTGATGTTTATATTCAGAGCTTTCAAGACTTGATTCTTGTACACGTCCTGAGTTACCAGCTCAGGTATAGGCATGCTAATTTTAATCTTGGCAATCTCACCTTCGAGGCTGAAAGGAAGTGTTGTTTTTGGCATATTCACATCTATTTTTTTGCTTATGTTTCTTTCAGCAGTTTTGGCTGGTTGAGTTTTATCAGGATTGTTGATTGGGACTGTTTTGATAGGGCCACTAGCAGAAGTACTAGGGCAACTCTTCTCAACACTTGGTTGGTTGTTTTTGTATTTGCTTAAAATAGTTTTCTTGGCCAGGGTGTTGGTATTATTAGCTGATTTTCTAGGCTGATTTTTTGAGGTTTTTTCAACAACGATGCTAGTGTTCTTGTCTTTAGCAATTTCTGTGTTCTTTTTTCTCCTAAGATCATATTCTCTGTGAACTTCCATAACTGCATTTCTGAACCCCAACCTATAATCTTCTGACTTATCTTGATTGTGTTCATTTTGTTCTGATGACAAAAAACCCTGTTCTTCCTCAGTGAGGAAGATATCATCTCCATCATCAGATCCTATCAAGTTCACATGATTTTCTTCCATCCTATCAGTTTCCCCTTCATCCACTTTTTCTACATAGTTTTGTTGAAAGGGAGGCCTAATTTTTTGGTCATTGTCTTTATGCTTATCTTGATTGGAATTTCTCTTAGAGTTCTGGTTCTGATTCTAAGATTGGTTCCTATTCTGAGCATTTTCTTAGACAGCCAACCTTTCCATCATTCTTTCCAACCTATCCAATTTCTTGGCTAGATGGTCTAATTTTGACTTTGATGTGGAAGGCATAGTGTCTTCCCTATATGTTACTTTCATTTCAGCTCTCATCCTAGCTCTCTTTTCAATCAGATTTGCTTCCACACTAAGAGCTCCTTTCTGCATGTCTTCTAGAGTTAAGGGATCCATTTCTCTTAGCTGATAGGCCATTTTGGGATCAAATCCTTCAGGGAATTTGGTGAAAGCTGAGCCTTGTGGAGGCTTCAACTTTGGGGGTAGTGTGTTATACACACTATTAAATCTAGTGCAATAATCTTGAACATTTTCCCTAGTGTTTCTCTTGAGGCTGTTGTAATCTGACAGTATTTGGAGAGGGTTCTTCCTAGTTTCCCATTTGTTTGTGAACGTCTGATTTAAAGTAGGGAGATCATGTATGCTATGGGGAGTTAGGCCTTTGAACCATTTTTTGGCTTCTCCTCCCAAACTCTGAGCAAAAATTCTCATTTTGATGGTCTCATCTTCTATTTCCATATAATAAAAGGCATTGTTCATCTTGTCTACATGCTGTTGAGTAGTGGTGGGTTCATTTCCAATGAAATGGAGAATTTTGGACTGGCTTTCATTGGGTAAAGGAACCAAAGGTGGGGAAAACACTAAGGGAGAATACCATGCTTCCATGGCTGGAAAAAGTGGGGGATTTATAAGAGGTGGATTTACAAGAGGGAAATTGGGCTAAGCTGGAGTGCTTTGAACAACATGTGTTTAAACCGGAGTGGAAGAAAAAATTGGGCCAGCCAACTGATGATGAGTAGATTGGTTATGGAAGGAGCTGAAATGATGAAGAAGCTGAGAATCAGGTGGAGTAGAAGGTAAAGCTTCTCTGCTAAATCTCTGTTGCAAATCTATGGATTCAAGGTCAGCCTGATTTAAATCACTCTGAGACTTGCTTCTAAATGTTTTTTTGGTGTGAGTTAAGTCAAAGTGAGGATCTTTCAATACTGTGAGATCTTCCGGGACATTCCTTTTTCTTGGGACGGTCCTACTAGTAGTTGGTTTTCCAGATTTAGAAGTTCGCCACGAAATTACTTTTTGATTATCAACTATGGTGGGAGGATTAGGATTTGGATGGGATCTAGTATTGACCCTATGTGATGCTAGATTTTAGTTTCCAAAATTTAGAGAGGCTGAGGCCCTTAGGACTATTTTCCTCTCCTAGTGATTTCTATAGGCCTATTGGGGCTGGTGGAGTCGCCAGGTGGAAATTTTTAGTCTTTTTTAGAGTAAAAGGTTTATGGTCCACCACTAGTGTTTATTATGAAACTAATCTGAAATATTTTTGGGGTTTTTTGAGTTTTTGTGGTTGTTTGAAGGACTACAGAGTCCATAAGAGCTTGCTGGACTATTAAGTACTTAGAAATCCCACCGTGGTCACCAAAATGTTGGGGTCCTGTGATTTGGCTAATTGGAAAACCAAATGACAAGACAACATATAAACCAATCTTTAGAGCTCTAGGACCTAGCCCTCCTTGTCTCAGAGAGGGATCTCTCAATATGTTTGTGGGATATAGCGTTTATGCTTAAAAATGGTTGATTTTAGGCTAGTTTTGAAGTGAAAATTCGTTTGTTGGTTGGTTGGACAGAGATGATCTAGGCAGCATAAATAAAGTATGAAAATCTATGAGCCAATGGGAAATGGAGTCATATGGAAGTCTAAACAGTTTGGATTGATGAATTTGGGGAACCAAAGGGAAAATCTAACTTGGTCAATGGATTTGTGAAATCATATAGATGAGATGAGATGAACATCAAGTATTTGGAAGGAAAAGTAGAGCTTTAAGGGTTGTTTAAGGCTCCTTAATTATGTATACCTTTCAACAAAGGGACTTGCAACACTTATATAACATAAATAAATACTCAATAGTCAGGGCTAACCATGAATTCTACCAACATACTTTACGAATATAACATATACAAGACAGAATTTTAAGCAAGATAAAGAAGGAGAGGAACACTTTGTATCTTCTAATTGTTTCACTTAAAGAAACTAGAAAACATATAAGAAACAAAACTAATTGCATTCATAAAAGGGGGAACTCCCAAGCGTCTAAGAATGCAATTATAAGACCTTCAAATATGACTATATCAGCAAGAAATAGAGGGTAATATCAAAACAAATCCTCTCTGCCAAGCTGCAGATAATGTCGTTTGAAAGATGATTTCAAGAGTAGTTTTCAAGAGGAAGCAAGCAGACAGGGTAGACCATATTTCAACCTTGACAGCAAAGATTTAAATTATTCTGAAATAAAAAAATTAAGCATTCAAAAGCATTAAAACTACTAAATAAAACCTTCAACAGGTGAAAACATAAAGGCAGTGAAGAGTAAACATGCCTAAGGTGCTTCTAGGAGACATTTCTTAGCCTAAGCTTTTTACTCTACAGCAAGCAAAGAAAAATGGAACAAAGTGAAGAACAGGAAATAAAATTTAACAAATAGAGAGTACTTCACCAAAACCAGGCTCAGGTATCCAATGGTTCAGCCTCCTTCATCAACAGAAAAGCAAAGACATCCACACTTCTTCAAAACACCAATTCTTCTTCAAAATAGTGGTCTATCTATTACTTCAGAATTCATCAAATGTCAAACTTTTAAAATGAGAGTTCAAACATGATTTATAGGTGAATGGGAAGGAGAGGTGACAGATATGGCCCCAATGGTTAATTAAAACAGAGAAGAAGTGCATCTGAATGCCCATTCTATGCCATAAATATTACATCAACTTTCTTGCCCATTCTAGTAACTCTCATAGATTTTGAGGCTTTATTGACAGACTGGTGATAACTCCAAAGAGTGTCTTTGTGGAGAAGTCTTCTGGCTACTGCAGTCCTGTCTTTTCTTCTGGTATGAGTAAAACAGACAGTATGGATTTTGAGACCACCCATACCTTTACAATAACTGCCTTAACAGTTTTAAAGAGGTTCTGTCAGCACAATAACTGTCAAGGTGTCTTTTAGTCCTGGGAAGAGTAAATAGCTTCACGAATGTGTCAGTCGAAGCTCTCCTCTACTGATTTTTCCGTATTTTTCCTTTAACATTGATTTAGCTTTGACTGTGTTTTTATCTTTAACATGCGGGTTAAGCTTTGATTTCCTGATTTATGCTTTAACCTCTAACTTTCACTGATCTTCTTATCTTCCTTTGTGTACAGGCGGTTGTGCTGGAGGGTTTAATATGTAACAAATGCCCATGAAATTTTATTAAAATTTGAAATTCAACCCCTCGGCCCCCTGCCACTGTTTCCTTGGCTGCCGGAGACTTTTAACGCCACTAGCCACCATAAAAACCTGCAAAACAAACAAACTGGTTATAAAATCCTAGAGATGTGGATTTACTACATCAAGAGGCTCTAGCAGAGGTGGAGGAGCAATTGTAGAGAATTTTTATGCAGCAGAGAAAGGTTTCATGGTGCAACACCATGGAAACTAGGGTTCAAACTGAGTTTGGCACGAAGATTTGGAAAGGTGGTATTGGAAAACTGGGGCATTTTTCGCGTGGGGTGAAGAAGGTAAGTGGTTTGGGGTGGGTGGAACATGATACGCATAAACGGCTAACACGTATGTAAGGGAAAACTTCCTATTTCACGTTCAAGGTGCACTGAGGGGAAGGGTGAGAGACATGGACGTGAAATGGGATCTGGGGGGAAAATAGATCAACAGTGGAGATTATATGGAAACCCAATGAAAGGCCCCATTGTAACCGGGTGGGATCAACGGGGATATATTGAAATTGAAGAAAATACACATAGTGGGGTCATTTATAAAGTTATTATATGTGATGATAGTGTCCACGGGCGAATGGAAGGGAATTGATGCAGACCACCGGATCTGAAGGATGGACGACAGAGATTAATTTCGACAGATCGGCGATCGGAGGAGCAGAGGGTCCGAGGATAATGCTTTTTGAACTTGCGATGGCCAATGCTAATGGGAGGGGGCAAGTGCGATGGGCGGAGGACCATAGGATAAGGATAGAGATCGACAACTAGGATTCGCTCGGAACATCGCATATCGGCGATGAAGAGGGTTAGGGGGCATGGGAAAAGGAATTGCCGATGAGAGATGAGCGATGCAGTGGGGAAGTGTTGATGCGACGAGGGGTAGCGCAGACCATCCGATTGGTATCAGGATCGACAGTGGGGATCGAATCGGGGGATCACATCGGCGAAGAAAAGCAAGGCGGAAGGGAAGAAGGATGAAGCCCGATGCAATGGGGAATAGACGTATGATCCTAGGGGAAATGGATGGTTGAGATGGAGTCAGGGGATCGCGTCGGTGAAGAATAAGGGAAAGGGACACATGACCAGTGGAAATCCGATTTGCGATGGGGCAATTTTCTGACGATTGTAGGATCTTCGAGATCAACAGTGAAGATTGATTTGGAGGGGAAACCATCGCGTGGAAGAAAAATGAATATACAAAGGAAACAAGGGGGTGGAAAGACCTTTGATAAGGAAAAAGGGGCTAAATGCCTATAGCCTGCGGTTGCAGGTCCACGGTTATATGGAGGATGGGGCTGAGAGCTAAGCCCGCGGGGGCTTAAACCTGTTTAATGAAAAAAGTTGGTTTTTAGGCCAAAAAGGGATTTTTTTTTGAGATTTTTGAGCTTTTTCATGTTCCGATAGAAAGGAGGAGGTTTTAAACTTTGTAAAATGGATTCAAAAGGTTTTGAGGGGAATTTTTTAGGAAATGGAGGATAAGATAATAGGAAAAATGGGCTCTTTAAGGGGGAAGAAGAGCACTTGTGGTGGAGGAGAAAATGAAATAAATGAGGAGTTTGGATTATTTTTCCTTTGAAACAGCAGGGTTATTTTGAAACTTTCCTTGTGGAAACAACAGTGAAGATGATTTGTAGGATAAAAGACACCAAGAATGCTTCAATAACTAGCATTTTTCCATGAATATTGCTTCTTAAAGGCTTAAGAACATATTTAGCCATCATTGGGTATAACATAAATTATAGATGGCTAACATGGCTATTGATTCACCATCATAGTCATATTTTTCTACCATTTTGTCTGGGTTTTCTACACCATCAAGAGAGAGGAATTTTAGATCTAAAGTGCTAAGGACTTATAAGAAGCCATCCCATTGAGGAGAACTGGGAACACCCTCATGTGTTTTGCTCCCAGGTGCCATCAATACAAAATTCATTCAATATATTCTTGTCTTGTCTATTGGATACATGGAGTAAATCTTGTTTTTTATATTTCTTAATGTCTTCTAATGCATAGAACTATATTTTTGCAGCATTTATCTTGCTCACCTTACTGCAGATCTGAGGATATTGGCAACCATTTTTGCTATTAGGGTTGTTTGTTATCCACAGATAAAGTGGTATTTTTTCGTACACTTGGAATTAAGATTCATACTAACACATAAGATGAATGTGTAGGCCTCCTCCAATGGATCTTCCAAGTGAAAGGTTGATCCTATCACTAAATATCTCACCCTCCAACAATCTTGCAAACCCTTACTGCAATTGCACATTGAAAATAATGCAGTCTAGAGAAGGGACTGCACTGTAGGAGAAAGGAAATGTGTTGGCCAAGTGCTAAGATCTGCAATAAGCTCCAGAATCTTCCTCACTAGTGTCCCAAAGGAAAGAAAGATTTCTCCTTTGGAAAACAAACCCTGAAAGTGGTGTTATCAACCCTCCACTGCAACACCCTGCAACACAACCCAACTCTCAACAGAAATGGGAATTCCCTTGAAGGAGAGAAGGAATTTGGGCCAGGGAAAATCATGGCTAAGCAGCACTACAACTCTGCTAAACAGCAAGAGAATGCACAAAGTCTAATCATACCATGTAATCAATAATCCAAATCATCAATAACAGCGACTACCTTGCCCTCCTTTTAAACAAATGGATGCCCTCTCACCATGGGTCCCACTCATTAGGGTTTTCTCCACCAAGGAATCTTCCTCCCATTCATATTGCATTGTCTCTCAAAGTGTTCTCCACCTCCTATCTCAACACCGTTGACTTGGTCAAACTTAACCTTTTCCACCTGAAAATGTCCTCTTTCACACTTGAGTGTGTGAAATGTAGCTCCTATGAACATCCCTTTTCACACTATGAGGGATTTTATTCATTTTTCTGAAATGTATGGGCCTCCTTACCCATTTATTTATCTCCTAAGTGACATGAGAAAAACTTAATATTCCAATAAGTTGCATGCTAATTTTGGAATATTACATAGGGTTGGGAGGTATTCACAATTCATAGTATGGTGGAATTGTGAGAAAATCCTACGATAGCAGTGTGTTGAAACCTAATCCTAAGGGTTGGGTGAGAATATTCAATATTTTATATTAAATAATATTAGGAAATAAGGAAGGCCAAGAGTCATTAGGAGATGAATCCCAATAGCCTCACCTCCATGTATAAATACATGCACATTCTTCATCTAATACACATTTTTATTTGTGGAGTTACCTCCTGGTTTGACATGGTATCAGAGCCAGTCCCACTATTGGCATTTTTTCCTGTGGTGTAACTCCCTCATTCCTACCAACAGTATTTTTCTCAGTCAGTTTTTATGTCTAGTTTTACTGCTCCATTAGATTGATGCCATATACTGCAATTATGCATTTTTTTTATCTATCTCTGCAAATTATTTAGTCTCTGATTTCTGCAGGTTCAACTCCTACAATATCTAATTATTTTACAGCTCCTGCAATTTAGCACCTGCAAAATCTGCATCTGCAATTGCAGAATTTTTAACAGCCTCTTGGCCTCCCCATCACTCTTACATTCATCGCACTCACCCTCCTCCCTGTTCGCTCCCCCATACCCCCTCACTATTCGCTATTACCTCACGGCCATCCCCTCGCCCCCACCACACACCTCCTGTGCACACCCAACTCCCTTCCCAATCCGCCGCTCCCTACGCTGCTACAGCTACCCCACCTGCACATAACCTGTTACCTCCATAACCGACCCCCCTCGCCCCTATCTACCCCACCCCCGCTCGACCCTTATCACTCCAGCCGCCACTCCCTTACCTCCTGACTTGCGCCCTCACTAACACCGTGGCCTGTCGGTGCTCCCCGTGGCCCAGATCCTCTGTTATAATACTACTCCCCACATTAATACAATCCGTCCACCTATCCAATATGCTGTAGTTACCGTCCGTCCATTAATATCCACGTCCTCCCACATATCCAATACATTGTCTACATTACCTCCCCACATTTATAATACTGCCTCCTTTGTAATATCATTCATCCATATATAATACCACCGCACTCAAAACCACTCCATTTACAATACGCTATCCATAATCAATACCGCGCCATAACAATACCAACCATACTCCCCCACATCATTTTTAATACAATACCCATATAAATTTTTTCTTCAAATATATATATATATATATATATATATATATATATATATATATATTTGGTGCAGAATTCAGTATTTCTAGCAAAAATTTTCCCCTTCAATTGAGTATATTTCCAGAATAGAGGATTTTCTAGCAAAATTTTTCCTCCTCAAAAGATTTTTTTCCAGCAAAGTAATTATTTTTTCCTTCAGAAGAATGCATTCTCTCATATCTATTGTAGGGGTGGTTCTCTCTGGTAAAGAGAACTATCTTGAATGGTCTCAGAAAATAAAGCACACTCTCATTTTTAATGAGTTGTGGAAAGGAATCTGTGAAGGACAAGAAGGAAATCCACCACCAAAGCCCACTTCAGACAAGGAGCTTGCCATTTGGGAAAACAAGAACTGCAAGGCCTATGCCTTGATTGCATCTTCCGTAAATGAAGAGGTGAGTCGCCATATTTCATCATTTTCAAATGCCTATGAAGCCTTGAACAAGCTAAAAGAACTCTATGACTCACATTCAGAACTAGAAATTGTTCAATTGATGATTAAGTTGTTCAGTCTTGAAATGAAGAATGATGATCCCATTGCTTTAGCTTTAGAAGTAATATCTATCATGCATGATATTTCCAGCACTGGTGTAAAAATTGACATATCTCTCATAGCATGTGTTAAGGCATTATATCCAACTTACTCACATTATCTTGAGTCATTGCAAGGAAGTGGAAACCTTGAGCATATCACCTTTGAGACCCTTGAAAAAAAGTTTGCAGAAACAGAGAAAGATTTCAGGAAGATGACAGTCCCTTCATCCTCTGAAAAGGCTGCATACTGTGCACATAGAGAAAATATTCATGCTCCAGATTCATCCAGAGGAAGAGGTGGCAGAAGAGGAAGAGGAAGAAGAAACTTCAGAGAAAGGGGGGGCAGACAATCTGACAAATCCGATCTTCATTGCACACGTTGCAATAAAGATGGACATGATGCATCCAAATGCAGGACACCTTGGGATAAAATTGAGCAGCAAATAAATCAAGACAAAGGTAAAACTAATGACAAAGACAAAGGTAAAGCACCTGAATCCGCTCATTATTTTCTAGCACATTGTAACAATGGAGTAACTGAAGACTTGTTTGATGTTTCATTTACTTCATGGAGAGATGATTGGTTGCTAGATTCAGGAGCAACATGTCACATGACATTTAGAAAATATTTTTTTGAAGAATTTACCGACAAAGTTGATGGAGCAGTATATTTCGCAGATAAATCCAAACTCAAGCCATCAGGGCTTGGCACAATCAGGCTTAAGTTGCCTGGTCTTCCAGATCATATTCTACATGAGGTTCTATACCTCCCTGAGTTGAGGAGAAACTTGTTGTCCCTGGTCCAAATCCGCTAGCAAGGACACTCCATTCACTTGTTTGATGGCAAGGCAGAGGTCAGAAAAGCATCAGATCACTCACTTGTCATGGAGGGAATAGAAGAAGGAAGACTCTTGAAGCTGAAAGGTTCATCTTCTCATGCTCAAAACTTTGCATTCAGTTCACATCATGATGAAGGTACATTCCCATCAAGTATTTTATGGCATGCTAGATTTGGACATTTAAACTATGAAAGCCTTCATTTGTTGAAGAAAAATGGTGTTAATGGACTTCCTACAATTCCTAGGAAACCTAAGGAATGTGATGCTTGTATACTAGGAAAGCGTAGCAAACAGCCATTTCATGATTCACACTCTAGAGCACATAGAAAACTTGAGCTTGTTCATTCAGATTTATGTGGCCCTATGCCTGTTTCTTCTACAAATGGAAATAAATATATGATGACATTTATTGATGACTACACCAGAATGTGTTGGATTTACTTATTGAAGAACAAGTCTGATGCTTTTCAAACATTCAAGAATTTTCATGCATGGATTGAAAATGATGCAAAAAATCATATTGGCTCTCTACATACTGATAATGTAAAAGAATACACTTCAAACGAATTTGAAAATTATCTTCGTCAACATGGGATCAAACATCAAACAACTGTGCCATATAATCCCCAACAGAATGGTGTAGCTGAAATAATGAACAGAACTATTTTAAATATGGTTCGCTCCATGTTATTTTTCAAGAATGTAAAATTGATGTTTTGGACCGATGCAGTTCTATGTGCTATTTACATAAAGATTAGGTGTCCTTCAAGTTCAATTAGAAACAAAACTCCTTTTGAAATGTGGCATGGCCACATTCCTTCGGTAAGGCATTTCAGGGTCTTTGGGTCCACCTGTTATGCCTTGATACCCAAGGGTCAAAGGAATAAACTTGGTGCTAGAAGTCGAAAATGTATCTTCTTGGGGTACTCCAATACCTCCAAAGGATACCGTCTCTATGATGAAGCCAATGAGAAATTTGTAATAGCAAGAGATGTCATATTCCTTGAATCTTCCAAGAGTGACAAGGTTGTTGAGTGATAACTTGATCGCCTGGATAGATTCACACATGCAAAGTCTTTCCAAGAATTTGATAATCAGATTCCACATCTTGAAGGGGGGATTCCTATATTGAATCAAACTATGGAATCATGTCCTGAAGCACTCTCTCCCCCACATGAAGAAACAACCACGGATGACACATTGAATGATGTGATTGATAGAATTGGGAGATTGAATCTTGAATCAATCCCAACTCATTCAAATGAGTAGCCTGGGCCATCTCAGAAAGGTCCTCCCAAATGGCTGACAAAGACACTGGAGAATGTTCATCCTGATGAGGTTTGAAAAACAGGAACAAGAAGTTCCACTAAAAAAAATGAAGGTGATGTAGATAATTCTGATTCTCCTGTTGATATGGATATTGTTTATAACTGTGAATTGAGTTTGTCTATAGACCATGAACCAACTTCCTTCAAAGAAGCTGATTCTCATGATGAATGGAAAGAAGCGATGCAAAAGGAGTATGATGCCTTGATAAAGAACGACACTTGGAATTTGGTTGATTTGCCTTTGGGAACAAAAACAATTGGCCGTAAGTGGGTCTACAAGAACAAGTATAAAGCAGATGGCTCACTTGACAAGCACAAGGCCAGGCTTGTGGCAAAAGGTTTTGCACAAAAATAAGGAATCGATTATGAAGAAAATTTTGCTCCCATAGCAAAATGGACCACCATCTGAACTCTCTTTGCCCTAATAGCTCAGAATGGATGGAAATTCCATCAGATGGATGTAAAAACTGCCCTTTTGAATGGAGATCTAAAGGAGAAAGTTTTTATGTCCCAGATAGAGGGATTTGTTGTAAAGGGTTAAGAACACAAATTTTGCAAGCTTATAAAATCCTTGTATGGCCTCAAGCAAGCACCACAAGCCTGGTATGAGAAATTAACCAAGCATCTTCTGAAACTTGACTTCAAACATTCTAATCTTGATGATGCAACCTTGTTTGTTAAGAAAGTTGGAAAAACAGCTGTATATCTTGTGGTGTATGTAGATGATCTTTTGATAACAGGGAACAATGAGAGCTATATTGCATCCATGAAGAAAGAATTGAAGAAAGGTTTTGAAATGACTGATTTGGGTCATGTGCATTACTATCTGGGTATTGAAGAAATTCAACATCCTAAATTTATATTTCTTTCTCAAAAGAAGTGCATTAGAGATCTTTTGAACAATTTTGGCATGGATGAATGCAATCCCTTAACCACTCCAATGGAACAAAACTTGAAGCTCACATCCATTGAAGGGAAGGAATTTGAGGATGCAACCAAGTATAGACAGCTTATAGGAAGTCTTATCTACCTGACCACCACCAGACTTGACATTTCATTTGTTATTGGAATCCTCTCAAGGTTTATGAAAAAACCTTGTGAAGGACATTGGTCTACTGCAAAAAGAGTGTTAAGGTACTTGAAGGGGACTCAAGACTTTGGACTCAAATATACACAGGTAGGTGATTTTAGCTTGATCGGATACTCTGATTCAAAATTTGATGGGGACAAAGAAACAGGGGTGTCTACTACAGGTTACACCATGAGTCTTGGATCAGGAGCTGTCTCATGGAGATCATGCAAACAATCAGTAATTTTAAAACCAAAATTACTAAATGCATCCATCATGTCTGCCCGCAGGTCCATGATGTCTTCCAAAAATCAAATACCTAGTTCAATAGAATTTGCATCATCTCATGGAGGATCTCAATGCAATGGGGACCATTGCTTCCTAAGGAGGGAGGAATGATCTAGGTGGATATCGCTAGCCACCCACCTATTCCATTTGGACCCACATCATTAATTCTTGCAACTTTTCACATTCAGCACAACTTACTATTTTAGCAATTTTTCGGGTCTTACACTCCCGTAGCAGTTTTGGGGCCTTAATGATCAAGGTGGATATTGGTGGTCACCCATCTATTCCATTTGAACCCCCACCATTAGTTCGTTTAATTTTTAAGTTGTAGTACAACTTAGTATTTTTAGCAGTTTTTCAGGTCCTGAACTTCTGGAGCTGTTTTGAGGCCCTAAACGACATTTTTTGGGAAAATCGGGAGAAATTGTCTCTGAGGTTGCTCACATCAAAAGTTGTAATCCTTGGATAGATCTTTCTAAAAAGGTACGATACACATCAAGAAGTGATCGTATGCCGAAGTTAAATCCTTGGGAAGTTGAAAAACCAATTTACCCAAATGGGGCCCATAGTTTTGGTGCTTCATCTCCTAGTGTTAGGTTTTTGGATGTTTAGAGTTCTCCATTGTATTTCAATAATAAATAGGCCCTCAAGCCTAATTCTAAAAAAATTCAGAGGTCTGTAGCCACCACATCTCTTCTCAAAGATACGCTACCAACACCCTAGCTATTTTTATTTCCATTATGTCTATCAGCATATTTCAGTCATTCTTTTATTAATAAAATGAAGTATTGTTTCCACTGCATCTCTGTGTTTATGTCTATTTCTGTATTTTATTGCATTCTTGTATAAATTCGGATCAAAAGAGGTGCCTAAATGTTTCCATTAAGGGGCACAACTCTACTTCATGATTGCGACTTGTGCAAATGATGCATGTCATCAAGGTTTCCATCAAATAGCTGGTGTGAGAACTAACACTAATCTTTGTGCCTGAAGTGGATGCTCATATATGATTGGAAGTGGGGCATGTTTATGCTTCTGCCATCTCTAGCACTTTGGTTTTGGTCGGTTTTTCTCTTTCAGAGAGTTCAAAATCAACACTCCCCTTGCCGCTCATAAGGTTGGGAGGTATTCAAAATTTATAGTATGGTGGAATTGTGAGAAAATCCTATGACGGAAGTGTGTGAAACATAAATTACTAAATGCATCCATCATGTCTGCCTGCAAATCCACGATGTCTTCAAGAAATCTAATACCGAGTTCAACAGAATTTGCCTCATCTCATGGAGGATCTCAATGAAATGGGGAACATTGTTTCCTAATGAGGGAGGAATGATATAGGTGGATATAGGTGGCCAACCACCTATTCCATTTGGACCCACACCATCAATTCTTGCAGCTTTTCACATTCAGCACAACTTACTATTTTTAGTAGGTTTTCGGGTCCTACACTCCAAGAGCCATCTTGGGGCCTTAATGATCTAGGTGGATATTGGTGGCCATCCACCTATTCCATTTGAACCCCCACCATCAATTCGTTCAGTTTTCAAGTTGCAGTACAACCTACTATTTTTAGCAGTTTTTTGGGTCCTGAAGTTCTCGAGTTGTTTTGAGGCCCTAAACGATGCTTTTTGGGAAAACCGTGAGGAACATGGGACCAATGTTTCTCACATTGAAATTTGTACTTAGATATATATTTCTAATGAGGTATGATACACATAAAATGGAGATTGTATGCCAAAGTTACGTGCCCACGAAGTTGAAACACCAATTTACCCAAACGGGGCCCATAGTTTTGGCGCTTCATCTCCTAGGATTAGGTTTTTGGATGGTTAGAGTTCTACATTGTTTTTAAATAATAAATAGGCTCTCAAGCCTCATTGTAACACACTTCAGAGGTCTATAGTTGCCACATCACTTCTCAGAGATATGCTACCAACACCCTAGATATTTTTGTTTCCATTATGTTTGTAAGCATATTTCAGTCATTATTTTATTAATAAAATGAAGTATTGTTTCCACTTCATCTATGTGTTTATGTCTATTTCTGTATTTTATTGTTTTTTTGCATAATTCTAGATCAACAGAGGTGTCAAAATTTTTCCATTAAGGGGCACAACTCTGCTTCATGATTGTGACTTGTGCATATGGTGCATGTCATCAAGGTTTCTATTGAATATATGGTGTGAGAACTAACACTAATCTTTGTGCCTGAAGTGGATGCTCAGATCTGATTGGAAGTGGGGCATTTTTATGCTTCTACCATCTCTAAGTCTTTGGTTTCAGTCGGTTTGTCTCTTTCAGGGAGTTCAAAATAGACGCTCCCCTTGCCACTCCTAGGCTTGGGAGGTATTCAAAATTCATAGTGTGGTATAATTGCGAGAAATTCCTACGATATCAGTGTGTGAAACATAAATTACTAAACACATCCAGCATGTCTGCCAATAGGTCCATGACGTCTTTGACAAATCTAATACCCAGTTCAACAGAATTTGCCTCATCTCATGGAGGATCTCAACGCAATGGGGACCGTTGCTTCCTAAGGAGGGAGGAATGATCCAGGTGGATATCGGTGGCCACCCACCTATTCCATTTGGACCTGCACCATCAATTATTGCAGCTTTTCACCTTCAACATAACTTACTATTTTTAGCAGGTTTTCGGGTCCTACACTGCTGGAGCCGTTTTGGGCCCTTAATGATCTAGGTGGATTTTGGTGGCCACCCACCCATTCCATTTAAACCCCTACCATCAATTCGTTTGGTTTTTAATTTGCAATACAACTTACTATTTTTGGCAGTTTTTTGGGTCCTCAACTTCTGGAGCTGTTTTAAGGCCCTAAACGACATTTTTTGGGAAACCTGTGGGAAGGAGGGGGGGGGGGGAGGGGGTGAGGTAGCATGAAATTTTTTTTTATCATGTAGAAAGTTGTACTCCTCAGATAGATATTTCTAACGAGGTATGATACGCATCAAACAGAGATCATATGCCGAAGTTACATCCTCGGGAAGATGAAACACCAATTTACCCAAACGGGGCCCATAATTTTGCCACTTCATCTCCTAGGGTTAGGTTTTTTGACATTTAGAGTTCTCCATTATTTTTCAATAATAAATAGGCCCTCAAGCCTCATTATAAAAAATTTCAAAGGTCTGTAGCTGCTACATCTCTTCTCATAGATACGATACGAGCACCCTAGCTATTTCTATTTCCATTATGTATGTAAGCATATTTAAGTCATTCTTTTATTAATAAAATGAAGTATTGTTTCCGATGAATCTCTATGTTTATGTATATTTCTATATTTAATTGCATTCTTGCATAAATCCAGATCAGCAGAGGTGCCAAAATGTTTCCATTAAGGGGCACAAATCTGCTTCATGATTGTGACTTGTGCAAATGGTGCATGGCGTCAAGGTTTCTATCGAATAAATGGTATGAGAACTAACACTAATATTTGTGCCTAAAGTGGATGCTCAAATATGATTTGAAGTGGGGCATGTTTATGCTTCTTCCCTCTCTAAGTCTTTGGTTTCAGTCAGTTTGTCTCTTTCAGGGAGTTCAAAATCAATGCTCCCCTTTCCACTCGTAGGCTTGGGAGGTATTTGTTAGTCATCAGTAATTTTTTCTCTTTGTATATGAATAAATGTTGATTATAGATTTATAAAAATAAGATTCATGAATATTGTGAGTTTTAGAAATCTCATTTCCTTCATTATCCTAAATAAACCTTTTTCTGTATTTTTTCATCTCTCCCTTCAAAATTTTACCTTGATGCTCTAACAAGAACTCATTCTAGGTTATTTTTCCCATTTTCACTCTCCCTCTCCCTACTCTAACTCTAATTCCCTCCTATTCCCCTCTAAGACCCCATTTTCCCCTTTCAAAACCCTCCATTCATCATTCTCCCTCATATACACCAAAACAATGTAAAAACTGCTTTTTACATTGTTTTAAAATCCAAAATAATAAACTATTCGGACCCACTTTTATTTTAATAAAACTTTGTTTTATTAAATAAAACCCGATTCGTTTAAAAAATGTCTTGACCCTGCTATTATTTTTAGCCCAGGCTCTTTTTTTGTTTTAAGCCCCTATACCCATATAACCTCGGCTCTTGGCTAGGCGATAAGTGCCCATGCTTGTTCTAATGACCTTCGGACCTGCTCCCCATTTAAACCTCTTGCCCCTTTTATATTCCGCCATCTGTCCATTGGGCCCACCTCATAATATAACCCGTCGCCAAAAAAACTGTAACCCCACATACATTTTTTACCCCCTGCAATACGCGAAAAGAAACCTGCCACGTCATCCCATGCTTGGACCATACCTCTGCACCTGCTCGTCACTTCAAAAACCTACCACAACCATCAATCTCCACCCTTGAGATCTGACAGTCGATCGCTCATATGGAAAATTTAATTGTGCCTATGATATATAACCGCCATGCATCATGTGATGTATGGTATCACATGCATCTTCACAAAACCATTACCACTTCCCCTTCCGTACGAAAACCGCCTCCTCGCTTCTGAAAACCGCTTACCTTCCTCCCGCCAAAGCTCAATACCACCGCCTCCGTTCACACTTTCCAAAAGACTCCACCTTTGCTATGAAGCTCGACCACCATGAACCCGAAAACTCTCGTCACCCAGAATTTGTCCAAACAAATGCAAGATTTTTATTATTAATTTGTCTATTGTGCAGGTCAACAAGGTATAAGCACGTAACATGAATTATGAGGCCAAATAACCATTTTATCAGTATCTCTGGGTGACGATCCAGTGCCTATTTGATCATACAAGGAGCCAAGAGCACAAGTAAATGGAGAGCAACAATGGATCATGGTCATTGCAGGCTTTTCAAAACCTTCAAAAGATGAATTGAGAGGTAGAAACACAGTAAGAGGCCATGAAAGTTGAGATTTATAAGAAATTAAAGGTTCCTAATCAAGGTTTAAAGCTAGAATAGAGTTATAAGGCCAGTTTGGAGACCAATCACTGATAAATAAGAGATAAAGGAAAGGGACAATGAGACAACAAGAGATTAAAATATAAAAATGCAAATCAAGGAAAGAATAGAGTTCAAAAGATAAATCAAAGGATAAATGATAAACCAAGGAAAATAAAAAAAGAGACCCATTCGAATAACTCAAACTCAAGCCTTTACTTCTCCAAAGGACATATTTTTCCACCTATATCATATTTTCTTTCAATAAAGCATCAAAAAATTATGCAAACAGTCAGAGATATTTTATATCTACCTAGCAGTTATTATAAAGTTATTGCAAAATGCCTTAAAGTAAAATATTTCCATAAATCAGCTCAAACAATGAAATTAAGAGTGACTGTTACAGATAGACAGTCACTCTTATCTTGCCTTGGGCCTTGCATGGTCACAAAGGTCAAGAGTTCATATACTCTATAATAACTATTTATCAAAATCCCTAGAATAAGATCACCTCCTTATTCTGTAGTTAAATACTTCTTGTGTGATCCATTTCTAGTGCTGGTTAGTTGTAGAGAGCTATTGTACATGGAGTATTGTAACTGGTTTGATCATCAATAATACAAGCATGTTCATAGGATCCTTGAGATATGTTAATGGTGAATTTTTCCTCATTTGTCACTTTTTTTTCTTATGTTTCCATTCTGTCCATCTTTCTCTGATAAAAGAACAAAAAATTTAGAATAGGATATGTTTTCTTAGCACCCTATTTCTGTCTGCATTCTTTATCTTTATGTTTTCTTCTGCAAGGTATGATTGGAGGATTCTTAATTGCCCTCCAGTTACATCTAGCTTGCTTTCTTAGAAATGATTCAATAGAGTGAAACCAAGGAAGTTTATGGTGAGCCCTGTCCTTGAGTACGGCTTGAGATATTGTTTTTAAGACCTTTATTTTAAGTATAATTAGTAGAGTCTAAACTAGCGAAGTCTATGGTATGCACTGTCCTCTGGTATGCCTTAAAATGTTTCTTTGAATATTCTTTGAGTGTTGAGTTAAAAAATATCGGCTTCAGTTAGCTCTTTAGCTGCTCTCACTGTTATCTTAAATGTTTTCTTTTTCTGAAAGTAGTCTTAAGATTGTTGGATTGTTTTCTTAAAGGTTTTCTTATTAAATTTTGGCCAAAGAAGTATATGGTATGCCCTGTCCTTTGGTTTGATTCAAACAGTTACCTTAAAAGGCTTTCTTGTCTAAGTAGAGCTAGAAGATTATTAACTGACTATAGCTTTGTTGCCTTCACAACTTATTATTGTTTCATATCACAATCTAATCTAAGAGATCCATTTGATATAGTTAGCTTGACCTATGAAAACACTTGCAGAGTTGATGACCAATTAAATACTTTCATGGCTCCATGCCTAATGGATAAATATCTTCTCATAGCCTATCTATTCATCTGAAACATCCCTTCACTTAGTTTCATCACAGATATGTCAATCTATCATCTTACCCAACCAAAAAAATCAAAAAAACCCTACACTTAACAACTAGCCTAAAATCAAACCCTAAAAGCAAACAAGTTCACATCCTTTGCATATAATAGAGAGAGACCTCTCTGAGTCTAGGAAAGCTAGGTCCTAGGACTCCAACGACTGGTCTGATATTACCCTGTGCATTTGGTCTACAAATCTTCTAAATCACGGGACCCTAACATAATGGCGATCAGTCATGGGACCTCCTAAATAAATAACATCTTAGACATCCTTAAGACCTCAGAAAACCCACAAACATCCTTAGATTGGTATTTAGTTGTTGATGGTGGACAAAAAATACATCCTTAATAGTAAATATCCTCCACCTGGTGACTCCACTGGCCTCTAGTAGGCCTACTAACCCCAGTAGTTATTATAGATTCCCCTGGGAATGCATTAAGCAATCCCAATCATGATGATGGTGGGAAACAAAGTTTAAATACTCCACTTAGCGACTCCACAACCCTTAATAGACCTAAAGAACCCACTGGTAGATAATTCTAGACTGGTTGAAAAGATACAATGACCCTTTCTGATTTACAAACATGGATCCAAGGATACAAAGGAGATATGCTCTGATGAAAAAAGATCATATCCCTGGATTTCCACATAAAATGCCTCAGATAAATTGTATAAAAAACCTGCCTATATTTCAAGATGAAAAATGTGATGACCCCTTGTTACATCTCATCAAATTTCATATACATGTATGGAGGTTAAAGGTTGAATGGCATGAGGACTACCTCATGAAAATGTTTATGGAAACATTAGAGGGTAAGGAAAGAGAATGGTATGAATGGATAAAACCTGGTAGCTTGTTTTCCTTAAAATATCTCCACAAGGTATTTTGTGAGCATTATAAAGAAAATTATCTATCTCTATCATTAGCTAAAAATTGTTGTGATCAATCCGAAGACCTCATACAATACCTTGTGAACATTGATGAAGATTTAGAAAATTGGCATCCTGAAGACCTATTAGAGAAAATTCATGCATTTCATACTCAATATAACTATCATGACAACCAAGAAGAGTTGATTGAGGATTAAATACATCAAGAAGTAGGAGAAAGTCCACAAGCTCTCTCTGAAGACACAAGTGATGATTCATCACCCCTACTAGATGAGGCTCAAGAAGTCATTCAACCTCAGAACCAGTTTTCACTAGAGAAATAGAACTCTTGTAGTCCTATCCAAAGATAGAGAAAAACGCCTCCTCTTTTAACTGAAGAGGAAATAAATCAGATGCTAAACATGCAGCCAGCCTCTAAACCTTCATGCGGATAAAAAATTTCTATTCTTTCTTCTACTAATCCCATCTATCATAAATTAGAAAGTGAAATTGTAGATCAATTCAAAGAAAACAAATCTAATAATCCAATTTTCTTGATTGGTAACACTACTTATTTTGATTATTTTCCAAATTTTGATCAATATGATGACAGTCATGTGCTCCAAACAGAATCTAACCTTGCAGAACCATCAGCAATTGGTTTGTGTGAGGAATATCTGCTTTATCAACTTGAAAATAGTAATAAGCCAATACAGGTCACCTATGACACTAATAAGTAAAGCCTTGAAATTTTAGAAGTAAGTGACGGATCTGTTAGTTCCCTATAATCAGCAAGATTGACAAAAGTCCGATCGTAGGGAGAAACATCGTCTCAACCACTTTGGGATTCTAGGATCTAGCCCTCCTAAATCTAGAGAGGGATCTCTCCAATAAGTGAAAAGATGGATTTGTCTTTGAAGTTTTGGGGTAATGGTATTAGGCTAGTTATGAAGGCCAAGGGTTTGTTTTGTTTTTTTTTATGGTTGAGCATGATTATTGTTTGAGGTGGAAAGTTATAAATGCAAAGAGTTTCAAAGGTGAGAAGTTGCAAGCAATCAGAGTAAGCTTTGGCCAAAAAGGTAGATAATTGCAAGTTTTAGTCCATTGGGCTATGGAGTCATAATAGGGTTTAATTGGAATAGCAAGAGGCAAGAGTGGTCCATGGGGCAAGTTGTCTATGTCTAAGGATCTCTTTGGAGTTTGATTTATGGAATGAAATGGTACAATAAGAAGGAGAATTAAACAGATGAGGAACAAAGAGCAGCCCAGGATCTGGTAAGTACTTCTAAACTAGCCAACCTTTGACATAGACTCAAGAAAAACATAAAATTAAACTAGGATCTGGTAAGTACTTTTAAACTAGCCAACCTTTGATACACTTTTAATAGAAAACATTTTTAAAACAAAGGGAAACTTGAAGGAAACTATTGGAGTAGAAACTAGCGGGCTGGGATCACCACCAATCCTCTCCTAGCTCTGCTTTACTCGGTTACTTTCAAGACAAACACAAAGATAACACAGAATGGCCTAAGATTTGGTAAGTACTTTGAAACTAGCTAGCTTTTAACACATTCCAAGGGAAAAATTTAAACATTATTTGGGGATAAAAGTAGGACCAGGGCACACCATATCTTCCATAGTTCATCTCTACTTAACTAATACTGAACATAACATTCAAGAATAATATTCAACTAAGGAAATAAGATGAGGGAACGCCAACATTCCTATGCTTAAACTAAATTGAATCATTCCCAAATAACACAGATGAGAGAAAACATTCAGATAAATATTTTCAGTCAGAGAAGGGTACTGATATACAATAGGTCCTAACTCTATGCATGATGTTCTTTATAAGAGAAGATGAAACACAGTGAAAATAGAAACAAAATGACAAGTTACAATGAGAAAAACATCACCATCAACATAGACCAGGATCCCATAAATCAGCTTGTATTGATGCTCCAAACTAGTTACAGCTTTAAGTCCAATGCTTTAGTTTAGCACCCATCTACACATCTCAGCCTAACCTATCTATCACCAGGAGAGCTCCAAGGGCTAGTGAACACTATTTACAGATAGAAGTCTCAAGCTCAATTACATTTGAATGTTTAGCAACTACATCAACCAACCCCTCACTCATCTTCTCCAGAAGTATATATAGAAGAATGAGGAGGTCAGATTTGATAAAAGATCTCAAAAAATAATTAATACAGCCTTAAATGGCTTCTGGGCCCTTGGGGGGCTCAATGAAGAAGCTTACAATAGGTGTCCTCTATATTGAATAATTTACATTAATATTAAGCTCGGTGGGAGCTTTTGTTGACCTTTGAGGCTCTGTGTGATGTCGAAGTTACTCTGCTGACATTTTGTCATTAGTTTGTCTGCAGAATTTATCTTGTGGCTGCGTTGTGAGGCAGATATTTGGTCCTGATCAATAACTTCGGCCTTTTATTGAATACTTTGAGGCACAGGTGGCATTTCGATAGCTAGGAGGAATCAATTTGCCTCAGATGTGGCAGTGGAGGCTTTCCGTTTGATGATCCTTTATGATTTTTCTTTAAACTGTGTTTAGTTAGGAGGATTAGGCTTTTGATAACCCGCCTTAGCCATAATCCCACAGATCTATCTTAAATCTTCTATCCTAGTGCATTTTTTTCTTCGGAACTGATACTCTCTGATTGTGCTTGATTTACTATGTTTTTTGCTAGCGTGCAGGGTTGCGCAGGGATGATATGGCATCAATTCTTGATGAATCACTAATGAAATGAGAATTTGAAACCCTGTGAAGGATTTTTTCTTTGATGGGTCAAAGGCGGGAGGATCGTCACCCTCTGCTTCTGAATTTTCTTCAGAAATGGCGAGAAAACCGTTTAACCCTTCAAAATATGAATAAATATTATGAAATCCTACATGTATAGGCTAACTGCTTCAGAAGGCACGTGGAGGGAGCATGGCCATTGGATGGCATCATCCAATGGTTGAGATTGATCAGAGGAATTCAAAGGGAGGAGGAAAAATAATTTGAATCGGACCCGTCGATCGTGCACAGATCGACGGTTAGGAGCGGAGGAAAAAAGTCAAAGCAGAGGAATCAGGGCGATGAATTATGAGTCGTCGATCTACAGATCAGATCAATGGCAGAGATGCTTTAATTACCGTGCCATATCCCGATTAACTGTCGAGCTCCTTCGGAGAGTGATCACTGTCCGATGAGCGGCCTCAGATCGGACGGTGGATGTCAATATCACGTCGGGTTCACATCCGATCTTTAATGCACGATGAATGGTGGTTTTTTGAACAGTGCCCAGGCCACGCATCAATCGGTGTATGGAATTGCTGCAAAATAAAAAATACCACCCCGCTCTTAAAAGCGGTGCGATGGATACCACGTGGTTCTTGCAACGGTGAGTGGATGGCGGGGACCACTGGGCGATGATGGTGTGCAGTTGATCTGCAGATCAGATCGACGGTGGAGATTGATTTGAACATCGGACTGGCGGAAAACCTTGGGGAAAAATAAAAATAAAAAAATTCATATAAACAAAGGTTTAAAACATTAATTTCAACGCGGCTTGGTGCCTGACTGCGGGGCCAGGGGTTATATGGAGAATCATATGACTGGAGGTTTAAGAGGAGGGGCTAATCGCAATCAGGAAATGCGATAAGCGCTTGGAAGGATGGCGCTCGGTTCTAGCACCAGGGTGTATCGAGGGGAGGGTTAAGGACTTAGCGCAAGGGGGCTTAAGTCTATAACATATAAAAAATATGATTTTGATAGATTTTCAATGATTTTAAAAGGGGTTTGGGGGTTTCAATAAGGTTAAGAAAGGGTCTTAAACCTTACCAACGGGGTTTTGATGAAGGGGAAAAGGGAAAAAAGGAAAATGAAGGTTTTTCAATGGGGAATAGAGGGGTTAAAATGAGGTTGGCTTTGGAAGAAGGGGAAAAAGGAAAATGGTTCTGGCAGCAGTATTCTTTCTTGGGAATCAGCAGGATTTTTAGAGTTTTTCAAGACAAGAAAGTAATGAAGATTTGGACAGAGGCACGAGGCCTTCAAGAGTCTTCAAGAGCCAACACTTTTTAGCAATAAAAAATTGTTCCTTGAAGGCTCCAAAAATTTTTAGCCACCTTTTGCTATACAAATTTTATAGGTGGCTAACAGTGGCTCCACTTGGGGATGGTGCCTTTTTGAAGGCATCAAGAACTTCAGACTTGCATTCTCTGGGGGGCTGACCTGTGCCTTATCCATTGGGATTCCCTTCCTTTGCTGGGATGATCTTTCTTTGAAATCATATTAGCAGCCATAAAAAACAATGGATTTACATCAATTCAAGCTTTCTACCTACCCAATCCTACTGATCTAACATTTTTTCTTCATTAGAGTGCACTTGGATTGGAAAACTCTTATCACAACATTTTATTCTTTTGAAAGCATAAAACTAATCTAATTCTACTCCTTGTTCATCCCTGAACTTAGATTAAACAGTTGAGTTCAGATGCTTCTCTAACTATTCTATCAATCTGTTGGGATTAAACAGTCTAATAGATTTTTATTCTCTAATTTCTACAACATAAATTTAAAAATAGTCAAGTCAAGATTAAGCTGTTTGACTTGCTGTGATCTATGGCATAAAAACAAGCTACACACAGACATTTATTTTGAAAAAAGTTTACAACAAAAATGGAAGGCCTGAGATATGAATTTTGAAAGCATTACCTTCTTCTTTCTACAACTCTGTTTTGACTTTTGTTTTGAGCTGTTCTTTCTTTGTCAACTGGTTTAGATTTTGAGCTGATTAGAACCAGATTTTACATCTCTTGACTCAGAATTTGAAACTGATGTGAGTCATTCTTTCTTTGAAACCTTAGCTTTAGATTTTGAGCATGTTTGAACCTTTAAATTCTATCCTAAACTATCTACTGATAAGCCAAGATTAAACAGTTTGGAAAATCAAATTCACTATCCTATCAACGGAAAATTTAAAGTTAATTAGTCAAGATTAGGCTGTTTGACTAACTAAAAGTGTGTTTTTCAGGAGTGGCATTTAAGCTTGCACACTTTCGGATTTGTTTCTCTTTTTTGGTATGGGGTGATACCTTTCTTGTTTTGAAAATCTTCCCTCTTTTCTTTCTTTTCTTTGTTTTTTGTATTTTTGATTTTTTATAACTTTGAATGCAATGGTGGATGAAATATTTATAATGAGAAAAAGATAAAAAGGCCTTCAAACATAACATGGATCAAAAGAAGTAATGTTTAAGAATCCTGCCATTGACAGGACCCCCAAACAATTTTGCTCCATTCAACTGCTGCAAGAAGAATGCATTATTGCCTGCAACTAAATGAATAGAGTAAGGGCCAAGCCATAAGTTGTCAAATTTCCCGTGCTTGCCCTTGTCTTCCCTCTTTGAGTCCCACTTTAAGACTTTGTCCCCAACTTTAAAATTTTTGGCCTTTTTTCTTCGGTCAAAAAGCCTTTTAATGTTGTCTTGCTTCTACAATGCTTTGTTATAGACTTCCTCTCGGGTTTGCTGAAGATGAATGGTCTGATTTATTCTTTTGATCATGTCATTTTCTTCAGTTTGCAACTTTTGAATCAACTTCATCACTGGTATACCAAGACTGTTTGGAAAAATTGCATCAGTACCATACACAAGCTGGAAAGGTGACATTCCAATAGATTTCTTCAAAGTCAATCTGTCAGCCCAAAGTGCATGAACTAGCTTTGTGTGCCAAGACTTTTTATTGTCCTCCAACAGTTTATTGATTATGTTCACTAAACTTTTTTTTGAGGATTCCGAAAGTCCATTACCTTGAGGGTAATAGGCCGTGGAATGCCCCAATTTTATCTGTGTTGAAGATTTCAACAAGAAACAGTGAAGGAGGCATCCTGAAACATCTTTCCTAATCCTAGTTGGAAAGTGATCACCAAAACTAGGTGGGGGCCACACAGGTGATTTTTGTCGCAAAGTCTATTTTTTAGACTATGTCTATTTTTAGACATATGGAGCATATTCTATAAGTTGCAGGATGCTATTTATGGATGGTTGGTCAAGTTGGAAAAATAGACGGATTTCTATTTTTAGACATATTGGTCGGAATCTATTTTTAGATTGTCGATCTAAAAATAGATATGTCGAATATTATTAGCTCTTAATAATATTTGGACTCTAAACATTATATTATTCTCTTGGAGCACTTCGGTTAAGTGCATAGATGTGGCACAGGAGCTGACAAAAGGAATTACGCAATTCCTAAGGGTTAAGTGGAGCTATTGCATGGATACTTCAATTAGAACTCATGTGACAGAGTTTGGTGGAGTTGATTGAGGAAGTTAGTGGAATTGTATTCAGTTTAACTAATCTAAACATAGTTGAGCTATTTGTATCTAGTTTAAATGATTGATAAAATTAGTGAGAGTGGTGTGACTTAATTATTAATTAATTCACTAATTATAAACTCATTAATCAACTAAATAATACATCAGTTAACTTCAGTGCATGAACAGTTTCAGTGGAGACCAGTGCAAAGATAGGTGAAAGGGAAAGTGTGACTATCAGTTGTGACTATAAGTGATGCATGGTTTGTATCCAACACTCAGTAGAGATTCATATAAGGACTTCATGAGCAAGGCTGGGGTAATAAATTCTCATCAAGAGGCATTCTTCAGCAGGGATTGCGCAGTAGAGGCAGGCTAAAGGCTGGCAAAGATCGGTGCATGGGATTTGCAAGATCGGGCCTGATTAGTGTTTAGCAAGTGGAGATTATACTGAGAGCTTGTGAGGAACTTTATATGATTATTTTTACATGATATCTATGACATATATAATATACATATATTTGGGGGTTTTCAGCTTTAAGCTTTCCCATTACATACTTTGTTCATATGTGTGAAATTTTATGGTTTCAATGTGTGCATGCAATTGATTTTATTTCCGCATGTAAAGATCAATGGTAGAAGAGATTTTTTATTGTGCATGAAGATAAAATAGTGTGTGATCAGGAGAATATCGGTGAATAATATATCAGTTATTCAAATTTCTACATGGTATCAGAGTGATATTGATCATTGGAGCAAATTGAAAAACATTGAAGTGGTTGAGTTTTGAGCTGGTGGAATTTGAATTTGCAGTAGTGTTTTCTTGGTGTCAAAGTTGAGATGTCTTTCAACGGATTGCGATTGGAGTATGCCCTTGAGGGCAGCTCAAATTATATTTCATGGAAGGACAGGATGGAGGTATTTTTGGATGACAATGGGTTGAAGGAGTTCATAGATGCAGAAATTCCAAAACCTACTTCTAGCGATGCTTCTATACTTGACGCATGGCAAAAGAAGACAGTAAAGTGTCGAAGGATTCTGTTGGAAGTTGTGAAGAATCACATAGTGTCTAGCCTTCATGGTAAAAATTATCCATTCTTGATGTGGAAAGCATTGACAGACTTGTTCCAAAGCAAGAGCGATCAGAGGAAGTTGGCGGTCAAGGATAAACTCAGGAAAATAAAAATGGAGAAGAATGACACTATTCCGGTATACTTGAAAACATTTTTCCACTGCAGGGATGAGCTTGGGAGTGTAGGAGTAAGTGTGGATGATGAGGAATTGGTGATATTGGCTCTCCTTGGACTTCTGAAGAGTTGGCATTCCTATCAGGACTCTGTCAATGGTCGAGAGAAATTGCCAGGATGGGAGCAACTTTGGTCGGATCTTGTGCAGGAGGAGATAAGGCGGGATACCAGGGATGGATCTTCATCAAAGAATGATGATGAAGAGGATTGCACTTTGGCTGCCAAAGCAAGGAAGGGGAAGGGTAAGAAGAATTCTTCTCAATCAGGTGCAGAGGGTAGAGAGCGTGACATGTCCAAAGTGAAGTGTTTTCACTATCACGAGCATGGACATTTCGCCACGCATTGTCCACAGAAGAAGAAGAACAAGCAGGCTACTGGAGTTGCAACTGATCAGGCTCTTGCCTCGAAATTTGAGCTGGACTTCTCATTTATCACATGCATGGTGTCTAGTCACTACTACATTTGGTGGAAATTCCGACACTTGGTTCCAACGCTTTTGACCAAATGTCAGAAATTTCCCCAAATTTTTTCCATCCCGCCCGAAACCGTCGCTATACTGACGTTTATAGAAAAGTGTCACAATACCGACACTTATAAAACATGTCGCAATTGTGACGTTTGGAGGAAGACGTTGCAATTGTGACACTATGGCCCAAAGCATTGCTATTGCGACGGCTGCCTCCAAATGTCGCAAGTATGACACAACGTCTAAGTGTCGCAATTGCGACGTTTGGAGGCAGCCATCCCAGTAGCGACGCTTTTTCCTCCGTTGGTATAATGACACTTATATGTGCGCTACATAAAAATATGAAACTTATATGTGCGCTACATAAAAATACGAAACTTATATGCGCACTACATAAAAATACAAAACTTATATGCGCGCTACATAAAAATGATTTTATTGTTTCGTATCCGTCGCAATAGCTACATTAACGTCTGATATCATGCGCACATTCACCCTCCGCCCTTGCAGAACAACATTCGCCCTCAGCTCTTGCAGAACAGCATTTGTCCTCAGCATTCGCCCTCAGCGTTTGCCCTCAGCTCTTGAAAAATGGTAAGTTCTTACTGCAGGCCCTTCCTCCTATAGTAGGGTTGATTGTATTTGGGTTTTTTTGGTCAATTCCATTGGATTGTGTTAGGCTGTAGGGTTCTCTCTAGATGTCAAGAATCAAGATTCAATACCCTCTATTATCTTCATCACCCAATACAAGATTTAAATTTTTCCCAAAGAAACACTTATTAATTTGGCGGCCATTATTTCTCCCTTCTTTAAAAACCCTGCATTTAAATGAAAACAAGCATTCCATTTCATTGCAAAAATCTATTTTTGTTCAAATGTACATGTGTGCTACATTGCGTACGATATACGCGTGCATTTTCCCTCGCTCTTGCGGAATCAGCGGTCGCCCTCGGCTCTTGCGAGAATAGCATTCGCCCTCATTCGCCACGAGCTCTTACTGTGAGAATAGCATTCGCCACTGCATTCACCCTCGGCTCTTATAGAACAACATTCACCACTGCATTCACCCTCGGCTCTTGCAAAATGGTAAGTTCTTACTGAGGCCCTTCCTCCTATAGTGAGTTTTAAGGTGTTGGGTTTTTTTGAGTCCAATTCCATTGGATTGTGTTAGGTTGTAGGGTTCTCTCTAGATGTCAAGAATCAAGATTCAATACCCTCTATTATCTTCATCACCCAATAAAAGATTTAAATTTTTCCCAAAGAAACGCTTATTAATTTGGCAGCCATTATTTCTCCCTACTTTTAAAACCCTACATTTAAATGAAAACAAGCATTGCATTTCAAATACAAAAATCTATTAGTGTTCAAATGTACATGTGTACATCACTTGTGTAGGGTATTCCTTTTCCACTTTCACATTATCCAAGAATATGTGCAGTATAGTTCATATTTTTTGTGATTTATATTATCTTGAAAAAAGGAAAGGTAAATTATTTCCCATGGAAAAAGAAGGTTTTCCTTTTTTATAGGTTGTTTGGACTTACGTGGAAAAATTTATGGTATGCCTTTCATATTATGTAGTTTAAATTTGAATTAACAGATTATTCTACATGAAAATATAATTACCTATGTGATGTCCTTCATCACTAATTAAAATTATAGGGTTTCAATTTCCTAAACTCTAACTCATCTGATGCTAAATTCTAGGTTCTCATTGGTGGATCACTCTTCCATTGATTTCCTTTCCCTCTGGATATTTTCATACTTTAAAATTCATCAATGATACATATATTATTTTGTATCCCAAAAGGCTTTATAATAGAACATATTGTGAAGTTTTTTGACACTTGAGGATTCTTTTTAGAATCGCAACGCGGTCTATGTTATCGAGTTATATACCAAGCAACTTGTCCTTAATAACCACACTATGAGGTAGGTTCAACCGGTTTGAACTTGTTGGGACATAGCATATGAAGTTGTGTGATGAGTCCATATCACGGGTCTATTATGGTGACAAAAGTGAAGACACATAATGATAGTTATTATGTTAACATTACTAGAAACATTTTCAAAATTATCCATGCTATCAAGATGTCAAAATTCCAGCATTAAATAATACTCATAGCTAATAGATAATAATAATAATATAAAAATCACAATTTTATTCTTGAAATATGATTTATACACATTGGTAACCTAGTTCATGAGTTACTATCACCCAAAGACTGCAAAACAAACTTAAAATATAAATTAAACCAACATGAGAATCCAACTAAGGGTTTCTCGACAAAATCATGCCATAACCTCGCATTTTGAAACCCAAATTTGAATCCATCATAAGTAATACAATGCAAACTCAGATGGATTTTCAATGCATGTTTGCATGCTACACTTATTCTCTGTCTAGATATCATTTTTTAAATGGAACCATTAGTCAAGCCCACAATCCTTTTTATGTGAAAAATTTAAGCTCTATTTGAGCTCTTTTTGCTCCACCACCTCCATAAACATATGCAAACATATATCATGATCTTGGAATTCCATTACATATGTATGTGCCAATGTTCCATAATCATGCCCCATCATCAATTTAAGAAATTTCCATTGAATATCAAATTATGGAGGGGGGGGACTTTTTGCTACAACATTTGGCTCAAAATCAGGGACCATCTCCATATGAGGTGAATGAGAACTATAGATATTTGAAGAAGTAGATTAGTGCCTTTTCCTCTGGCCATGGAGTCATATACAATCATCCATCACAAAAATTTGTCTTTGTTCATTCTCACCTTGAAAGTTGCAAAAAATTATGCCCTAATTGAAACGACACTAAATTTGAAAGATATAATAAAAATGCAAGCTAGAAGTGCCCTATTAATACAAAGGGAAAACCTTCCTACCTACCCTAACCGAGATAAATTTTGATTGAATAGGAAACATGATATTTCCTATGGAGTTGATCCAACAACTTGTTAAATGTATGGGACTAAATCATGCATTTGATTTCCAGGGAAACATGCACATGAAGAGAAAAAGTGCATAATTAATGGAAAATCCATACATGCCACTTATGAAAACTACACCGAAAGGTCAAAAAATAATTAAGGCCTTAACTTAATTTGAATCCAAAAATGACAAAACAGGATTAGTGAAAACACGAGAGTGGTGTGGGTGAACAACATAAATAAAAAGTGAAGATACCTTTCCCCAAGATGTCTTTGTCACCGTTGTATGAAAACATGTTTTCCTTTCCCTTTATACATGCAAGTGAATGCATTATAGGTATAGTGTTTTCCCAGAATAGGAGAAGCCTACTTAAATATATCATTCGTGGAGTGAATGTTTCCTTGACCCAGAACCTCATAGAAACTTATCACTGAATTTGATGTTGGGATGGGATTGTAAAGATAACAACCTCTTCATTCCTACAAACTAGATTCCTTCCTGGAGTTAGGACATAGAGTATTGAATCAAAGTTGTAGTTTCTAACTTCTTGTATTGGTTCATCAATCTTGAAATTCAGACATTGCATGTCTTCATTACTTCATGTTTGAATAATTTGCATCATATTGTACAATAGGAAATTAGGAATTATGATTATTATTACTTTATGGATCTTTCAAGTTACTTTTAAGTTTGCATGGTTTAGTGTGAAATTATTCTAGTGTGCCCCTAGGCCCAGGTGAAGGAATGCCAAGGACTGAGAACCCTAGTTTTTAAATGGTATTGTTTCTTATACCCAAAAACCCCTCAACATCACTTCTTATTAGTTCTTAATAATAGTGTTGTAAACAATTTGAGAATTGATATAGCAAAATCTCGCACTTCTCAAGATAAAGTCCTAAAGCTAAAGTGTGATACCATGTGTAATTCAATAGCCCCATTGTCACCTCACCAACCTCTTTTCACTTCGGGCTAGATCTCCTCCAACTCAAGGGGGGTTCTCCGTAGTAGATGTTAGGGATCTAATGGCCCAACCAAACCAATTCAAGAGCCCCCTAACTCTCTATGTTTACTACTATCAATCAAAATATTGAACAATAGGGTCAGACATGCATCCTGAAGATAAAATTGCCAGGGTATTTTTTGGGTAATTTCAAAGGGAAAGTCCCCAAACACATATAATCAAGGAATTATAACATGATTTCAAACATTAAATATCAACAAAATCGTTTAAAGGATATTGAAAGGAAGAAGGTGATGGAAGATAGAAAGTGCCTTACTTAAATGCTCTAAGGAATTTTCAATAGTTGCTCCAAAAGCTTCACTTCAAGGCCCTTCAAGATCGTCTCCAACAATGCTATACCATCAGCTTCAAAAATGTTGCTCCAAAAATATCCTCAAGGTCTTCACAACAAGTTTACTAGAAGTTGCTCCAACAATATATTCAATAAGGTCTTCATTGTCAACTCGTTTCTTGTTTGGGTGCCTTAATGTGCAATGACATGTTTCCAGGACTGAATTCAATGCAAGGCATATTTGAAACTCTAACTCTGTCGTCCGGTGTCTTATTAGAAATTATTTCAGTTTTCATTTTGTGTTTTCAAGTTAGATATTTTTTTCAAGTTTTTAAATTTATAATTTTATTGCAATGTGGTAGACTGATCAGAGCAGTGCAGGAACAACCTCGAGATGGGATGATCGCGGAAAGAGGCCAGCAGAAGAACATGTAAAGTGCCAACATTGCTCTATCTTCAGGTATTTTAGTTATTTACATAATTGAAATAATATTAATTTTGTTCAAATATGCAGACACCTAGCCATGGTACGCCTGATGATTCCCTCTTTGAGGAAGAGTTTTCTTCATCCCTATCTCCAGTGTTCTTGTTGCAAAAAAAGGCACGAGATGCAAGGTCGGAATTTAATACTTTGATAGACGCGCCTCAAACACCTAAAATAGAAGAGAGGATAAAACATCTTATGAGCCAGCTAGAAAGATATCAGGTAATAATAAAAAGTCAAAAGGATATTTTTTTTGTTCTGCATGAGATGAATTGTGATAGTTTGATTTTTAATTTCTACATTGACTAAACTAACAAAAAGTTCTTTTGTATGTAGCGTTTTCTGGCACTTGCTGAACCCCGTGTTGGTGGTAGTGGGACACAAGGGCAAGAGATTGCCCGAAAACCCTCTCGTACACCTTCTACTCCTTTAGGTGCCAGCCAAGAAACACACCCTGCCCAAGCAGACACCCAGCCAACCGCTGAACGTGTTGGCAATGATGAGGCTGATATGGCCAACTACATTATTGTGTTTCCCGGAGCTACACGTGCCAGCTCCATAGGGACCATTAATGGCACGTTGTTGGTGAATGATGAAGGTGTCCCTATAAAGCATGTACAACTCCCAGGTAAATTTTAATATTTTAACTATTTCATGTACTTTATCTAAAACATATTTATCATGATTTTTATTTTTAAATTAATGATAATATCTTCTTTTCTTTTCTTTTTTTTTCTGTGTAGGAAACAATGAGTTCTACAGGTTTCTGGAGAGCCATGCGTTGGTAATTTTTGGCCCAACCATATGCACAGGGTGGAATTCCCAGAATTCCAACCTGAAAAAAGAACTTCTAGATTATCTAGAAGCCCTTTTTGGGGTTGGCACATTTGACAGAACAACGGTGGCTCGGGTAGCTGGAAAATATTTGAAATATACCGGGGACACCTATAGGATGCAATTGCAATTTAACCCTAGATATGAGCATCCTCTCTCAGTTCCAGAGAGTGAGTGGAGAGCACTCATCCATGACGGAAAAGAGAAAAGGGCAAAGAAAGAAGGAAAAATGCCAACTGGACCCGCACGGTAAATTACAACTTTAATTCAATAGCTTTAATTTTCTCTATGTCTAAAATAAAAGTGTGCTACGTCATATCTGACTCCAATTTTGTTGATGCTAGGTTTCCTAACACCTCAAAGGCAACCAAAGCTAGGATTGAGAAAAAGGGCCATCACAAGCTAGGCCAGGGCGACTACTTGAAATTAGCTGCAAGAATTGTAATTAAGTAGCTAAACATATTATAATTAATTGTATTGCCTTCCAACGTTTTTGTAATCCTATCAAATATGATTAAAAATACACAATCATATGTAATGTAGGGTGATGACTTCGGAACAGAAACTACATAGGAAGATAAAAATATCGCTTTCCATTTCGGCTATCAAGCCGTAGTTGAACGTCGCATAAGCTTGGGGCAGGTCCCAAGATCCAGAATGCCTGATAAGGTAAAACATTAACCTTTCAATATGTTTGTTTTCATCCATAAATTTAATTTCTAACAAATTTGTTTAAATCAGGGGAGCAACACTACCGACGACGCAAATAACCCATTTTTAGAGCCAAATGTAGATGATCCTCACGTGCAACCTGATCATTGTAGTAGGGACCAGGCCGACAATGCTACTATCAGTGAGGGCCGTGACGGTAATTAATTTCACTTATAATTTTTTCTAATTATACCTTGATGGTTGTCCTTATAACGTTTTTTGTTTAAATGACAGAGAATGTTTCCCTTGAGGATCTTACCACCAGAGAGGAAGACAGGGCAACAGTCCCAACGGCGACAACTGGTGCACCAGGTAAATAATCTCATTGCATTTTTTTTATTAATATTACCGAACTAGTTCAATGATATTTAAAAACTGACAATTAAAATTTAATATTATCTGTTTTTGTAGGCGATGCCCCGTCACTGGATGAGACCAGACATCGTGACTATGCAACTAGGTCAGCGGCGACAACTGGTGCACCAGGTAAATAATCGCATTGCAATTTTTTTTATTAATATTACCGAACTAGTTCAATGATATTTAAAAACTGACAATTAAAATTTAATATTATCTGTTTTTGTAGGCGATGCCCCGTCACTGGATGAGACCAGACATCGTGACTACGCAACTAGGTTAGTGGCGACAACTGGTGCACCAGGTAAATAATCTCATTGCAATTTTTTTTTATTAATATTACCGAACTAGTTCAATGATATTTAAAAACTGACAATTAAAATTTAATATTATCTGTTTTTGTAGGCGATGCCCCGTCATTGGATGAGACCAGACATCGTGACTACGCAACTAGGTCAGCAGTGCGGGTCGAAAGGCATGAAACAGGAGCAGAGCATGATGATATTGATGATGTAATTAGGAGTTTTAGAAATAGGAAGAAGAAAAAGAAAATTCGATAATGTAAAATATTGTATTATTATAAGACAAACGTTACCATACTTGGAACGTTTTTTGCGTTATATAAAAAACTCATTTATCATACTATTTTTATGTCAAGCATTAATTGCAATGTTTCCTTGTGTACTTTTTGTTGAATTGTTTTTTTATTAGTTATTGAATAAATTTTTTTATGCTCATGAAAGTAAAAAATGAAATATAGATTGGGTATTGGGGAATTGAGAGTGATGTGAGGGGGGGGGGGGGAGGGGCATAAGAGCTTCCACCTTCACGTGGTTGGCCCTGTTTAGTAGAGAATAATTTATTGGAGCAATTTAATCTTGGAGCAAACCTCCCTCGATCCAGCGTAGCAACAAAAAAGTCACTGTTGACTTAGTTGCTACTCTTTCAGATCGTGGGAGGCTTGTTCCAAGTTCATGCAAATCCAATAAATTGTTCTTGAAACGAAGAGGAGCTTATTCAGGTATGTTTTGACATTTTCAACATATGTTCTAACATTATCATAAGAATGCATCTTAGAGTAAAAAATACTACATCAATTACTTGTATTTATTGTATAGATAATGATGGATTTTGATTGACTTGGCAGTGCAGGTACAAATCCTCTTGCATCATGAGCAATACAACTTGTCAACCAGGGTCATGTCCAGGATATTTTTGCTTGTGCGCTTGACCATGTTCGTAATGTCACATTTTGTAAGTTCCTTTACAGTTCATAATTCAATATTAAGCTTGTTCATGATTATTATCTAGGTTTTTGTATGTGTTTTTTCATCTATTTGATTGTAAGCAACTCTGCATGTTTCCTGTTGTTCACTATGATTTCTCTCATTACCACTCCCAAGATGAATCCAAATTTATTGTTACATAGGTTACTTTATTGTTACTATGATTTCTCCATTTACGATTTCATAGGTTACATCATGTAAAGTTGTCAATCTCAGGTTGGTGATGAGCTTTAGTTCTCCAGATTTGGGGCTTTTCTGATATTTTCTTCCTCATGTCATTCCCGCATCACCTCGTTGTTTGAGCATGCCAATTGTCTACCACTTGTACCAATTGGCACATGTCAATCTCTGAGTGGTGCCACATTTCACCTATTTTCAATGAGAGTTTAGGGTTTCTCTAACATAGCTTCAGAAATCCGATTCAGTGCCTGCTTGAATATCGTCACATAATACTCATGGTTTGGATTGATGAGCATGTTCTAAATGGTTGGTTGATTCATAAGAACCACCCATATAGTCATCTTAAGATATTTCAGAAGTTTTCTCGGGTTTCCTTTTTCACCGTTTCTAGTGGGTGGGATGGTGTGGGGTGATCCATCAATACCGGTGCTCTTGTAGTAGGGAATTTGTTTTTGGGGATATAAAGGAGCATTTGATGTAGATATCCCATTGGATGCATTCATAGATGGGCACGAGAGGTCAAGAATTTAAATTAAAAATATGCAACCTCTAGCATGGCAACCTGAAGGCCATGAGAGACACTGGTTAAAGATTGTTTTGTGCTGGCCTTAATATAGTCATGATTTATTTCTATTATCTTAATGCAAATATATAGTCCGGTCTCATTAAAATGAGGATTGTGGTTTTATTTCTCTTTGGTTGTTTCTCTCTTAATGCTCCAGAAGTTGCCAAAAGTTGCGATAGTTGTTTAGTTTTCCTGTTATAACTTAAAAGTGGTTTTTAGCAATGGGAGTCATGTTTTTTAAGGTTCATACTAATATGAAGATCTTGTAATTATATATTCAGCATAAGAGAAGATGGCCTCTGCTTTGGGCAGTATGACAACAATTGCCACATCTACCTCATTGGGTAATAATGGAAAGGGGAAGAAGTTGGGTGTAATGTTTGATAATTATGGCAGACAATTGTTTTCTCTTTCAGTTTTTTCACCCATTTCCTTTAATCGCTCAAGCAGAAGAGGGACTCTGAGATTACGTGACAGAGAGAAGGTAGTTAATACAAGAGCTATGGAAAAGGATTTGTACTTCAACAAGGATGGCTCAGTGACAAAAAAATTGCAGGTCAGAGAAAAAATTATGTTTAAAGGAAGGTCACCTGCACGTGAAACTTCACTGCGGTGGATCTTTCCTTGTCCACTTATATTCGATTTTAATGTGTTATTTTAATTTTTCATGGAGGGTTGTTTTGGCATATGGTATGGCATTCAATTGCACACTTACCGAAAGCATTGTCAATTTGTCTTCCAGGCAGTGTGAACAAACTTGCTGATCTTGTTGGAGTCACCCTTGGGGTGAAGGGAAAAATGTTGTCTTGGAGAGCAAGCATGGTTCTCCGAAAATAGTTAATGATGGTGTGACAGTAGCTAAGGAGGTAATTTGTAGATGTGTGCTCTGGTTTTCTTTTTAACGTTGTATTAGTTCCCCCTCTTAAATGTCTTAGATTTGGTAGGCATCATTTGAAAACTCAAAGGTGAAAGGAAACATATTTGTTACCCAGTGGTCTACTTGGCCTATGGACTAGCCACATTAGAGTAATGCATAAAGCTTTTCACAAAAATAAAAGGAAAGGATTATGGCTGAGTCAAATTTTACTGTTATTGACAGTGTAATGAAATGTATCTCAATGCTATGGTTTTGGCCTTTTTATTGGTTGAATTAGAGGACCTAGTTGAAAATATTGGGGCCAAGTAGGCTAGTTTTCCTTTTTGCTGATGGTTTGGTGTATCTAATTGAATTAGTTGCCTAAGGTATTTTTGGTTGCAAAATCCTTTTCATTTTTCATACAGTATTAGCCTTGTTGAATACATTTGATTGTGTGGTCTTGTTAGATCTACAACATTTGTAGTTGTTTAGTCTTATGGCCGAGGTGCACTTTTATTATGGAAATAGTTGATGCAATATTGTCATTTAATCCTTACTGTAGGGTATCATGTTAAGAAGTTTCTTGTGAAACATTTTGTATTCAAAATGACACTTGATCCTATACAACATCATGCACTTGACTTCAAAATTCATATTCAAAGTGTGCCAGGCAATTCTTGCAAAATTTCAAATATTTATGTTGTTTTAAACCATTATCTTTTTCATGTATTGGATGCTGAAAATGTGAAAAAGACTTTGGTATGAAACCAACTGGTGAATAATTTCCAGCAAAACAACCACTTCCAAGACATGATTTTGAAGTAGAACATATGTACTTATGAAGCATAGAAAGATATCCTTGATGCATTGTCAATGTTTGGCTAGGGTTATTTTTGGAGAAAATAACTCCTTATTCCTAGAATAGTGATCTTCAATACAAGTAAATGCCAGAGAAGAGAGATCATCGTATGACGCAAAAAACTGAAATTGGACCCCTAAGGAGAGATGGTGTGTCTACAATTGCTTTGTCAGCATTTTCCTTTGGTTTACCCCGTTCTTTTCCTCCAGCCTGAGTCTTAATTGACTTCTTCTTTCTTCGGGTTTATTTATCAAATTCGTAGAAATTCGTAGAATTTGATAAATAAATACTATCCACAATGCTTGGAATTTAATTTATATTCCTGACTTTATATTATCTCCAAGCCTTATAACCAATTTTTAACTTTCAACACTTTGTATTTATACTCCACGTTTCTTTTTAAATAAATAACTTGTAATGAATTTTCGGCTCTATATTTCACCACCCAGCCTTACAACAATCACGCTCCAGACTTATGCTAATTATCTGCCAATCGTTTAATTAAAAAATTTCATTATACTCCGGCCCCACCTATATATATCAATAACCAATAAAACACTCGTATCGTACTTGGCTATCCTCCGCACACCTTATTTAACCTCTGGGCAAGTTCAACGTGCAACCACCGTCCGATGGCCCTTCTCCAAATCAACGACTCTTGGCAATTTCGCTCGGCTTCCAACATCGGGCTTTAACGTGCGATGGCGCGGATTAAACGGTGGTTTTTCGGGGGTCACTTCGCCACGTGTCGCATTCCCTATGGAATCGCTCATGAATAGGAAATACTGCCTACTCCGCAAAAGCGGTACGATATGGGCAACCCGCTTTTGTGATTCCGCTCGTGGTTTTGGTACAGGGCTTGACCATGTGTGCAAGTCTGGTTCCGCTATCCTTTTGTTTTTTAACTCATGTCCAATCCTCGGGTGAGGTTCCGAAAGCACAACAATCTTTTCTCTTTATTAAGCGGGATTTTTATATTTGAACAGTGTTCACGACCCCAGTTCTCTACACAGACCTTGCCTTCGGGTGGGGTGAGTTCACAGGGTTATCCAATGATTTACGGGAATTCAAAGACAGAAGAATGGAATTATTAGTACCCAATCGCTTCACAGTTAAACAATTCTTCACAATTAGCAGTTCGAGATAATTCAATGGCAACTAAGCTTGGAAATCATTTAACTGGAAACAATTGTTCACACACAGAGGTTTATTGCAGAAATCCCCTCTCTACTCTCCTCTTCCCTCTCTACTTTTATTCATCCGAGGAATTAAAATTTATATACATAAAATATGGCTCTTCGATTCCTCTGAGAGGACCGTTCTAGAAATCAAAAGGTCTAATTATAATAATTCAACTAACTAAAACTGTTTGACTCCTACAACTCTAACTAGTCTAAGTAATACAGTCAGCTGAGGTATTGACACCTAGCTGTTACAACTCAAATGTTTTTGAACCCTCCTAGCCACAACATGTGGACAAAACCTCCTACATTGCTGGCTAGTGCCTAATGCCCCTGCATCATCGTCTGACATAAACCTATTAACAAAAGTGAATAGGGAATGATTATTAATTATGGCATACTAAGTTGCTTTTCTAAAGAGTAAGATTGTAGATAACCTTAAAAACATTTGTTAACTATTTTTGTTTGACCATTTGATTGTGTTTGATATGTAGAACTCATGGCAGCTAGTGTTTCTCCACTCATATTAAATAATTATTTCCAAAATTTTCTTATTACTATTACTTTAGGAAAACCATGAAGACTATGAATTTCTTTCACGGACACTTCTGCCACTTGGCTTGTTGTTTATGTACTTTGAGCTCTACAAAAAAAATCTACAAAATTTGTCTATATAAATGACCACAAAAATGTAATACTTACCTTTATATTTCAGTAACCCCGTAATAAAGTCTATTGATATATCTTCTAGTCTTTGAATATGTATGTGGAATGGTTGAAGTAACCCTAGAGATTTTACTATCTCTCTTTTATTTATTATGAAAACCTGACCTTCTCTTACAAAATTTTGAATATCTTTCTTCATTCCTTCCAAAAATATATTTTTTGATCCTTTGAGATGTTTTAAGGAACCCTGCATCCTACCATTTGAGAGACATGGGACTCCCTTAATATTTTTTTATTCAAATATGCTTGTGTGCATAAAAATATTCTACATTTGCACCAAAGTATATCTCTCTTTCACTCCCAATGCTCCATAGAGTTCATCCCATCCTTTATAAATTTTAGTTTTTGTTTAGTACTATTATCATTTTTCCATTATGGCAAGCTTCTTCTAGCCACCTAGGAATAGAAAATGTAATTGGATATAAATTTTAGGCCTCTTCTATTTTAGAAAGAGCATCATGTACTAAATTTTCCTTACCCTTTTTGCAGATTATCTCAAAATTAAAACTTTGCATTTTTTCTCCTTATTTTTGTTAATCTTCCAATGAAATCCATAGCTTCAAAAAATACTTTATGCTATCATGGTATATCTTGACTTTAAAGTACCTCCCAGTGATATACTATCCCCATTTTTTATTGCATGTAATATTGTTTCCATTTATTTTTCATATGTAGATTTCACCAAATATTTTCTTTGAATTCCTTGCTTTTAAAAGCCAATGATATCCCTTATTGTGTTAATGTTACGTAAATTCCTTGTCCTAGTGCCTCACACTCTACTATGAATGTTTTACCAAAGTAGGTGCAACCGATGTTGGTGTAGAAGACATGGCATCCATTAAAAGAGAGAATGCCAAAGTAGCCTCATCATTCCATATAAATGATATTTTCTTCAAGAGATATGTGAGTGGACTTGAAATGCATGCATAATTCTTAACAAATTATCAATAATATCATGTAAGTCTAAAAAAATCTTCTAAGAACCTTGATTTTCTTAGGAATAGGTCATTTTGTAATAGCTTGCATCTTTTGAGGCTCCAACTTCACTCCTTCCTTTAAAACAATATGAACCAAATACTCGAATTCTTATTTCCCAAAAGCACATTTGGATATTTTTACATAAACATGATTGTTCTCAATAATTTATATAACTTTTCCACATGTTTAGTGTGGTATTCCCATGATTTATTATAAATATGTGTATTATCAAAGAAAACCAACACAAATTTTATAAGATGGGATCAAACAAAATTGTTCTTAAGTCGAGCCCGCCAGACTTCAAACGGCGATAAACAATAATTCAAACCAAATTCGCGTTCCAAAATAGCCTGCTGACGTCGGCCAATTTTGTGACGTGAAAACCAAATGAATTCCGCCCTAATATTTTTCTTGTCAGAAGTTGGGCTGGCGTACGGAGGGAGAGTTGTGACGCGAATTTCTTATCAAATTCACCCTAATATTTTTCGGGTCCGGATTTCCACTCCGCGAGCGGCCCAAACAAAGATCCGCTCCAATCAATTTCTGCCACGTGTCCTCAATAAAAACTTGCCCTGCTCCCAGCTGCGGGTGCATTTGATGGCGTTTAAGGCGATGGGACATGGATGTGGCAATTTCATATCAATCGCATTAAGATTTAACACTGTTCAATTAAATTCCAAGGTTTTCACATCAAATCGCATTAAATTTTAACACTATTTAAGATCAGACCTCCACTCCCGTTAGCGATTCTGAATGCTCCAATATGATCCGACCTTCGGCTCTCATTAATGATCAGAGATTAATTATGACGAGCGTCCTTCGATTGCATTGCATTGATAAAATGGAATTTCTCTATGGTTTTTCAGACGAACCGGTTGCTGGGTTACACTGCCTGCTCACTGTGACGAGAAGGAGAAGTGGCCAGCTGAACTGCTGCGTAGACCTTGCTGCATATCTTCATTTCTCTCGGTCTGGTCCTTGTCTGTCTTCCTCTGTTTCTTGGAATTCTACTTCTCTGTCTCCTCTTGTGCCCACTGCTAGTGAGACTACACCCACGCCTCGTGTGCATCAAAGGATGCGTTGCCGCAGGGGGAGCACTAGAGGTCAACTCCTGCGCGTTCCCTCCAGCCACTCAACCGAGTTGTCTTCTGGCCAGTCCAATGATTATGCATGTCACTATCCAAATACTAGGAGTGGGCGGGGTCGGGTTGTAGGATCTAGCCACTGTATGGATTCCCCTGCTCCTCGTTTCCCCACTGCTAGTTCACCTTCTCCCACGATGCACACTGCGCATTTTTCCTTTAATTGCTCTCTCAACCGCCCACGAATTACAGCTTCAGTCACTGTGGTTTTCCGCGAGGAGGCCCAAACGGAGGAATAATGCACCCGTCTAGCAAGTCTAAGTTTGGAAAAAGCCGGCCAGCATTTGGGCCTTCACGAGGGGAGCCGTGGCATGAATGTGGAGGTAGCACCTAGCGATCTTGGACCTTCCGAAGGATGGTGCCGAATCGTCGAGGAGCCGGAGGAGTAGTTTGGTTAATTTGTTTTTCTTGCTTCGCGGCCCACTTAATTGGGCTACTTTTAGATTATTTTACTGTGCCAGACCTTTGTAATATTTTTGAATTCTGTAAATTAAACGTTCAAGACTAGTTTCCCTGTATGAGGGAAATCTTCTTAATTTTTTGATTTTTTGATGACAAATTTGCCACGAGTCTGGGCAATGATTTTGAATTCGGTGTAATTTTATTCCCACTGTTAATAGATTAAATTTACTTAGAAACAAAAATGTTGCCCTGTTTCTATTTTAAACCTGTTTTTTGAAATACAGAGCCATGTTTATATGGTCTACGTATTATACTCTTTCTCTGTATATCTACAGGAACCTTTTACAGAATGGGTGGTGGATGTCGTAGCAGGCTACTAATGGAAGCAAGCGAGCCTAAACCTTACATCTCAGATGCAATAGATGGTTACCAATTTTGGAATCAAGTGAGCCTGATCTTACAAGCGAGCCTCGGTTTCTGCAGATGGTTATCACACCCCTCACATGATTAGCGTTTTTCTCTGTTCAAGGATTTTGGGTACTTTAATTTGTATTTGGAACAATGGACGTCGGTACTCTATCTATTGCTTTACTATTATACATACTGCTATTTCACTTTCTTATAGATGCCTCGGGCATATTTGGATGCTTTCTCAGATTGTCGATAATCTCCATGTGGACCGTTACTGGGTTTTATATCATGTCCCTGTATGTGACATGAGGTATTTTTCTATCATTTTCTGGGGTGGGACTTCCACTTTTCTGGATGGATATTTGGGTTCCAATCTTCAGATGTGAAAATGTAATGACTTCATGGACTGTTTTACTTCATATAATATATTCAAAATAGCATTTTTTCTCTTATGAAAAAAAAATGATTAATGTTTATCATTCTGCCTTCAAAACTAGCGATGCTGGTCTATGTTGCTGGTTTATTGATATGGTCTGATGGTCTTTTTATATTTTGGACATATCACACTCCTCACATGATTAGCGTTTTTCTCTGTTCAAGGATGTTGGGTACTTTAATTTGTATTTGGAACAATGGACGTCGGTACGTACTCTATCTGTTGCTTTACTATTCTACATACTGCTATTTCACTTTCTTATAGATGCATTGGGCATATTTGGATGCTTTCTCAGATTGTCGATAATCTCCATGTGGACCGTTACTGGGTTTTATATCAAGTCGTTGTATGTGACATGGGGTATTTTTCTATCATTGTCTGGGGTGGGACTTCCACTTTTCTGGATGGATATTTGGGTTCCAATCTTAGGATGTGAAAATGTAATGACTTCATGGACTGTTTTACTTCATACAATATATTCAAAACATCATTTTTTCTCTTGTGAAAAAAAAAATGATTAATGTTTATCACTCTGCCTTCAAAACTAGCGATGCTTGTCTATGTTGCTGGTTTATTGATATGGTCTGATGGTCTTTTTATATTTTGGACATATCACACTCCTCACATGATTAGCGTTTTTCTCTGTTCAAGGATTTTGGGTACTTTAATTTGTATTTGGAACAATGGATGTTGGTACTCTATCTTTTGCTTTACTATTCTACATACTGCTATTTCAATTTCTTATAGATGCCTCGGGCATATTTGGATGCTTTCTCAGATTGTCGATAATCTCCATGTGGACCGTTACTGGGTTTTATATCATGTCCCTGTATGTGACATGGGGTATTTTTCTATCATTGTCTGGGGTGGGACTTCCACTTTTCTGGATGGATATTTGGGTTCCAATCTTCGGATGTGAAAATGTAATGACTTCATGGACTGTTTTACTTCATATAATATATTCAAAACAATGTTTTTTCTCTTGTGAAAAAAAAATGATTAATGTTTATCACTCTGCCTTCAAAACTAGCGATGCTGGTCTATGTTGCTGGTTTATTGATATAGTCTCATGGTCTTTTTATATTTGGGACATATCACACTCCTCACATGATTAGCGTTTTTCTCTGTTCAAGGATTTTGGGTACTTTAATTTGTATTTGGAACAATGGACGTCGGTACTCTATCTGTTGTTTTACTATTCTACATACAGCTATTTCACTTTCTTATAGATGCCTTGGGCATATTAATTTGGATGCTTTCTCAGATTGTCGATAATCTCCATGTGGACCGTTACTGGGTTTTATATCATGTCCATGTATGTGACATGGGGTATTTTTCTATCATTGTCTGGGGTGGGACTTCCACTTTTCTGGATGGATATTTGGGTTCAAATATTCAGATGTGAAAATGTAATGACTTCATGGACTGTTTTACTTCATATAATATATTCAAAACAACATTTTTCCTCTTTTAAAGTTTCATTTTTTTTTTTTTAATTGAACCGTCCGTCGCTATACCGACGCCTTGTAAGCGTCGGAATTGCGACAGATTAGAAACGTCGAAAGAGCGGAAGTATAAAAATGTCAGACGAGCGACGTTAAAAACGTCGGACCACATTTCGTCGGAATTGCGACCGTTTACAAACGTCGGAAGCGCGACATCCAAAACGTCGGGCTACATTTCATCGGAATTGTGACAGTTTACAATCGTCGGAAGACCGACATCCAAAACGTCGGACCACATTGTGTCGGAATTGTGACAGTTTACAAGCGTCAGAACAGCGACGTTCAAAACGTCGGACCACATTTCGTCGTAATTGTGACAGTTTACAAACATCAGAAGAGCGACGTTCAAAACGTTGGACCACATTTCGTCAGAAATGCGACAGATTGGGAAACGTCGGAAGAGTGACGGTTGTTTGGAAGCGATAGAAAAGGTGTCGATAGTGCAACACTTTTTAATTGCATCGGAACTGCGACGGAATGGTAAACCACATTTTTCTCGCCCTCGAACTATCGCTCTTGAGACAACTATGTGTCGGAATAGCGACGAATTGGCCATCGAAATTTCCGCCAAATTTTCTAGTGAGTGCATTGGGATCGGGGTGGTATTTTGATAGTGGCACTTCCTTTCACATGACGGGAGATGTGAATCTTTTCAGTGACTTGGTGGAGAAAGATCTCCAGTTGCATGTTGATTTGGGCAACAATGGACGATACAATGCGACCGGAATTGGTACCATTACCTTTCAGAGGGAGTCAGGTAAACTCATTCTTTTACAAGATGTAGTGCATGTTCCAGGTTTAAAGAAGAATTTAATCTTAATCACAATGTTAGAGGATAAAGGATATGATGTTGTCTTTAGTGAAGGAAAAGTTTTCCTTCGGCACAAAGCAACAGGACAAGTCAAGAAGGTTTGGATTCAAGCAAATAATCTCTACAGACTTGAAGTAGATGGGATTTCTACAGAGCTTCCTACTATTGGGAAGTGTAAGAAATACATGCAATTGATGCTTGAGAGGGAGAAAGTTTTGCATGCAGGTAAGAGTGAACCTCAGGATTTGGAGCAGCCACAAGATGAGGATCATGGAGTGGGAGAAACCACTCATGCAGAGAAATTTCGTGCCAGATGAGTAGAGGGAGTGCATGCATCTATACCACTAGGTGAGAGGTGGGGCGACATGCATGAGTAATCCCAAGAGGAGATTTCTGGGCAGGATTCATGAGATGGTTTGGATCTCATGAATTGAACTTAGCTACAAGGTGCCCACAGCACAACAGTAGCATGATTAGTTGGATTGATGTAGGCAAATCAAAGTGACAGTGTCAGATACTGGAGCGCAAATTAGAGTTGACAGCAAGTGCAGAGTGCATGGGTGCAAGAGTTCAATAGCAAAGTGGTTCTTGATGAAATGTGCTATTGGGCCTAGCAGAAGTCGAAGAATTTGATGATAGATGCATTAGACTGATTGAGTTGTTTGTAGCCTATTCAGTTTCAGAGGAGTTGGAGAGCAGATGCATGGAGTTGCATGGCGCTTGTGAAGGTTGCAAGGTGAATGCATGGAGTTGCATGTCGCATGCAAAGAAAGTCCTTTCTTGTTGAGAGGTAGTGTTGAAGATTGCAACAAGAAATAGTGAAGGAGGCATCCTGAAACATCTTTCCTGATCCTAGTTGGAAAGTGATCACCAAAACTAGGTGGGGGCCACACAGGTGATTTTTGTCGCAAAGTCTATTTTTTAGACTATGTCTATTTTTAGACATACAGAGCATATTCTATAAGTTGCAGGATGCTATTTATGGATGGTTGGTCAAGTTGGAAAAACAGATGGATTTCTATTTTTAGACATATTGGGCGGAATCTATTTTTAGATTTCCAGTCTAAAAATAGATATGTCGAATATTATTAGCTCTTAATAATATTTGGACTCTAAACATTATCTTATTCTCTTGGAGCACTTCAGTTAAGTGCACAGATGTGGCACAGGAGCTGACAGAAGGAATTACACTATTCCTAAGGGTTAAGTGGAGCTATTGCATGGATACTTCAGTTAGAACTCATGTGACGGAGTTTGGTGGAGTTGATTGAGGAAGTTAGTGGAGTTGTATTCAGTTTAACTAATCTAAACATAGTTGAGTTATTTGTATCTAGTTTAACTGATTGATACAATTAGTGAGAGTGGTGTGAATTAATTATTAATTATTTCACTAATTATAAACTCATTAATCAACTAAATAATACATCAGTTAACTTCAGTGCATGAACAGTTTCAATGGAGACCAATGAAAATATAGGTGAAAGGGAAAGTGTGACTATCAGTTGTGACTATAAGTGATGCATGGTTTGCATCCAACACTTAGTAGAGATGCTTATAAAGACTGCGTGAGAAAGGCTGGGGTAATACATTCTCATCAAGAGGCATTCTTCATCAGGGATTGCACAGTAGAGGCAGGCTAAAGGCTGGCAAAGATCGGTGCATGGGATTTGCAAGATCGGGACTGATTAGTGTGTAGCAAGTGGAGATTATACTGAGAGCTTGTGAGGAGCTTTGTATGATGATTGTTACATGATATATATGACATATATAATATACAGATAGTTGGGGGTTTTCATCTTTAATCTTTCCCTTTACATACTGTGTTCATATGTGTGAATTTTTATGGTTTTCATGTGTGCATGCTATTGATTTTATTTCTGCATGTAATGATCAATGGTAGAAGAGATTCTGTATTTTGCATGAAGATAAAATAGTGTGTGATCAGGAGAATATTGGTGAATAATATATCAGTTATTCAAATTTTTACAATTTGATACCTGTGAAAAAATTCAACCATCTTCTTTGATCCAAATGCTGCTGCATGATCAATGATAATCTTGGTAGGAAAGCCAAATCTGGAGAGAATTTTAGTCTCCATGAATTTTATAATAAAAAAATAATTGGCCTGCCTACAAGGTATGGCTTCTATCCACTTGGTGAAATAGTCTATGGTAGTGAGAATCCATCTATGCTGGGCAGAACATGGCGGATGGATTTCTCCTATGAAGTCAAGTCCCCACTGTTGAAATGGGGCTTCAAAAGTGATTGGGTGTAGAGGTAGGGGTAGAAGTTTTATTTTGCCTTCAAAAAGTTGACATTTATGGCAGGCTATGATCATCTTGTGCACATCATGGAAAAGAGTAGGCCAATAGAAACCAGCCCTCAAAATTTTGTTGGCGGTTGTCTTCCAGTACAAATGACCTCCACACTCTCCTTCATGAAACTGGTGTTTAACCTTCTCTACATCAAACTCAGGCAAACATTTAAGAAATAGACCACTTGCATTTTTCCAATAAAGACATTTATCTATAATGCAATATTTTACAGCTTTTAATTTTAAGAACCTTGCCTTTTTTTTTTATCAAACCAGGAGGTGTATTCAAATTAAGAAGAAAATAAGTTATATCAGCATACCAAGAGGAATTCATAAAATGGTCTTCAACAATGGGAGTTAAGATTTCCTCTTGATCATCAAAGCATTAATCATATTAATATCAAGAACTTCAAAATTTGATTCAGCCATTAATCTATCTAGACCTTGGCCTTTGATGAGTTTAGTGGGTTTTATCTCTAAATCATATTCAAGAATAACAAAAACCCACTTACCTCTCTTACCATCTTGGTCTTTTATTAGAATGTATTTAACAACTGAGTTTGGGACAAAGGAAATGATCTGTGAATGAAGGATTTATACTTTGAATTCTTTCAAATCTTTAACCAAAGAAAAAGATTGCTTCTCCATAATTTTATACTTCAGAGGGGCATCCCTCAATGCCTTGCTAAAGAATGCAATAGGCTGCTCTTGTCCTTGTGGGTTTTTCTGTAAAAGGACAACAACTATGGTGTACTCTGATGCAAATGAAAAAATATAAAAATCTTTTGAAAAATCAGGACTTATTAGAACCAGTGTTTTGGTTAATGCTTGTTTCACCAGCTCAAAAGACTTCTTTGCTTTCAAGGTCCATTTCACCCCTTGCTCCTTTTTCAACATGTTTGTGATATTCCTAAGGAGCTCAGCGAAGTTGGGGATGAATCTTCTCAGAAATTTAATCTTTCCAATGAAATATTGCAACTCCTTGATGTTTCGAGTGTGAGAAATTTGCAATATGGCCTCAATCCTCTTTGGATCTATCTTTATACCCTCAGAAATAATGTGCCCAAGAAGTTTACCTTCTTGGAGACCAAATAGTGTCTTCTTAGGGTTTAAAGATATCCCAAACTTTCTGCATTTCTCGAAAACCTTTCTTAAATGTTATAAGTGTTCTTCATCTGTTTTTGAAAACACAGTAACATCATCAAGATAGATAATGATGAAGAAGCCCAGTTCCTCCGAGAATGCTATGTCCATGGCTCTTTGAAAAGTTTCTCCAGCATTCATTAGACCAAAGGGCATTTTCACATACATGAAAGTTCCCCATGGTGTAGTAAATGTTGTCTTTAATTGATCAGCAGGGTGGGCTAAGATTTGATTGTACCCTGAATAGCCATCCAGCAAAGAAATTCTTCTAGACCCTACCACCCTTTGTAAAATATGGTCCATCTTAGGTAAATGGTAGTTGTCTTTTAATGAAGCTTTGTTTTAAGTCTCTAAAGTCTATACAAAGCCTGATCTCTCTAGTTTTCTTCCTAACTGACACCATATTAGACACCCACTCAAAATATCTAATAGGGACAATAATACCAGCGTCATACATTTTCATGATTTCCTTCTGAACCAAAGGCAAATGAACAGGGTTTATTCTGCACAGTTTCTGTTTGAATGGTTTTTGGTTTTCTTTGAGAGGGATTTTGTGTTGTATTATTTCAGTGTCATAGGACTTATTTCAATGCCTATATTTCACTCTTCCACTTCAGTCTCTATAGGTTCCAGTTTTGGTTTCTTGGCCACATTGTTAAAATTGAACAGCTCCTCTAAAGGGGCCAGACCGCTTGGAAAACTTTCATCTTTAGAGTGCAGAGTTTCCAACTCCTCTGTTTCTAACTCTGCATTCAATTTTGTTTTTTTTTTTAAGTTTGCTAGTCAAAAGATTAATATTGACAATCTCAGGAGACGACTCTTCTTCACCAAGAAAATTTTCTTCACCACAGTCTGTATCATAGTCTGAGTCCGAACTGTGTAGTTCGAATTCATTTCTGAATTGCATGAAGTGTTCTATTTGTTTGTCTTGTCAAATACCTACCAATACTTTGTGTTATCAGGCACGGTTGGTCTAAATTTCATCTAAGTTGTGCAGTCTTTGGTCTGATATGGCGTTAAGCATGTTCTAGCTGCAAAGGCTAAATTGTGGGCGGAAATATTTCTTTTTCTTGGGACAAAAATCAGTTTGGACTCCTTGCATGTTTTTAAAAGGTCCATGACATTGCTTCGGTAGGCTCTAAGCCTAGGATGATTTGAGTTATACTCCCCATTGACTTGCCTAATGACTAACTCTGAATCCCCATACACGTTGATTCTTCTGGCTCCTAACTTTTTCAATAAATGTAAGCCTAAGAGAAGGGATCCATATTCTGCTATGTTATTGGAACACTGAAATTTTAATTTGTAGGAGATGCAGTCTGTGTGGTTATTTTCAGTGTTGGAAATCCAGACACCTGAACCAGTGTTAGTCCTAGTGCAGGATCCATCAAAAAACATACTCCAAAGAGGACTATTCTCAGTTTCGTCTGTTTGGTGGTTGTCCTCTTCAACTAACTTGCTTCTTGATTGTTGTGGAGTGTCAGCACTTAGTTGAATTTGTTTCAACCCCTCAGGTTTTTCATTGGGTTGAGGATTGTTTTCTTGACTGTCAAGGTTTAGGAGAAATGGACTCGTGACTTGTGGCTCAAGACCTTTGTTTGGTTTGCTAACGTTTTCAAATGCAACAAACTGTTCAGACACTTCTGTGCTGTGTTCCTCTTCCTCCCTATCAGCCATTAATCCTGTTAAAGTGACTTGTTCACTAAATGTTTCATCATCAAACATAATAAAATAATCAAGGCCTTTATTCACAGAATAGAGAGGAGAGTTTTGTGGTCTTTCTTGACTTGTAACTGTGTATTGCATATGGGATTCCCTGTAAAGTCTTATATTGTGATTGAAAACGGGGATAGTCGCATAGGTCATGTCCATTTGCATAGTCCCTTGTAACTTAGCTCCCCATGATCTGGATAAAAACATTCCATACTTGGAGGGAACATCCGCCACAAAAATATCCATTACTAAGAATTTGGATGGAATCTAGGCTAAGTTAACACAGAGGTCTTTGATCAATCCTAAACATTTTACTCTGCTTGATTCAAAGGAGTAAAGTTCTTTGTAAGGTCTGGTGATTTCTAGACCCAGGCTCTCCATTACAGCTTTAGGCATTAAATTATGAGAAGCCCCAGAATCATGCATAGCGTTGTGTAAAATTTTGTCATGAACATTTAAACTCACATAAAAGGGAGGAACAGGTCCCTTTTGATACATACCTTCAATATTTGGACCAAAAATAAGCTCTGGTTGGTCATCATTAAGGTTGACAGTGTCCTCATTCTCTTCAATGTTTAAAGCCTTCAAAATTTCGGTCCTATACACATGCTGGGCAGCTAACTCAGTAAGGGGAACAAAGATTTTAATTTTGGACACTTCTTGCTCCAGGGTGAAAGGAATTTGACTGTTTAAAGCACCTGTCTCAGCCTTATTAACTGCCATTCTATCAGCAACATCAGCTTGCTAATTTTTTTTATTTACATTTGACAAAATTGTTTTAACAGGAGTACTAGCTGAGATTTTAGTACTACTAATGTCTGCACTCTTCTTTTCATTGTTTTGAGTGCCTTTCTTTTTACCATTATTAGAATTTACAACCATTGTTTTGTCCTTTTGTTCGACCATTTTAGGCTTGGTTGCAGTGTTGTTTTGTGAATATTTGTCAGAGGTTTTGGTGTTGGGAGTTTTTTGAATGGTTTTTCTTCTAAGGTCGTATTCTTTTTTAGATTCTATGATGACATTTTCCATGTCTTGATAATAATTTTCATCATCATCTCTTTTGTCATCATAAGGTGTGTATAGACCTTGTTTTCTATCATAATGAATCTCAAAGTCATCAATATCTACCCCCAGCATGTTGATATCATCTTCCTCTATTATTTCATCTATTTCCTCAACCTCACTTACATAGTTTTCATGAAAGGGAGGAATGATCTGTTGATCATCTTCCCTGGGTTTGTTTGGAGGTTGGTTCCTTCTAAAATTCTGATTCTGGTTCTGGTTTCTATTTTGAGGAGAAGTTTGGTTTTGAATAGCTTGTGCTCTCTCAAGTATGCTCATTTTCTTCATCCTCTCCTCCATCATTCTTTCTAGTTTTGAGTTTGAAGTAGAAGGTGTGTTTTCTTCTCTAAAAAAGACTCTCTTATCGTTTTTCATTCTTTCTCTCTTCTCCATTAATTTTACTTCCACGGAAAGAGAACCCCTTTGCATCTCTTCAAGAGTTGAAAAATCTCTCTCTCTCAGCTGATAAGCCATCTCAGGGTCAAACATTTCAAGAAATTTTTTTAAAGCTGAGCCTTGTGGAGGTTTTAGTTTAGTGCATTATATACACTATTGAATCTGGTACAATAATCTTGTACACTTTCCCCCGTGTTTCTATGGAGATTTTTGTAATAAGAAAGGACTTGAAGAGGGTTTTTCTTTGCTTCCCATTTGTTTAAGAATGTTTGATGGAAGGCTTGGAGATCATTGATATTATGGGGGGTTAAGCCTTTGAACCATTTTCTTACTTCTCCCCCCAAGCTCTGAGAAAATAATCTAAGCTTGATAGAATCATCATCAATTTCATTTTTTTCAAAGCAGTCATTCATCTTATCCACATGTTGTGATGCAGTTGTAGCATTGCTAGCATCATACAATGGAATTTTGGACTGATAGTCCTGTGGAAGATTGACTAATGGAAGAGGAAGGACTAAGGGAGCATACCATGCTGCCATGATATGTGGTGGGGGTGGATTCAAAAGAGGTGGATTAACAACAGGAAAAGTGGGCTGAAGTGGAGTGGTTTGAATAGTGTATGTAGGGTGAGCAGAAGTGGATGGACCAGGAATAGACTGTTGAGCTGATCTTGGATGAGAGACACCTAGGTTGTGAAGGAAATGTAAATCAGGAGGTGTTGTTTCTCTGCTACCAGGATGTTCACTTGTTTCAGGAGATGAAATTGAAGACTCAGAATCTAAATGACTTAATTCACCAAGAGACCTAGTTCTAAAGGGATTTACCAAGTCAAATTGTGATTGTTGTAGAGCTGAAATATTTTCAGGGACTGAATTAGCTCTCAAGAGTGATCTGAAAACAATTGATAATTTAATCTTAGGTGACTTCCTAAGGATACTTTCTGGGTTACCAACTATTTCAGGTGGATCAGGGTTGGGATAGGCTCTAGTATGAATCTTACTAGAAGCCACTATGTTGTGTTTTAGACCCAAATAAACAAGGAAAGTTCAACTAGATATGACAATCTTTAAGAGGTTGACTAGTCTGTTTTAAAAATCTAAATCCTACAGTCCTCTAACCAAGTTTGAATGATATTATGATGATAAGGGTTCTTCCCAGTGGATACTTAAGTTCTTTTTATGATTTTGGAGTCGCCAAGTGGAAGTTCTTAGCTCCTAAGGTGGTAAAAGGTTTTATGGTCCACCACCATGTTTATTGGATACCAATCTAAAATATTTTTGGTGTTTTCTGAGTTATTTTTCAATTGTGTGGTTTATAAGAATATCATAACTCTGTTTCAAAACTTAGCTACGGTTATGAGACAAAGACAGTCTACTCTTATGGATAAGCCAGCTGATTTTTCAAGGTTAGATAAAGTCTTATGAGAATCCTAGGGTTTTCCTAGTTTGTCACCGATTCAAACAAGTTATATCATGATTACCATTTTTTTGGTAGTGCTCGAAAATGATTCTTTTTACTCACAAGGTTTTATGAAGTGTTTAAGTGAACCTATGGTAAAAATTCAACTGATCCCCAGCGGAGTCGCCAAAAATGTTAGTTGCTGGTGGCTCAACTGGATTAATATAGCAAATGTTCTTTGAAACAAATCTCTGATGTCTTGTGGTTACCTTAAAATGGAAATGATTCTGGGTTCAGTTCCCCAGTGGAGTCGCCAGAAATGTTAGTTCCCTGTAATCAGCAAGATTGGCAAAAGTCCGATCGCAAGGAGAAACATCGTTTCAACCACTTTGGAATTCTAGGATCTAGCCCTCCTAAATCCGGAGAGGGATCTCTCCAATAAGTGCAAATATGGATTTGTCTTTGAAGTTTTGGGGTAATGGTATTAGGCTAGTTATGAAGGCCAAGGGTTTGTTTTGTTTTTTGGATGGTTTGAGGTGGAAAGTTCTAGATGCAGAGAGTTTCAAAGGTGAGAAGTTGCAGGCAATCAGAGTAAGCTTCGGAAAAAAAGGTAGATAATTGTAGGTTTTAGTCCATTGGGCTATGGAGTCATAATAGGGTTTAATTGGAACAGTAAGAGGCAAGAGTGGTTCATGGGGCAAGTTGTCTATGTCTAAGGATCTCTTTGAAGTTTGATTTATGGAATGAAATGGTACAATAAGAAGGAGAATTAAACAGATGAGGAACAACGAGCAGCCCAAGATCTGGTAAGTAATTCTAAACTAGCCAGCCTTTGAAATAGACTCTAGAAAAACATTAAAGTAAACTAGGATCTGGTAAGTACTTTTAAAATAGCCAGCCTTTGATACACTTTTAATAGAAAACATTTTTAAAACAAAGGGAAACTTGAAGGCAACTGTTGGAGTAGAAACTAGCGGGCCAGGCTCACCACAAATCCTCTCTTAGCTCTGCTTTACTTGGTTACTTTCAAGACAAACACAAAGATAACACAGAATGGCCTAAGATATGGTAAGTACTTTGAAACTAGCTAGCTTTTAACACATTCCAAGGGAAAAATTCAGATAGTCTTTTGGGATAAAACTAGGACCAGGGCACACCAAATCTTCCATAGTTCATCTCTACCTAACTAATACTGAACATAACATTCAAGAATAATATTCAGCTAAGGCAATAAGATGAGGGAACGCCAACATTCCTATGCTTAAACTGAATTGAATCATTCCCTAATAACACAGATGAGAGAAAACATTCAGATAAATATTTTCAGTCAGAGAAGGGTACTGATATACAATAGGTCCTAAATCTATGCATGCTACTCTTTATAAGAGAAGATGAAACACAGTGAAAAAAGAAACAAAATGAAAAGTTACAATGAGAAAAACATCACCATCAATATAGGCCAGGATCCCATAAATCAGCTTGTATTGATGCTCGAAACCAGTTACAGCTTTAAGTCCAATGCTTTAGTTTAGCACCCATCTACACATCTCAGCCTAACCTATCTATCACCAGCAGAGCTCCAAGGGCCAGTGAACACTATTTACAGATAGAAGTCTCAAGCTCAATTACATTTGAATGTTCAGTAACTACATCAACCAACCCCTCACTCATCTTCTCCAGAAGTATATATAGAAGAATGAGGAGGTGAGATTTGATAAAAGATCTCAAAAACTAATTAATACAGGCTTAAATGGCTTCTGGGCCCTTGGGGGGCTCAATGAAGAAGCTTACAATAGGAGTCCTCTATATTGAATAATTTACATTAAGATTAAGCTCGGTGGGAGCTTTTGTTGACCTTTAAGGCTCTGTGTGATGTCGAAGTTACTCTACTGACATTTTGTCATTAGTTTGTCTGTAGAATTTATCCTCTGGCTACGTTGTGAGGCAGATATTTGGTCTTGATCAATAAATTCGGCCTTTGATTGAATACTTTGAGGCACAGGTGGCATTTAGGTAGCTGGGAGGAATCAATTTGCCTCAGATGTGGCGGTGGAGGCTTTCCATTTGATGATCCTTTATGATTTTTCTTTAAACTATGTTTAGTCAGGAGGATTAGGCTTCTGATAACCCATCTTAGCCATAACCCCACAGATCTATCTTCAATATTCTATCCTGGTGCATTTTTGTCTTCGGCATTGATACTCTCTGATTATGCTTGATTTACTGTTTTTTTTTGCTAGGGTGCAGCGTTGCACAGGGATGATATGGCATCAATGCTTGATGAATCACCGATGAAACGATAATTTGAAACCCTGCGAAGGATTTTTTCTTTGATGGGTCAAAGGCGGGAGGATCGTCACCCTCTACTTCTGAATTTTCTTCAGAAATGGAGAGAAAACCATTTAACCCTGCAAAATACGAATAAATATTATGAAATCCTTCATGTATAGGCTAACTACTTCAGAAGGCACGTGGAGGGAGTGTGGCTGTTGGATGGCATCAGCCAACGGTCATGATTGATCAGAGGAATTCAAAGGGAGGTGGAAAAATAATTTGAATCGAAGCCGTCGATCGTGCAGAGATCGACGGTTAGGAGCGGAGGCGAAAAGTCAAAGCAGAGGAATTAGGGCGAGGAATTATGAGCCATCGATCTGCGGAGGAATCAGGGCGATGAATTATGAGCTGTCGGTCTACGGAGGAATCAGGGCGCCATATCCCAGTTAACCATTGGGCTCCTTCCGAGAGCGATCACCATCCGATGAGCGGCCTCAAATTGGATGGTGGACGTCAATATCGTGCCGGGTTCACGTCCGATCTTTAACGCGCGATGAACGACGGTTTTGTGAACAGTGTCAAGGCCACGTGTCAATCGGTGTATGGAATCGCTGCAAAATGAAAAATACTACCTCGCTCTTGAAAGCAGTGCAATGGATACCGTGTAGTTTTTGCAATGGTGAGTGGATGGCGGGGACCACCGGATGATGATGGTGTGTCGTCGATTTGCAGATCAGATCAACGGTGGAGATTTATTTGAACATCAGACCGGCGGAAAACCTTGGGGCAAAATAAAAATCGAAAAATTCATATAACCAAAGGTTTAAAATTTTAATTTCAACGCAACTTGGCGCCCGACTGCAGGGCCAGAGGTTATATGGAGAATCATATGACCATAGGTTTAAGAGGAGGGGCTAATCGCAATCATGCAATGCGATAAGCGCTTGGAAGGCTGGCACTCGATTCCAGCACCAAGGCATATGGAGGGGAGGGTTAAGGACTTAGACCAAGGGGGCTTAAGTCTATAACATATAAAAAATATGATTTTGATGGATTTTCAATGATTTTCAAAGGGGTTTGGTGGTTTCGATAAGGTTAAGAAAGGGTCTTAAACCTTACCAATGGGGTTTTGATGAAGGGGAAAAAGGAAAAAAGGAAAATGAAGGTTTTTCAAAGGGGAATAGAGGGGTTAAAATGAGGTTGGATTTGGAAGAAGGGGAAAAAGGAAAATGGTATTGGCAACAATATTCTTTCTTGGGAATCAGCAGGATTTTCAGATTTTTTCAAGACAAGAAAGCAGTGAAGATTTGGACAGAGGCATGAGGCCTTCAAGAGTCTTTAAGAGCCAGAACTTTTTAGCAATAAAAAATTGTTCTTTGAAGGCTCCAAAAAGTTTTAGCCACATTTTTCTATACAAATTTTATAGGTGGCTAACAGGATCTATGACTCTGTTGATCACCGTTTCTCATTGATGTCAACCCAAGCAGCACCAGGGGCTACCCCAATATTTCATGGGAATTTTTACCTACCAAATTAATATATTCTGGGTCAAGAATTTTTTTGATGGTTTCTACTTGTCGAGATGTTTCCGTTTATATATGGCATGCCACGTAATTCTTCACGGTTTGAGAGATATTCATGTTTGAAGTTTGTAACCCAAATTAGTGAGCTAAAACCCCATGGGGTTGTGGCATGGTTCATTGAAAAGTAATAATTAATATTTTTTAAGCTCCTAAAATCCCTCCCACTTTCTCTTGTTGAAGCCCCTCTCAACCTAATAATTTATATAAATTGTGATCCTCATATCCTCCTTATGTAAGGGATTTTTCCATCTGAAATAGGTCATCATGGAATTTTCACTCTAACTTGTTTTCTACGAAGTTTCAAAAGCTGAAATTTTTATGAGGAAAATCTGAAATCCTGAGGAATCTCCTGTGAAAATTTCAGATCAAGATGTGCAATATTTTTGGAGATATGATCTGTGGAAGTCGATGTTTTTGTAGGCTCCTGAAATTCATCTCAAAGAAGTGACCTTGGGATAATCATCATAACTCTCTCTCTGTGTATCAGTTTCAAATTCTGTAAAAATTGGTAGATATGTCATGGACTTTGATTTTCTCTCTATCAATTTTAGAGCTGAATGAAGAAAAAATGACATGTGGCATGCCACACAAGTTCATTCTACTGGAACAGTCCATAATTATGGCATTGTGCGAAATTGGGCATAAATATCCCTTGAATAATCCAAATTGGGTCAGACCTGTGGCATTGGAAAGATGACTTGGTGGAATACTGTAGGACCAAAAATCAAATATTGGGGATCTGAAATAACAGAGCTACACCAGATTCAATATCGAGCTCCTAGAAGGCAAGAAAAAGCTAGATCATGTGTTTTCAGGGGTTGCAAAGGAAAAGAATTTATAGGGCAGTAAAGCAAAGAAAGGTGCAATAGAGGGTATCATGAAAAGAGCAACAACCAAGGTGCAGAACAGTAGCAAGAAGTTCATCACATGAAGTCTTCAAGTGGGTAGCACTGCATACAGTCACTCTAAAGGTATCATTGTACTAAGTCATTGTAAATACATTATTGTAAAAATTGTTTTAGTATCTATCTACCAAGAGTTGAAGAGGCAGTGTCAGAAGGTCTAGGATCATCATTAGGTGGTTGTGTCATAGTTGGGGTTATGGTCTAGTGTGTCTTCTTCTTCTACATCATTTTATATCATTGTAAAGTGGACCATTTTTCCTGGTACGGGATTCCATTCTTCTTTTATTTTTATATAGGGTGGCAGGGTGGTACTAGGGTGAGTTGTAGCTCATTCAATGTTGGGGCATCTGTTCAGTTGACTACTGAAGAATGTCGGGCATTGGAGCATCCATCCAGTGGGAGATGGAGAAGAATGCTTTTCTAGATTTTGGGAAATTGGAGCTTTATTTTCAATTGGAGTTTAATATTAAAGAATTATTAGAAAAGAATTAGGTGGTTTTTATCCCGGAGTGGGTTTCCACCTTAAAAATTTTGTGCATTTGTGTTCCTTTTGTTTGCTGCTATCATTGTACAAACACTGATAATAATTGAAGATTAAATAATGCTCTAATTGAAAGGAATACTGATTCACCCCTCCCCCCCCCAGTATTTCCAACAATTCGTATCAGAGCTTGGTTCCTTCAATAACAGTTTAACAGCTGGAAGGAGGTTATGGAGCATACCAAGAATGGTGTACCTTTTTTAAATGAAAATAATTATGCACTCTGGAAAGGAAGAATGGAGGTCTATCTCTTGGCACAAGGTTACGAAGTATGGGACACTGTTCAAAATGGATTTACATCAACCGCGGATGAAGAAGGTAACAAGAATTTGGTAAATGATGCAAAAGAAAATAATATTATTATCAGTGGACTTATTGAATCTGTTTATCATAAGGTTTTGGGTTGTAAAACCACCAAAAATTTATGGGACAAGCTTGAGAATATATATGCAGGTGACTCAAATGTCAAGGAAGCAAATCTTCAAATCTATAGAGAAAAATTTCAGTAACTTAGAATGAAATAATATTGCAACATTGATGCATACTTCCAATACGTTGATGAAATAACCAATACTCTGGAAGGATTGGGAGAGCCATTTGATGAGAAGACTATTATACGAAATATTCTTAGAAAGTTACCAGTGATATTCAACCCAAAGGTATCGGCCTTAGAATACAGTGCAAATCTGGACAAACTCAGCAAAGAGGAATTACATGGAGTTCTCATAGCATATGAAATGAGACTTGATGAAGCAGAGGGTAGTTTACATCTAGAAACTACGTTCGTTGCATCTAAGAAAACCCATAAGGAAAAACAACCTTCAATTGAAAAGACATGCACCTACAAGTGTGAAGAAAAGGGAGATGATGAAGAAGGTCTTTCAGATGAAGAATATGCTTACTTTACAAGTAAACTAAAAATTGGTAAGGGAAAATTCAAAGGTAAAATTCCATTGATATGTTTTGGCTGTGGTGAGGTTGGGCATTTCGCATCAAAATGTCCGAACATAAGTGATGGGAACTCAAAAGGAAAGAAAGGCTTTTATAAATTCAACAAGCAAGGATCCAAAAGGAACTTTCTCTCTAAAGAATATATCTTATCATCCTATGAAGAAAATGACAGCGAAGAATAAGCTAATAAGAGAGTATTGTTTATGGCCAAGCACAATAAACAAGAGGTATCAAACAATGAAGAAGAAGGATTGGCCATAGAAGAATTTTCTAAGGAATTAATCAAACTTATAAAAGAGCTCAAGGCAGAGAAGATCCATTCCAATACTCTTGAAGAACAAGTTCAAGGTGTCAAAATTGAATTTGAAGAACACAAATGCATTAAATAGTCACTTCAAAAGAAGTTTGAAGAAAGCAACCAAGAAAAGGAAGAATTAGAAGCCGAAGTAGTCTCGCTGCGTAAGGAAGTGAAGAAAGGAAAAAATATCCAAAAATATGCCAACAACTCAAGGGCATTGGAATAACTCATCAACAATCAACGATCTTACAATGACAGAATTGACATCGGTTACAAAGAATAAGAAGCAGGACCTTCTACAACAAAATAAAATGAACTTATGAGATCTGACATGCATGTAGACTTAATTGGATAAGATTCACAAGAACATCCTTTGAATACAATTCCTCGACGAAGATTTCCATCCAGGTACCAACATATTTTTTATGGCTATTTTTATTCATGTGGAAAATTTGGTCATAAAGCTGTAGAATGTCGCACGTACCTCAGGAATGAATACAATTCCAGGAAATCTGTCAAATATGAACCTCCCAGGGCTCAGAAAAACATCAATAGATTTGAACATTTAAGAAATAATATTGAATGTTACAAATGTCAAAACTTTGGACACATAGCCAAAGACTACAAAATTGAAAATCCTCCAGAAGAATCTTCAAAGCCACAGAACGAATGAACATGGAAGAAGAAGAAGACTGATAATTGTGCTCTCACTCTCAAGGCTCAAAACAACAAATATGTGTGGTATGTTGATAGCGGTTTCTCAATGCATATGACTGGAGATAGAAATAAATTTGTATCTCTGAAAGATAATAAGGATGGAACCATGTTCTTTGGAAATGATGGATCTTCAAATGTTATAGGATCAGGTACTGTCACTCTCGGAAGAAAATATGCTCTAGCCAAGAATGTTCTATTGGTTGAAAACATGAATCACAATCTGCTCAGTGTTGGACAAATTTGTGATCAAGGACACACAATACTATTCAATTCCACAAAATGTGAAATCAGGAAAGACAAGTATGGTGAAATTGTGGCTATAGAAAGTCGAGCTCCAAATGACATATATGTTCTGGATGAAGAAACTAAAGCATGTCTAATAGCTAAAGAGGATGATATAATATTTGGTAGCAATGATGATCTACTAAGTAAGAATTTTTCTACAAAGATGCAAATTTATTTCGAGATGTATTTACTTGGTGAGCTAACATACTTATTAGGGCTTCAAATATCTCAGCAAGATAAAGGAATATTTATATGTCAAGCCAAGTACATCAAGGAAATTCTCAAGAAATTTAAAATGGAAGATTGCAAACCCATCCTTACTCCAATGGTAACAGGTTGCAAATTGAGCATAGATGACTCATCTAAGGATGTGGATCAAAGGTTGTACAGATCTATGATTAGTAGTCTTCTATATGTAACAACCTCCCGGCTAGATGTTATGCAAGCAGTTGGACAAGTAGAAAGATTCCAAGTAGCACCAAAAGAATCACATATTATTGCCATCAAAAGAATTCTTTGATATCTAAAGGGAACATAATAATATGGCTTGTGGTATCCCAAGGGTAAGAATCTCATTATTCATTCCTTTATAGATGCAGATTGGGCAGGAAGTGTTGATGATCGTGAGAGTACTCGTGAAGCATTGGAATATCTTTTCCAGAATCTTGGGATTCTCCCAAGTTCTCATTAGATTTTCCTTATTCAGAATATAAAGGGGGAGTGGAAGTGTGTATAGGTCCACAGGATGGTTGTATGTCAGGGGAAGTTGAAGTGTGTACAAGTCTGCAAGATGGTTGTGTGTCAGGGGAAGTTATCCTTTGCCATTGATGTCAAAGGGGGAGAAAATGTTGTAGGAAGAGGTGTCATGATCGCAGTGGGAGTACATGTGTTGCCATCAATGCCAAAGCGGGAGATTGTTGATCATCGGTTGTCATTTATGTCAACCCAAGCAGCACCAGGGGCTACCCCAATATTGCATGGGAATTTTGACCTACCAAATTAACATATTCTGGGTCAAGAATTCTTTTAATGGTTTTTTTGAAGTCCCGAAAATCGGGTCTACAACAAGGGGGATACCCACCCGGACCGGACCTTGGTTAGCAGCTCCTTTTCCGTTTGGTGTAGTGGGTCTGACTGGGGATAATGGGACCAGTTTCCCAATTTGTGTGTTTGTGTTGAGAATAGATATTTCCTTTTTTAAAAAGGTTCCTAAGTGAAATGCTTTTATGCTACTTCTAATCTAATCATATGCAAATTGTATTCTAATTTAAATAGAAATATCTAATTCTAAACTGAACCTGGGATAAGATCTTGTTTATGCGATCTAAAATGATTTCAAATAACAATCGGTAATAAAGATCATTCAATTGCTTATAAGAAAAGAATTCAATAAAGATAAACCACTTCATATAAAAAGTTAGATGAAACAGTTGTGGAAAACATATCGCATAATAATCTATTCATACATTAAGCATAAACAAATAGTCATCACCGTACAAAAGTTCCAAATGATAACTAAAGCATTCAAGCATCAATATATAAATAACTGAACTTAAATATCACTTTTAACACAGAAGCATAAAAAGTTAAGAGATAAAAGTACCATTTATAACTGGTTCTACTCATGAGCTAGAAGCAATAATGATTTATCTTCTCCTAATCCAACATCTACTAAGAGTATAGAAATGCAACATCAGTAGCAGATATTAGACACAGATATCAATAAATCTCGTTCCATTCATTCATCAAAACCTCCTCTGAGGGTGGAGAAGTGCATGTTCTGAGGATAAGTTTTTGACAAATTTCTGGACCCTTCTCTAAATGCATGAGAAGGGTTTAAATACTACTAACTAAATCTAATTATAGCTTATTACAAAAATTTAGGATTCGGTTTAAATGACCGTCCTTTTTCTAGGCAAAAATAAAGTAAAACTAACACTAAGACTAAAATTAAAATTAACAACTAACTACTTATGACTCTGGTCTTTGAATTTGCAAACATCCAGCATCGATTTGAGAAGAGGGGGCCGGCTAACTTCAGATTTCAATTGTCCTGAAAATATGGAGTCAGCAAGTGTTGGCGCAATCTTCTCAACAGAATTAATGATGCAATTAAGAGTACTACATTGACGGTGTGGTTTTATTAGACAAGTCCAGTAAGAATCCCAGTTTAATTTTGTCAATTCTTGAATTGATTTTGCCTTCTCTTCCACTTTCTATTTCCACTTTGTTTGCAATTGTTGTGCTTGTGGTAGATATCCCAGAATGGTTTCTGAAATTAAATTAACCTTGTGCAAATTTTCATTTACACAATCAGTGATGTTGCTTGCCGCTGTAGTTGCTTCCTATGCCGCTTTTTCTGCCTCTCTTATCTGTGCATCCCAAATGCTAAAGAGCATTTCTTTATGACTATCATTGATAATTGGTGTTGTTTCTCTTTTTCCTTCCTCTGTCTTTTTCCATGCCAAATAATTAGTAACTCTTTCATTTGTTAAATCATAATCATGTCGTAATTCTACGACATGATTAGTGATTTTATCACTTTCTTGACAAAAAGAGTTCCACTATGAGATTTTCTGGCATAATATGTCTTGTTATTGCAGCAATTGATTATTCAAAGAAATAGATTCTGAAATAAACTCTGTAAGCTTGGGGTCTTATTTATGCATTTCTTGCATCATCTGTATTTGTTTTTCTTTTTTGGCCAAGCTTTTCTGATAACCGATTTGCATTTGCTGAAACTCTTGCTGTAACTTTTCAAATTTCACCTGTGCTTCACTGTTGGCATGTGCTTGTTGCAATTGCTGTTGCAGAATTTGTATATGATCCTCTTTTTCATTTAATAATAGCCTTACCTCAGATACTTTATCAATAGTTGCGGAGGCATAAGCTCCTGTTATCTGAGATAATTTAGTAAGATTTTCAGTGGGATCTGTAGTAGGATCTTTCCATAAAACATCCAATTGTTCTGCATCAGTAGAAAGCGCACTTTCTAATTTTCTCTTCTTTATTTGCTTCCTTACTACTGCTCTATGTTGTGGGCTGTAGAAAATATCCAGAGGAGGAATTTCCTCTATTCTAAGTACAAGCTCGGCAGAGGGAGTAATAGGTATATGTTCTCTTTCTATGACATTGCCACTTATTTCTGTAACCAAAACTTTTGTTGTTTGTACAGGAGTTTGTATGTTCTGTCCTTCAACATTAATCAAATCATTGAATGATTCCCATTCTTTATCTAACTGAGTGCTGATGGATGGTTGTTGTACATTAAGAGGTGGAAGAATCAACTGTGGGGTAGTTGAAGTCTGTTGTTGTGACAACTCTTTTGATTGAGTTGTATCCTTGACTGAGCCTTCACTTTTATCCTGATCAGATTTTTTAGAATGTTCGGAAATTTCTTTGTCAGACTTTGACTTAGACCTTTCTGAATCTGAGCTGCCGCTAAGACTGACACTAGGAGTTGGTTCCCTTGCGGGTTCCAAATGCAAATTATCTAAAGGAATAGTAGTCAGTCTTCTTTCTCTATATACTTTAAACTCTTGAAATTATTCTGGGAGAACCGTGCTTGAGATAAATTCAAAATGTCTTTAAATGAACATTTTTCTTGAAACATATCATCAAAAAGATCTTCTTCTCCAAAAAATACTCTTACTTTGACAAAAGTGGTGAAATCCTTGACAATACCATATGGATCAAATAGCCTTCTTGGAAACTTAAACAATTTTAAACATGTAACATTCCTGACTTCCTTAAACGCGTGACCAACATCAAACAATGAAAATGCTCTGCAGGAAACAGGAAATTGTGGCCAGATGGCCTTCTTTTTATCCTTTAATTCTTTCGTCAAACCTCTGTCTCCACAGGTTTGATATGCAATTTTCCGAGCTATGAGTTTATCCGGAACATATAAGTGCAAAACATGAGGAGAAGCAAAGCTTCCAAAAACCCTCACATAAGTAAATAGTTCTTCTCCAAACCATCTTGCGACAGGGAGAATGTCAACTTTTGCTTCAGGGGACAACCTTGGGGCACCCTTATTATACAACACTTTGTACAGAGGCAACATTATGCCATGGAAAATTTTGTAAAAATGAGGAATGAATTTTGATTCCCACAACTCTTTGTGATAGACATGAATGGGCAAGGGATCCTGAATTTTCCATTGCCAACCCATTAAAGGGAACTTAGAAACAAAGCAGATTGAATCCATAACATAGGCAGATAGATAAAAAGGAGGATAAATCCTCTGAGACACAGTCTGTTTAGACCGGTAACTGAAAATATCCATGGCTAAATTGTCAGACAATATTTTGGCCCAGTCTAAAATGGTGGCGTTAACAGCAGCATTCAACAAGGGAAGCCATTCAAGAAAAATCTTATTAACGTCAGGCTTTCCAAAAAGCCTGCATAACATAGCAGCAGCAAAACAATATGGAGAGTTGAGTGAACCGGTACTGTACATACCGTGTTTATCTTTCTTCAGTGGTTCATCTCTTTTGGTCCATTCTTTAGTGCATTCTGCCAAATTTGCATTTTCCTTTGCAAACTTCTCCATAAATTGTTTGTTGTAAGTTGCCTGAGACTCCGGCAAATGATACATAAGCCTCAAATCTTCTGGAGTAAATGACCCAATAAGCTCTTGACCTGGAGTTTTGAACTGTCTATCTATGATATCAGTGCTATCCAGCACCCATTTGACCATATCTGTATATGGAAGAATTCTTGGTCTTGCTGCTATCCAGTGTAGAAATGAACAAGCTAGCTCTGTAAGAGATGCTTCAGAGGAATTGCTTGAACCAGCGGTAGCTGAAACATCCATTACCCTTGGGTTTTCTTCTTCAAGCAAACTAAACATACCCTCCCAGGTGGTGATACCAGTGTCCTTGTTGCAAGCAGTGTCTGCGTATAAAGAAGCCATCTCTTTATTTTCAGAACTCGCAACTTTCTCTTTCCTTTCAGAACTAGGAAGCTTCTCTTTCTTTCCCATAATGCTCTGAATGTTTCTTTGTATAGCCTCCTGTTCTTCGCGCCTGCAGTTTTACAAATTAAGTGAGAATAATGACATGAGAAAGGTGACGGGATGGTTTTAAATGCCGAAGGCGTATGAAATATATTATTTAATCGTGAAATAACCCTTCGATCAAAACAAAATCCTTTTCATTAATAATTAACGATTCATTCATTAATCTGACATCAAAGCGCATAACGGATATCAATTTATGAAAATATTTACTTCGAATAATGAGCTTTCAAGAATCTGCGATAGCGCGATCTGCGATTTGCTTTGCAATATCACAAAATTGTAATATCGCAAATCGCAGTTTTCACAAATCGCAATCAATAACATCGTGGAATCGTAATGTCGCAAAATCGCAATATCACAAAATATAATATATGAATAATATCCGTTAATATGTTTTCTGCGATATGCGATTTGCGATAAACATTTTAGTGCGATGTCATTGGATCGCGGTATCGCAATTTTAAAGATTCTGCATTGCTTAAGATATATTCTACTTTTTTGCGATGAATGCGATGTTTCCTTCAAAGAGAGATTTTATTCTAGTCTATTATAAACTTAAGTTTAGTTTAAATATTTTCCAAAGAAATTTCCTTAATTCCATGATAGTAAGTTTTATTGAAAATGAAAATAAACACCAATAAAATTTCTTAGATTTTTTAAACTAAGGGTCCCCACTTATTTAGTATTATTACTAACATTAAATAAGAAGGGGGTTGTTGCTGGCCACAATAATTGGCGATTCACTTGGAAGAACCAGTTATCTCTGCTTTTCCTTCAAATTTTCTAAACTTTTCAAAACAGAAAATTTTCCAGAAAATCAAACTTTATTATAAAAAGACAAAGTACATTATGCTTCAATCTATGAATGATATTTCATTTCTTCTATGATGAACTTTGACTATTCACTTCCTCAAGCTAGTCCTTGTATCTACATCAGTCATTACTTGGTTTTAAAGAAAAAAAACAAAAGGCTTCTCTGTAAATCAGCTTTAAATATGCTCATTTGTCGTAGGTAGAGCCACTGCTACCAGCAAGCGTTTATAGCCTCGACAGGGTTACCTGTTACCCAACAATGATCCTGTGTCCTACTTAGAAAAATATACAATTTTCAAAGAGAAATCCATATTCACACTTACTGCTTTTTATTTTCTTTTATTCTTAAAGAACAATGTCTTGGTTTGGTAGCCAATTTATGACAGTGCCATTCACTTGATTTATAACTTTGCTGAACAAGCTGGCTCGTGATGAGACCCCTTGTCTTTTGATTTCAATAATCTTAAGTCATTGCCCTGTTGTGGTATGCAGTATTGGAAAAGTCAGCAAGCTATAATATCTATGATCATGATAAGTCGGCTCGTGATGAGACCTCTTACTCTTTAAGTTAAAAAGTGTATCATTGGATTATTCCCTAAACTCTGTAATTTTCTAGGTGGGGAGGAAGTCATTGTTTCCTTAAGATAGCTCTGGACGACAATAATAGAGTTTTTGGAAAAGAACTTTTCTACAGTGAATCTTCGTTTTGTTATTGATACCTTTCATTGGATTGACATAATACAATCTTTCACCAAAATTTGTTTTTCATCAAAATTTTCAAAGTTGAAATTAATATCATTTCTAGATTAAAAAAATTTAACTGTATATTTGAATAATAATGATCAATATTCTAAAAAAAATTCTATTTATATAAGTGAAGAAATAAAATCTAAAAAGAGAACTAGTATCTTTTTGATGAATTCCAAATGTAACCATTAACAACTAGTTTTATTATGACAAAAATAAAGGAAACTAATCTACAAAATAGAAGAATGATCTCCTATGGAAAATATTTTTTAAGGATCTGTCCATTAACAGGTAGAGATTCTATTTTCCCTGTCAAATCTTGTAACATGAAAGTAGATGGACCTATGATCTCTACAATTTGAAAAGGACCAAGCCACATTCGTTGAAATTTTGTATGTTTTCCTTTTTCCTCATGAGCCTTGTCCCGTTTTAGAACTAAATCTCCTATCTGAAAATCCTTTCTGGTTATCATGTTTGAATCAAAAGAAGCTTTAACTAATGCTTGATGATGAGCATGAGTTACTTTAGCCTTTTCTTGTTGTTCTTCTAACTTCATTATTTCCATCTGCCTTAATTGTAAAGAAGAAGTTGGTTCTTCATCAATATATTGGACCAAGGCTAAAGAAGGGATTGTTAGATGAGTTGGAAGAACCACTTCTCTCCCATAAACTAAATTAAAGGGAGAAGTGCCAATAGAAGCCTTCTGCATTATTCGATCTGCCCATAAAGCATATATCAAATATTTATGCCAATTTTTATGATTTTGATTAATGGTTCACTTAATGATTCTGATTAAGTTTTTATTAGTGGATTCAGCTAACCCATTTCCCCGTGGATAATAATTGGCGGAATATTTAAGTTTTAAGCCTCTCTTGAGTGCAAATTCAGTCATAGCATTACCAGAAAAATATGATGCATTATCAAACATTAAAGAAGAAGGTAAACCAAACCTGGTGATTATGAACTGATCTATAAACTCGATGATATGTTCAGCATTAGCAGTCTTGAGAGGGACTTCTTCTACCCATTTCGTAAAATAATCAGTTTTTGTAATGATATACCTATGTTGTTTAGAAGAATGAGGAACGATCTCACCTATTATGTCCAATCCCCATTGATCAAAAGGCTACTCAATGTTGACTGGTTGTAATGGTAATGATGGTTTCTTTTGTCTTCCAACTGCAGTTTGACAAATTTGACATTTCCTTGCATAGTTATGTGAATATTTAAATAGTGTGGGCCAGTAATATCCTGCACGAATGATCTTATGTGCAGTAGCATCTCCAGCATAATGTCCTCCTGCTGGCCCATCATGAAGTTCCTGCAAGACTTTTTCAGCTTCAGATTTCTCCAGACATCTAAGAAGAACAGAATCATAATTCATTCTAAAAAGAACATCATTTACAAGCTGATATTGTTTAGCCTTCAACCTTAGAGCTCTTTTCTTGGTGTAATCGAGATTTGGGAGAGCATATCCATTCTTCAGATAAAATATGATATCATCATATAATGATTCAACATCGTTTAGGCTTACCTCATACGTTTGTATCTCCTCAGATGGTTTTTCAGAAATAAGCGATGCTCCAGCTAGTATTTTGCAAAATCCTTGACCTCTTACAATATTTGCTGGTTTGATTTCTACATCATATTCTTGTAAGGCAGTAACCCAATTGGCTCTTTTCTCACCCACATCTTTTTGAACTAAAATATTTCTTACCGCTGGAAACGGTACTATGATTTTTGTATGGGTTTTGAGTAGAAAGGGTCTGAAATATTTAATTTCTTTGAAAACAGCATAAGCTTGTTTCTCCACATCTGAATAATTCAATTCAGCTCCCTGTAAATTTGAACTGAAAAAGGCAATTGGAGCTTCTGCTTTGTCTTGATTTTCTTGAGTAAGTATTGCAGCATAAGATTTATCAGAGGCAAATGTGTACAAAATAAAAGGATCAAAAAAATTTGGAGTTGCTAAAGATGGAGCATTAATAATTGCTTGTTTGATCAGATTGAATGCCTCATATTCATCTTTGCCCCATTTGAAGTTTGAATTCTTTTTAATAATTTCTTGCAAGGGTGATACAATTCTTGAAAAATATGGCACAAATATTTTTACAAAATTAATCTCACCAAGAAAAGATTGCATAGCTTTTTTGTTGTGAGGTAGAGATATTTTAGAAATTTCCTTGATTCTATCAAGATCAATATGAATTCTAGATTTTGATACTATAAATCCAAGAAGTTTTCCTTTACTTAATGCAAAAAAGGACTTTTTTGGATTAAGTGAAATTCCATACCTTTGACAGCGTTGGAAGATCTGCTTCAAATCTCTAAGATGATTGCTTCGTTTTTTAGAATATACAGTTATATTATCCAAGTAAATTACCACTGATTTGTTAACTAATCCCTTGAAAGCAATGTCCATAGCTCTCTGAAATGTGGCACTAGCATTGATCAGACCAAAAGGCATATTTTGATATGCGTAAGTGCCCCATTTGGTTTTGAATGTAGTTTTCAATTAATCATCAGGATGGACCAACACTTGATTGTATCCAGAGAAACCATCTAGGAAGGATATTAATTCTGATCCTGCAACTGCCTGTAATATTTGCTCCATATGAGGCAAAGGAAAATTATATTTTTGGCAGGCTTTATTAAGATTTCAAAAGTCAATGCAAATTCTAATATCTCTGTTCTTCTTTCTAACAAGAACCATATTGGAAACCCATGTAGAATGTCGAACAGGAAAAATAATCTTGGCTTTCAATAACTTATTAAGTTCAGATTTGATTTGGTTATCTAGATTAGGGTGGATCTTTCTCAACTTCTGTTGGACAGGTTTTTCATCATTGATCATTGGGATAGTATGTTGGATGATAGAAGTGTCATAAGTTTTGAGTTCATCATAGTTCCAAGAAAAGACACTTTTATATTGTTTCAAAAGACGAATGTATGCTAACTTTTCTTCAGGAGTTAGATGAAGGCCTTGGTTGATATTCTGTGGTTTGGCATCAGTTCCTAGATTTACTAATTCATAATTCAAAGTTGAACTTTGTAATTTTGAATTGGTAGATATTTTAAATCGATCATTCAAATCATAAAGGTCTTCTAACTTGACTACTGATTTCGGCATAACATTACTGGTGCTATCTTGGAGTAATTGTTTGTCATGTTGGTCTTCATCAATTATCTGATTAGTGTAAGATCCTTCAGATGTGATAAAATCTACAATATCAGGATCATCATTGAAAATCCTCCAATTGGTAACGTTATCAGGAATCGAAGGTCTAAAGATTAATTCGATTGAAAATCGATCAGGACTAAAGTCTTCTACAGGAATGAGATTGGAAGCTACATTAGCTAGGAGGTCTGAACTAGCATTCTGAATTCTGGGAATTGATGAAATATTAAATGCTATAAAATGTTCAGTCAGATCTTGGACTAAATATTGATAATGCTTTAAATGACCTGATAAACAATGTATAGTATTGCATACCTGTTTGATTACAATTTCCGAATCTCCGAAAACTTGTAGATACTTGATGTCTAATCCGATTGCTTTGTATAGTCCTTGGACTAAAGCCTCGTATTCTGCGGTGTTATTAGTGCAATCGAATTCAACTCTGAAAGTTAGCATAATTTTTTTTCCCTCTGGACTAACCAAAACGCATCCTGCTCCTGCTCCTTCATTAGACTTAGAACCATCAAAAAATAATTTCCAAAATAAAGATTTATTTACAGGGGTATCTACAAAATTAATACATTTAGAACTATCTGTTTGAGAAAAATTTTCTATTTGAGATAAAACAGAATGTTCTAAATAAGGTGAAGTATGAGCATTGAAATTTCCTAAGAAAGAATCAACTGAATAATTTCCAATGATATTACTGTTGTATGCAACTGGTTCATTCTCTCCTTCCAATTCTGTTACTATGTATTTCTGATGTTTTTCTCGTTCAACCTTTATCTGATTTGGTTTACCATTATAAGGAAGCCACATATGCGACCAATCAGTTGCGAAATATCCATGAAGTTTTTCTGACCAATCTCTACTAAGAATTAAGCCATAAAATTTTGGAATATCTGCAACTAAAATATCAATGACTTGACATACCTTTGGGTTTGATGACAATCTTATGGTAACCTGATTTAATTCGCCAATTACTTCAACTTGCGATCGATCAAGCTGGACTATGCACACAACAGATTTTTGTGGTTGAATGTTCAATTTTGCACATATTGATTTTGGTAAGATGTTAGATGAAGCTCCAGAATCCACTAAACAATTATGCAAATTTATATTGAAAACTTCATAAGTAAGAAGAAATGGAGGAGTATGAGATCTCGACCTTCCTCCAATTAAAGCGATATTTTCTAGATCAACTTTACCGATCGCATTAGCTGGAGGCCTTCCCATCTCGTTGGAAGCTTGAGAAATCACAGGATCGGGCAAAGGTTTTTCTGGTACAACATGTAATTCTTTCAAAAGTACCTTTTGTTGGTGTTTTAACTTGCTCAATTCATAAAAAGTGATGTTAGCCCTAGTCTTCTTCATGTCTTCTATGATATTATACTCCATTTCATCTGGAACAATCAGTGTTCTCGATGGAGTTGATGAATCTGTTTGGACTGGGCTGGTTTGAATTGCTTTAGATGTCGTTTTCTTGGGTGCAATTTTATCCTTAGTCAATGAACTTGTGCTCTTTGACTTAGGAGTAGTTTGAGAATGATCAAGTTGATTTCTACTTCGAGTGCTAACTGGGGATGCTTCTTGATCTTCCTCATTTGGAAGGATGAAATCCCACATGCCTTGTACTTCTACAACTTCTTCTTCATCAGTAGTCTCTTCAATAGCAGTTTCTTCTTCTTCTTCTGATTCAGCATTAGTAATAACATTTGGTGGCTTTGGGTCAGTTGAAGGGTTTCTTCTAAAAGGCTTGAAAGATTTTTTAGAAGATGTTTCTACCACTTGTTTCTTAATGTCAACCATTTCGTTAGACATGGTTTTCAAAACTTTTTGCAGTCCTTCTAAATCAAATGGATCTTTTGATTGCTTTTTCTTGGGATCTTCCTTAAAAGTGACTTTCTTGGATTTTCATTCTTCTATCGCATTTTTCTTGCCTAAAGCAATGATACGTTTTTCTACTGCTATTGCCTCTTTCATGTTTTCTGCTAAAGTTGGTTTTTTAGCCCTATCAACAAATATTTCTATGTTTGATGGTAAAGCAGAAATGTACCATTCACTTCGCAGCTCTTCGCTAGGCTTGGAAGCAGTAGGAATTTTGTTTAACAATTTATTGAAATGTGAATTGAAATCCTTGACAAGTTCCTTTGAGTCAGCTCTAAGATTAGACAGATCATTTATCAAATTTTTTGTAGATCTGTCATCACAAAATTTAGTCAAAAATTGATCTTGAAAGATATCCCAACTAGTGATGGATCCAGATGGTAATGAAAAATAACATGATCCAGTCGCTCCTTGTAGAGTATAAGGGAAAATTCGGAAAAAAACATCTTCATTAATAACTCCATTGAGGTTTATGGACAGCATGAAATTGTTTATATGTTCTTCTGCTAACATTCCTGCTTCAGGATTAAATTTAGGCAGCCATTTTTCAGGATAGGCTGGTAATTGACTCAAGGGTGCAGGCATTAAGACTGCCCTTGGATTATTCCATGGCATTTGGGCCATCGCTGAACTAATAACAGGGGAAAGAGTAGAAGATGATATATGTGATTGGGAAGATGAAGATATTACAATTACAGATGATTGAGAAGGTGATGTGGAAGTTCCAATGGAATGAGGAACAATAGTCTGAAGTGGAGGGGTGGACGGTTGACTTTGTGATGAAGAGGTTGAGATGGGTGATGATGAAGAAAGAGTCTCGCTGTCAGACCCTTTAGGTGATTTCCTAGCTCTCTTCCTTGTAGGTAGAGGTAACTCAGTTGGCTGAATGCCAAGCTTTTCACTCTGTAATATAGTAAGAGGATGAGCAGGATTATATTGTGAAGTTACACTGCCTTGAGATTTATCAGATCTTTGAGGTGATATTGAAAATCTTTGAAGTTTATGAATCAAAGATTCAACTTCAGGAGGTTCAATAGCAGATTCTTCTGAAAAGTCAGGGTTTGTAGTAGTGTATGTTCTTCTTGTGACTTCTGGCTCTAGATTTACAATTTCTGAGTGCGATGGAGAAGTTGGGGGAGATGGTGAGGGTGATTTACTCTCAGAATGGTATTTATATTTATATTTACTTGCCATTCATAGTTCGGGCCCTCCTTCTAGCGCCAGATATGTTGATGCCCCGAAAATCGGGTCTACAACAAGCGGGATACCCACCCGGTCCGGACCTTGGTTAGCAACTCCTTTTCCATTTGGTGTAGTGGGTCCAACTGGGGATAATGGGACCAGTTTCCCAATTTGTGTGTGTGTGTTGAGAATAGATATTTCCTTTTTTAAAAGGTTCCTAAGTGAAATGCTTTTATGCTACTTCTAATCTAATCATATGCAAATTGTATTCTAATTTAAATAGAAATATCTAATTTTAAACTAAACCCGGGATAAGATCTTGTTTATGCGATCTAAAATGATTTCGAATAACAATCAGTAATAAAGATCATTCAATTTCTTATATGAAAAGAATTCAATAAAGATAAACCACTTCATATAAAAAGTTAGATGAAACAGTTGTGGAAAACATATCGCATAATAATCTATTCATACATTAAGCATAAACAAATAGTCATCACCGTACAAAAGTGCCAAATGATAACTAAAGCATTCAAGCACCAATATATAAATAACTGAACTTAAATATCACTTTTAACACAAAAGCAGAAAAAGTTAAGAGATGTACCATTTATAACTGGTTCTAGTCATGAGCTAGAAGCAATAATGATTTATCTCCTCCTAATCCAACATCTACTAAGAGTACAGAAATGCAACATCAGTAGCAGATATTAGACACGGATATCAATAAATCTCATTCCATTCATTCATCAAAACCTCCTCTGAGGGTGCAGAAGTGCATGTTCTGAGGATAAGTTTTTGAAAATTTTTTGGACCCTTCTCTAAATGCATGAGAAGGGTTTAAATACTACTAACTAAATCTAATTCTAGTTTATTACAAAAATTTAGGATTCGGTTTAACTGACCGTCCTTTTTCTAGGAAAAAATAAGGTAAAACTAACACTAAATCTAAAATTAAAATTAACAACTAACTACTTATGAGTCTGGTCTTTGAATTTGCAAACATCCAGCATCGATTTGAGAAGAGGGGGCCGACCGACTTCAGATTTCAATTGTCCTGAAAAGACGGAGTCAGCAAGTGTTGGCGCGATCTTCTCAGTAGAATTAATGATGCAAATAAGAGTACTGCATTGACTGTGTGGTTTTACTAGACAGGTACAGTAAGAATCCCAGTTTAATTTTGACAATTCTTGAATTGATTTTGCCTTCTCTTCCGCTTTCTGTTTCCACTCTGTTTGAAATTGCTGTGCTTGTGGTAGATATCCCAGAATGGTTTCTAAAATTAAATTAACCTTGTGCAAATTTTCATTTACACAATCAGTGATGTTGCTTGCCACTGTAGCTGCTTCCTCTGCCGCTTTTTCTGCCTCTCTTATCTGTGCATCCCAAATGCTAAAGAGAATTTCTTTATGACTATCATTGATAATTGGTGTTGTTGCTTTTTTTCCTTCCTCTATCTTTTTCCATGCCAAATAATTAGTAACTCTTTCATTTTTTAAATCATAATCATGTCGTAATTCTACGACATGATTAGTGATTTTATCACTTTCTTGACAAAAAGAGTGCCACTGTGAGATTTTCTGGCATAATATGTCTTGCTATTGCAGCAATTGATTATTCAAAGAAATAGATTCTGAAATAAAATCTGTAAGCTTGGGGTCTTCTTTATGCATTTCTTGCATAATCTGTATTTTTTTTTCTTTTTCGGCCAAGATTTTATGATAATCGATTTGCATTTGCTGAAACTCTTGCTGTAACTTTTCAAATTTCACCTGTTCACTGTTGGCATGTGCTTGTTGCAATTTCTGTTGCAGAACTTGTATCTGATCCTCTTTTTCATTTAATAATAGCCTTACCTCAGATGCTTTATCAATAGTTGCGGAGGCATAAGCTCCTGTTATCTGAGATAATTTAGTAAGATTTTTAGTGGGATCTGTAGTAGGATCTTTCCATAAAACATCCAATTGTTCTGCATCAGTAGAAAGTGCACTTTCTAATTTTCTCTTCTTTCTTTGCTTCCTTACTACTGCTTTATGTTGCGGGCTGTAGAAAATATCCAGAGGAGGAATTTCCTCTATTCTAAGTACAAGCTCGACAGAGGGAGTAATAGGTATATGTTCTCTTTCTGTGACATTGCCACTTATTTTTGTAACCAAAAATTTTGCTGTTTGTACAGGAGTTTGTATGTTCTGTCCTTCAACATTAATCAAATCATTGAATGATTCCCATTCTTTATCTAACTGAGTGCTAATGGATGGTTGCTGTACATTAAGAGGTGGAAGAATCAACTGTGGGGTAGTTGAAGTCTGTTGTTGTGACAGCTCTTTTGATTAAGCTATATCCTTGACTGAGCCTTCACTTTTATCATGATCAGATTTTTTAGAATGTTCAGAAATTTCTTTGTCAGACTTTGACTTAGACCTTTCTGAATCTAAGCTGTCGCTGAGACTGACACTAGGAGTTGGTTCCCTTGCGGGTTCCAAATGAAAATTATCTAATGGAATAGTAGTCATTCTTCTTTCTCTATATACTTTAAACTCTTGAAATTCTTCTGGGGAGAACCATGCTTGAGCTAAATTCAAAATGTCTTTAAATGAACATTTTTCTTGAAACATATCGTCAAAACGATCTTCTTCTCCAGAAAATACTCTTACTTTGACAAAAGTGGTGAAATCCTTGAAAATACCATATGGATCAAATAGCCTTCTTGGAAACTTAAACAATTTTAAGCATGTAACATTGCTGACTTCCTTAAACGCATGACCAACATCAAACAATGAAAATGCTCCGCAGGAAACAGGAAATTGTGGCCAGATGGCCTTCTTTTTATCCTTTAATTCTTTCGTCAAACCTCCATCTCCACATGTTTGATATGAAATTTCCCGAGCTATGAGTTTATCCAGAACATATAAGGGAAAAACATGAGGAGAAGCAAAGCTTCCAAAAACCCTCACATAAGTAAATAGTTCTTCTCCAAACCATCTTGCGACAGGGAGAATGTCAACTTCTGCTTCAGGGGACAACCTTGGGGCATCCTTATTATACAACACTTTGTACAGAGGCAACATTATGCCATGGAAAATTTTATAAAAATGAGGAATGAATTTTGATTCCCACAACTCTTTGTGATAGACATGAATGGGCAAGGGATCCTGAATTGTCCATTGCCAACCCATTAAAAGGAACTTAGAAACAAAGCAGATTGAATCCATAACATAGGTAGATAGATAAAAAGGAGGATAAATCCTCTGATACATAGTCCTTTTAGATCGGTAATTGAAAATAGCTATGGCTAAATTATCAGACAATATTTTGGCCCAGTCTACAATGGTGGCGTTAGCAGTAGCATTCAACAAGGGAAGCCATTCAGGAAAAATCTTATTAATGTCAGGCTTTCCAAAAAGCCTGCATAACATAGCAGCAGCAAAACAATATGGAGAGGTGAGTGAACCGGTACTGTACATACCGTGTTTATCTTTCTTCAGTGGTTCATCTCTTCTGGTCCATTCTTTAGTGCATTCTGCCAAATTGGCATTTTCCTTGGCATATTTCTCCATAAATTGTTTGTTGTAAGTTGCTTATTGACTCGAGAAGACGATACATTCGTTTCAAATCTTGCGGGTAAATGATAATAAGCTCTTCGGCACCAGGTTTTGGTGTACGAAGGTGATATCGGTGTATCAACATGCACGTGACCCTTGTCTGTTATGTGAAGAATTCTTAGTCTTCTTTCATATCACGATTAACAGAAATGAGCAAGCTGGCTACCGCGGGGTAGCCGGAGGAATTGCTTGAACCTTGATGGTATTGACTTTATCAATACCCTTGGGTTTTCTTCTTCGAAGCAAACTAAACACCCTCCCGGTGGTGATACCGGTGTCCTTGTTGCAACCGGTGTACGCGTATAAAGCCATCTCTTTATTTTGAGAACTGTAACTTTCTTTCCTTTCGAACTAGGAAGCTTCTCTTTCTTTCCCATAATGCTGCGAATGTTTCTTTGTATAGCCTCCTGTTCTTCGCGCTGCATTTTTACAAATTAAGTGAGAATAATGACATGAAAAGGTGACGGGAAGGTTTCATCAAGACGTATCGTCTCTTATTTAATCGTGAAAATAACCTTGATCAAAACAAAATCACTCTCAGTTAATAGTTAACGATTCATTGTTTAATCGACATCCAAAGCGCATAACGGATATCAATTTATGAAAATATTTACTTGAATAATGGAGAGCTTTCAGAATGTAACGATAAGCGCGATACGCAATTGCTTTGCAATATCACAAAATTGTAATATCGCAAATACATGAGTTTTTTCACAAATACGCAATGTTAACATCGTGGAGATAAACAATATACTTAAAATCGCAATATCGCAAAATATAATATATGAATAATATCCGTTAATACATTTTCTACGATATGCAATTTGCGATAATTATTTTAGTGTGATTGTCATTGGATCGCGCTATCGCAATTTCGAAGATTCTGCTTTGCTTAAGATATATTCTACTTTTTACGATGAATGCGATGTTTCCTTCAAAGAGAGATTTTATTCTAGTCTATCATAAGCTTAAGTTTAGTTTAAAGATTTTCCAAAGAAATTTCTTTAAGTCCATGATAGTAAGTTTTATTAAAATGAAAACAAACACCATTAAAATTTATTAGATTTTTTAAACTAAGGGTCCCCACTTATTTAGTATTATTACTAACATTAAATAAGAAGGGGGGTTGTTGCTGGCCAAAACAGGTTTCTACTTGTCGAGATGTTTCCTTTGATATATGGCATGCCACATAATTCTTCACGGTTTGAGAAATATTCATGTTTGAAGTTTGTAACCCCAGTTAGTGGGCTAAAACCCCATGGGGTTGTGGCATGGGTCATTGAAAATTCATGATTAATATTTTTTTAAATCCTAAAATCCCTCCCACTTTCACTTGTTGAAGCCACTCTCAACCTAAGCGTTTATATAAATTATGATCCTCATATCATCCTTACGCAAGGGATTTCGCCATCTGAAACAGGTCATCGTGGAATTTTAACTCTACCTATTTTTCGACAAAGGTTCAAAAGCTGAAATTTCTATGAGGTGAAGCTGAAATCCTGAGGAAGATCTTGTGAAAAGTTCAGATCAAGGTGCACAATATTTTCAGAGATATGATCTGTGGAAGTCAGTGTCTTTGGAGGCTCTTGAAATTCATCTCAAAGAAGTGACCTTGGGAAAATCGTCATAACTCTCTCTAAGTATCAGATTGGAATTATGTAAGAAGTGTAAGATAGTGCACAAACTTTAGTTTTCTCTCTATCAATTTTTAGATTTGAATGAAGAAACAGTGATATGTGGCACACCATATAATTTCGCTCTACTAAAACAATCCATAATTAGGGAATTGTGAGAAATTTGGCATAACTCTCTCTTGAAGAATCCAAATTGGGTTAGACCTATGGCATTGGAAAGACGACTCAAAGGAATACTATAGGACTAAAAATAATATATTTGGGATATGAAATAAAAGAGTTACGTCAGATTCAATATCGAGCTCCTACAAGGCAAGAAAAAGCTAGATCATTTGTTGTCAATGGCTGCAAAGGACCAGACTTTCTAGGGCAGCAAAGCAAAGCAAGGTGTAATAGAGGGTAGCATGACAAGCGCAAAATGTGAGGTGCATAAAATCAGCAATAAGTTCATCACATGAAGTCTTCAAGTGGGCAACACTACATACAGTCACTGTAAAGGTATCATTGTACTAAGTCATTGTAAATACATTATTGTAAAAAAATTTCTAGTGTCTATCTGCCAAGAGTTTAAGAGGTAGTGTCAGGAGTTATAGGATCATCATTAGGTGGTTGTGTCATAGCTGGGGTTATGGTCTAGTGTGTCTTCTTATTCTACATCATTATATATCATTGTAAAGTGGACCATTTTCCCTGGTATAGGAATCCATTCTTCTTTTATTCTTCTATAGGGTGGTAGGGTGGTGCTAGGGTGAGTTGTATCTCATTGGGTGTTGGGGCATATATTTAGTTGAATAATGAAGAATCTCAGACGTTGGAGAATCCATCCATTGGGAGCTAGAGAAGAATGCTTTTCTAGATTCTAGGAAGTTGGAGCTTTATTTTCAATTGGAGTTGAATATTAAAGAATTATTAGAAAATCATTAGGTGGTTTTTGTCCCGAGGGTTTCCACCCTAAAAACTGTGTGCATTTGTGTTCCTTTTTTTTACTACTATCATTGTACAAACACTCATAATAATTGAAGATTAACTAATGCTCTAATCGAAAGGAATATTGATTCACCTCCCCTCTTAGTATTTCCAACAGACTCTTTTCTCTACTTCATTTCAGTCCATTAGAAATAACTTTCATGTAATTGGAAATCCATAGTCTTTTAGTTTTGATGTTGAGGTTGAAGGATGATGAACTTCTTGAGCAAGTTGTCAATGAGAAGCCTTCTCTTGAAATGGTTGAGAAAATCATTTGGAACATGGAATCCTCCTTAACTCCAGATTTGCAGCCATAAAGTCCCATTGACTTACAAATTTCAGAAGAAGGAATAGAAGTTGATATTCACATGAAATTTGTTGCACTACCTTCTTGTAATAATCCAAAAATTTAGCCTCCAAGCTAAATAGAGTATTATAGTTGTTTTATCACTAGGTCGGTAAATAAATGGGTGAGGAGGCCCATAAGTCTCTTAAGTAGCAATAAAAATACTCCTGATGTGAAGTGAGGAAGAATAAGAAGCTGGATTAAGCACCTTTGGGTGTGAACAGGTGTTGGATCATGTTGATTCAGTCAACTTTGACCAAGTCAACAACGTTGTCTAGATACATTGAATCTCCTTGATGAACAATGCAGTTTTAGTGGAGAAAAACTTGCATGAGCTTGGTGGAAAATATGGATGGGACCCAATGTGGAGAGTCTCTCATGATATATATGGAGAGGATAGAAACCATCATTATTCATGTTTTGATTATCATTGCTATTGGTCTTTTTAGACTTTTCTTCCTCTTGCTTTTTAGGAGGGTTGCAGTGCTGTTTAGCACAAGGGTGTTCCTGGTCGGGAATCCCTACCTCATCCTCAGAGAAGGAGAGGTTATTTGGGCTACATTTAATCATTCTGAAATTTTGGTCAAGCTAACTCCTTCAGATACAACACAATTTCTTTTTAGAGCTGGGTTGTGTTGCAAGGTGCAGCAAAGGAGGATCTCTTAGAGTCATTTCTGGGCTTGTTTTTCAGTGGAGAGGTTGTCTATTTATTTGAGGACCAACAAGGAGGAATCCCAGGAATATTTTTACATATTTGGCATCATGCCAGCCATCTTCTATCCCCCATAGCACAATTTCCATCCTGAACTACATTATTTTTGTAGGCATTTTCTAGGAGGGTTCATTGAGCTCATCAGGAGGGTCTATTTCTGAGTAGAGGGATCAGCCTTATAATTAGAAATACCATTGGAGGAGGAAATCATTATTTCAGATCTGACATAGCCTCATTTTATATCAGATCTAGTTTGCAGTGGCACATTAACCCCTGGGTTATTTGTCACATTGTATGTTTCTTGGTATTTCTAGTAATCCCTTCCGGGTTGGCTAGAAATCTTGTATTAGAGCCCACATATTCATTGTTGGGCATTTATTTTGTTTATATCAGCCACATTCATTTTATATATGTATTAAGTAGTAGCTACACTATTATAGACAACGATTTCACTGCTCTCTGACATTCTATACAGCTGCAGCAGCTCATGTGCTGATTGTTTTATTCATTGGAGACTTGTTCCCATTGCTTCAGTGGCTTGTCCATCATGATATTGTTGTATATTTATTCTGATATCTTAATAAAATTATGGCTGTACATTGATCCCTCTTATGTCATGTTCATATTTGCATATTTTTACATTTTTATGTTCATATATTACTACAATCCCATTTTGGGATATTACTGTGGTATCAAAGCATAATCTTGGCTCAGCCTGTGCATCCAAGACATTATGCCATTAGGAGGACAAAATTCTCATAGGAAAGAGAATATTCACAGAATAAACAAAGGCATTACTCCATTATTTGGAGAAATGAAAGAAGAGAGGGTCTCCCTGCTTTTTTTCCAAGCTATGAAATATATCAAAGAAGATCTCAAGGAGATGAAAGGGGAGAAGTGTGGGAAATTCCTGAGGGGGTTTGAAAGTGAAGAAAGACCTAGCCATGCATATGATAGGTGTGACCATTTAGCCACACATGTAGATCCCCATTGTAGTCTATTTCCCACATTCATTGCAAGAAGGATGGAGGAAGGAGATGCACCAAGGGAGGAGACCTTAAGTGTCTATCTTCAGGAGTATGAGTCTCAATCATGGAGATTCAAAGAGAACTTGGACTTCCAAGGGTTTTTCCAACTCAAGGAAGCTAGAATATCCAGCAACCATGATAGAATAAGGAGAGATATAATATTTCTATTTAACTTTGATGGATCAGTGGAGTGCATAGCCAAACCTTGGGTGGAGGAGCTAGATTCATATTTTCAGCTACACCAAGTTTCGGAAAGGGAGGCCATTATAGTAGCAGCACTGCATCTCAAAGCTATGGCCCATAAATGGTGGTTTAATAGTTCCTCTTCATTTTATCATGCAAATAAAAACACTTATGCTGGGTTCACTAAGGAATTGGTGAAAATATTTGACACTTATCATTGTAAAACATCACTTGTGGAACCCAAAAACTTAAAACCTTTGCATGAGATGGAGAGATCTATCTTGCCAACTCCACTCCATATTTCAAAAGAACGGGATAAAGACATGCATGGTACCTTTCCAAGGGTAAGATCTCCAACTTTTGAAGAACCCCCTTCTATTGGTGAAGACATTGAGAAGCCTCCTTCAAGGGAAGACCAAGATCAAGTGTATCCCATTGATGATGAGGAAATCTCACATATTGCTGAAGAGGATAAGCAGAGAAGAGCTAACAGCGTTGTACCATTGGGAGAAGATCCATCACCACATGGATATGGAAGGGGAGCCATTTCTTCCATTGGAGGAGCCCTTGTTTCTTTGCAAGGAGTTCGAAATGATTCAACATGTGGGAACCAAACTACAATTCTGAAGCAACATGCATAAGTCATTTTGAGTTGTGAATTTTGGCAGATGGGAGGAGAAGAAAGGAAGGATCAGCATCAAGGGATGATGATAATTCAACCTTATCTATTCTGGGAGGTTTCTGCACAAAAGAAGGTGACTGTATTGTAGAATAAAGAGAGGGAAAAATCATTCCACGCATATATATAGTCCACTTCAGATTTTGATGTCTCACTACATGGGGGCATTCCACCTGGGAGGCCACCAGATCTAGAGTTGATGGGAGACATGGTATCATTTAGTTCACCACTCTTATATTCTAGAGAAGTGAAGACTTTGGAGGAATGTAGTATAGTGTAGAGAGTTTGGGATGGACTCAAGGAGGAGAGAGGTATTCTTTCATTTTCTGCATTACCCACTCTCACTACACATACTGCGCTGACAAAATTTGTTGTAGTGATGGAGGATGTCACCTTCATGGTGTAAGGGAGATGCTCCATGGATTTGGAGAAATAGAGGGTACTTCCTCTGAGGAAGGAATCCTTCATACATTGGAGTAGATGGAAGCCACTCATGCTTGCATTAGCCAAGATCAGGAGGTCATTGGAGGATGATAGCTTCTCATGGGAGGCCAACTTCAGGAGGACACCACCTATATGTGAGCATTAGCAGCTACATGATGGGCATAGCAGCACTTGGGAGGATGAATTTGGAATGGGGGATGTGAAAGGAGTAGACAACAGCATGTGGGGAGCTTCACATTTCAAATCTTCAGCATTGTCTCTTAGGAGGGTTGATCCATATTGGAGGTCTCAAATTTTGGTAGAATACTCCAAGGATCTTGGTGCTTGCATGATACTTGATGACCCGGATGGAGATGATAGATACATGGTGGCTGGTGAGTTCATCTATTCTTATGGGTGAGTCTTCTTGACTAGAGTTTCTGAGCTCAAGAGGAAGCTACTACATGCAGCACATGTGGACTTTCTTTCCATGCACCTTGATGCATTTCATTCATTGATGGAGAAGTTCACTTGGGAGGGAATCCAACAGGATATACATCAACATATGGAGAGATTCATAGCCTGGATGGTGATGGAGAGGTTGGCACAACCACCTCCCTACTCATTGAGAGTGAGGGAGAATTTCTAGTTGAGCCATTTCAGCTCAAGGACCAAAGTACATAATAGAGGATGTACACTTATGCATCATGATTTTCATTCCTTCACCTTTTGTGAGCAACATATTGTACCAAGGAGGATATTTCCTTCTTTTATATTGTATTGTCATGGACTTGAGGCCATTTTTAGCATTTATGTTGGCCATTCTATCAGTGGTTTTTGGGGGAGGCCACATGATTCTTGGTGTGCACCAATGACACCACATTGTACTTTCATGCTTCTATCCTATAGAATGATTGTGGCAGAAAATGAATGGTTGGGAGAGAAATTTTTCTTACTTGTTTTGATGCAGGCAAGGGATGCACTACGCTGGCTCCATGTGAGGAACTATGATCCACTCCCCGTTTGTCATATGATAGCTTGTTTTCATTGGGTTTTGCTTCCATATTTTGCTAATATTCTTATGTTCATGGGGAGCTTTGTTTGGAGAGTGTTAGATGAGTTGGAGATCCCCATTGGGTGTATGATTCTCCCTAATTTACATTTTGTATGTTTCAGGAGAAACAATGGGCAAACCATGATTTCCACACCACCCTTCTTGTCTTCACATGGGAGGAGCCATTTGAATAATTTGTGTTCTTGGAGGAGGCATTTCATGGCTGATTTTCTTTGTGGGGTAACATGGGCCAATATTAGAGGCCATGAAATTTCAGCCCAAGATCATCAAAAACCCCATACTTACCATAAGTGGAGAGAGAAACCACTTGAATGGAATAATCTAATCTCTCCATGCAGCCCCAACACATTGCATACATCGAGGGTTGAGGATTTTTTTGATGAGCTACCTAGAATGGATCATTTCATTTGGATGATAGCATGGGTTTGGGAGTCTCTCATTGGTCATGAGATCCTTTATGCTTGTCATAACTCCTATCTTGATGAGGCCATTGGAAAGCAAGAAGGTTTCCACTTACTCCTTCCACCTTTTCATGATGTGAGCCATTTGGTTTTGCATGCTTGGGAGGGAGTACTGGAGGACAGATTTATTGCAGATTTTTTTGAGTAGTGTTGGGAACTATTGATGAGGAAGCCACAAGAGGAGGAGGGGAGTAATTTTTCTCTTCTTATATAGTTGCTTGAGGACAAGAAACATTTTGGAGGGGATGACTGTAATATTCCAAAAATTTAGCCTCCAAGCTAAATGGAATATTATAGTTTTTTTATCACTAGGTCGGTAAATAAATGGGTGCGGAGGCCCATAAGTCTCTTGAGTAGCAATAAAAACACTCCTAATGTGAAATGAGGAAGAATAAGCAGCTGGATTAAGCACTTTTGGGTGTGAATAGGGGCTGGATCATGTTGATTCAGTCAACTTTGAACAAGTCAACAATGTTGTCCAGATACATTGAATCTCCTTGATGAACAACGCAGTTTTAGTGGAGAACAACTTGCATGAGCTTGGTGGAAAATATGGATGGGACCCAATGTGGAGAGTTTCTCATGCTATATATGGAGAGGATAGCAACATTTTTATTCATGTTTTGATTATCATTGCTATTGGTATTTTCAAACTTTGCTTCCTCTTGTTGTTTAGCAGGGTTGCAGTGTTGTTTAGCACAAGGGTGTTCCTGGTCGGGAATCCCCACCTCATCCTCAGGGAAGGAGAGGTTATTTATGCTAAATTTCCTCATTTTTGGATTTTGGTCAAGCTACCTCCATCTATAGCGCAATTTCTGTTTAGAGCTAGGTTTTGTTGCAGGGTGCAGCCAAGGAGGATCTCTTAGAGTCATTTCTGGGCTTATTTTTCTGTGGAGAGGTTGTCTATTCATTGGAGGATCAGCAAGGAGGACTCCCAGACATATTTTGACATATTTGGCATCAGTCCAACCATATTATATCCCTCACAGCGTAGTTTCCATCCTGAACTATGTTATTTTTGGAGGCATTTGTTGGGAGGGTTCATTGAGCTCATCAAGAGGGTCTATTTCTGAGTAGAGGGATAAACCTTCTAATTAGAAATACCATTGGAGGAGGACATAATTATTTCATATCTTTCATAGCCTCATTTCATATCAGATCCAATTTTTAGTGGCACATTAACCCCTGGGTTATTTGTCACATTGTATGTTTCTTGGTATTTCTAGCAATCCCTTCCAGGTTGACTAGAAATCTTGTATTAGAGCCCACATATTCATTTCTAGGAATTGATTTTCTTTCTATCAGCCACATTCCTTTTATATATGTATTCAACAGTAGCTACACTATTATAGACAGCGCTATCACTGCTCTCTGGCATTCTTTACAGTTGTAGCAGCTCATGTGCTAATTGTTTTATTCATTGGAGACTTGTTCCCATTGCTTGAGTGGCTTGTCCCTCATGATCTTGTTGTATATGTACGTTGATATCTTAATAAAATTATGGCTATACATTGATCCCTCTTATGTGATGTTCATATTTTCATAGTTTTACATTTTTATGTTCATATATTGCTGCAATCCCATTTTGGGATATTACACTTCTCGGGAAGATTTATTGTCCAAGAGTGCTCCTGCTCATCAATATGATGGCCTTCACATAGATTTCAGCCCACTCTATCAAAGCACATCAGGTTTGTTAGAGGATAACAGTGCAATATATGATAAGTCTGATATTGCAGATGATCATGAGGAAGAGGTGGAGTTTCTTTCCCAAAAGAGTCCCAAGTTCAACAAAGTGGAGAAAAAAGCAGTCATGGATCAAGCTTATTTCCTAAATCCTCTAGGCCAGGTATTATTTCAAGATCCCTTTTCTATTTTCTTAGAGGCAGTTGAAGAGGGAGTAAAATATGTCAAGAGAAGTTTGATGCAAGGTTCAAATAAAAGTTTAGGCATTACTATTTAAACATAAGTGAGGTGGGAGTGGCCTTTTGATTTTTTAGAAACCCTCAAAGAGCTGAACCAAGATCCCTCATGGAATCATCTGCTTGATTGGTTGTATTGGAAAAGAGAGTTCACCAGCTAAATGTATATCATGTATAAGTTAGATTAGGATTGATAGGAATGAAAATAAGCTCATCACTATGAGCATATTTCTACCATTTTAGTTTTAGAATGTTGATCTAGAAAAATAAAAACATAAAAACAAAGAAAAGATGAAAAAGAGGGCCAATGAAAAGAAGAGGTACGGCCCCATACCAAAAAAAAAAAAGTACTGCTGAAAGTGTGCAAGCCTAAATGCCACTACTTGTTAAAGAAAATAATCTTGTTCAGTCATATAGCCTAATCATGATTGAACAAGTTTAAATTTTCAGTGATAGGTTAGTGCATAAAGATCTTCCAATCTGTCTAAACTTGGCTTATCAATAGATTAGATTAAAAATATATTGGTTCCAATGTTTAAAATCTGAACCAAGAAAGAAGAGAGGGATGAATAACCAATTCCAAATCATAGCCCTCAATGTTTTCGTTTTAGATTTTTGCAAAATAAATTCTGTATGCAGACTTGCAAAAAATGCTACAGCTCATAACAAATCAGACTGTCTAATCCTGATTTGGTTATGCTTTCAATTTCTTATTTTTAAAGTAGAGAATGAAAATCTGTCAAACAGTTTAATCTTGACAGATAAATAGATTGGGTAGAAAATAAAAATCTCATCAGTTTAATCTGAACTTTTGGCTGATATAAGTGTAGAAGTTGTTAGTTTCCTCTTTTCAAAAGAAAATAATGTCAAGGGTTGGCTAATCTAAATGCACCCAATGAAGAAAAAATGTTTGGAAAAATAGGATGGGTAGGTAGAAGTTGAGTTGAAGCAATCCTGTTTTCAGATTTTAAAGGTCACTGCTTCAAAGGAAACAACATTAAAACAACAAAATGAAGAAAAGGAGTCTGTAAAGGTGCAAGTCAAGGCACTGGTCTACTTCTTCTAGAGAATTGATCTCTGAGGTTCTTGACACCTCCTAAAGGAGCTGTCCTCCCCAATTGGAGCCACTATTAGTCATCAGTAATTTTTTCTCTTTGTATATGAATAAAAGTTGATTCGAGATTTCTAAAAATAAGATTCATGAATATTGTGAATTTTAGAAATCTCACTACCTTCATTATCCTAAATAAACCTATTTTACTATTTTTTCATCTCTGCCTTCAAGATTTTACCATTCTACTCTAACAATAACTCATTCTGGGCTATTTTTCACATTTTCGCTCTCCCTCTCCCTACCCTAACTCTCATTCCCTCCTATTCCCCTCTAAAAACCCATTTTCCCCATTCAAAACCCTCCATTCATCATTCTTCGTCATATACACCAAAAAAATGTAAAAACTTCCTTTTACATTGTTTTAAAATCAAAATAATAAACTATTTGCACCCACTTTTATTTTAATAAAACTTTGTTTTATTAAATAAAACCCGACTCGTTTAAAAAATGTCTTGACCCCGCTATTATTTTTAGCCCAGGCTCTTTTTCTTTTTTAAGCCCCTATACCCATATAACCTCATCCCTTTCCTAGGCGATAAGTGCCCACGCTTGTTCTAATGACCTTCGAGCCCACTCCCCATTTAAACCTCTTGCCCCTTTTATATTCTGCCATTTGTCCATCGGGCCCACCTCATAATATAAATTTTCACCATAAAAACCATAACCCTACATACATTTTTAACTCCCCGCACTACGTGACAAGAAACCCACCACATCACCCCATGTCTAGACCTTACCTCTGCACCTACCTGTCACTTCCAAAACCTATGACCATCGTCGATCTCCATGCCCGATATCTGAAGGTCGATCGCTCATATCACAAATTTAATTGTGCCCGCGATATATAACCCCCGACCACGCGAAATGGGTTGTTTTTCCCTGCTACACGTCATGTGATGTATGGTATCACATGCCTCTGCCCAAAACCATTACCACTTCCCCTTCCATGTGAAAACCGCCTCCCCACTTCCAAAAATTGCTTACCTTCCTCCCACCAAAACTCAATACCACTGCCTCCATTCAAACCTTCCAAAAGCCTCCACCTCTGCTACGAAGCCCGACCGCCATGAAATCTCTGCTAATACCTCTGGTGGCCTGATGAACCATAAAACCCACACAGAAAACCTGCAAACTCTCGTCACCTAGACTTTATCTAAACAAACGCAAGATTTTTATTAATAATTTGTCTATCGTGCAGGTCAACAAGGTATAAGCGCATAACATGCATTACGAGGCCCAATAATCCTTTTATCAGTATCTCTAGGTGATGATCCAGTGTCTATTTGATCATACAAGGATCCAAGAGCACAAGTAAATGAAGGGAAACAATGGATCATGGTCATTACTGGGTTTTCAAAACCTTCAAAAGTCGAATTGACAAGCAGAAACATAGTAAGAGGTCGTGACAATTGAGATTTAGAAGAAATTAAAGGTTCCTAATCAAGGTTTAAAGCTAGAACAGAGTTAGAAGGCCAGTTTGAAGACCAATCACTGATAAATCAGTGATAAAGGAAAGGGACAACAAGAAAACAAGAGATTAAAATATATAAATGCAGATCAAGGAAATAACATATTTTAAAAGATAAATCAAAGGATAAATGATAAACCGAGGCAAATCAACAGAGAGACCCATTCCAATAACTCAAACTCAAGCCTTTACTTCTCAAAAAGACATATTTTTTCACGTACAACATATTTTCTTTCAACAAAGCATCAAACACTTATTACAAACAGTCAGAGATATTTTATATCTACTTAGCAGTTATTGTAAAGTTATTGCAAAATGCCTTAAAATCAAACATTTTCAGAAATCAACTCAAATAGTGGAATTAAGAGTTACTATTATAGGTAGATAGTCAGTATTATCTTGCATTGGGCCTTGCATGGTCACAAAGGTTCGTAATCAAGGTTCCAAATCAAGGTTTAAAGCTAGAACAAAGTTAGAAGGCAAATTTGAAGACCAATCACTGATAAATAAGTGATAAAGGAAAGGGACAACAAGAAAACAAGAGATTAAAATATATAAATGCAGATCAAGGAAATAACATAGTTTAAAAGATAAATCAAAGGACAAATGATAAACCAAGGCAAATCAACAGAGAGACCCATTCCAATAACTCAAACTCAAGCCTTTACTTCTCCAAAAGACATATTTTTCCACGTACAGCATATTTTCTTTCAACAAAGCATCAAAAACTTATTAGAAACAGTCAGAGATATTTTATATCTACTTAGAAGTTATTGTAAAGTTATTGCAAAATGCCTTAAAGTCAAAAATTTCCAGAAATCAGCTCAAACAGTGGAATTAAGAGTTACTATTATAGGTGGATAGTCAGTCTTATCTTGCCTTGGGCCTTGCATGGTCACAAAGGTCAAGAATTCATTTACTCTGTAATAACTATATTCAGGAGCACTAGAATAAGATCACCTCCTCGTTCTGCAGTCAAATACTGCTTGTGTGATCCATTTCTAGTTCTGGTTGGTTGGTGGTTATTTGATTGATTTCTGCTGCTGAGCTAGTTGAGGATTTCTAGGTTGGATTTAAGAAAGCTCTGAGTTGCTCAGAGCTATTGTACATGAAGTATTGTAACTAGTTTGATCATCAATAATACAAGCATGTTCACAAGATCCTTGAGCTATGTTAATGGTGAATTTTTCCTCATTTGTCATTGTTTCTTCTTATGTTTTCCATTCTGTCCATCTTTCTTTGATAAAAGAACATAAATTTTAGAATAGGATATGTTGTCTTGGCACCCTATTTCTGTCTACATTCTTTATCTTTATGTTTTCTTCTACAAGTTCGGATTGGAGGATTCTTAATTTCCCTCAAGTTACATCTAGCTTGTTGTCTTGGAAATGATTCAATAAAGTGAAACCAAAAAATTTTATGGTGAGCCCCGTCCTTGAGTACATCTTGAGATATTATTTTTAAGACCTTTCTTTTAAGTATACGTAGTAGAGTCTAAACCAGGGAAGTCTATGGTACGCCTTGTCCTCTGGTATGCCTTAAAATGTTTCTTTGAAGATTCTTTGAGTGTTGAGCTAAAGAAGATCGGCTTTAGTTGGCTCTTTAGCTGCTCTCATTGTTATCATAAATGTTTTCTTTGTCTAAAAGTATTCTTAATATTTTTGGATTGTTGTCACAAAGGTTTGCTTATTAAAGTTTGTCCAAAGAATTCTATGGTATGCCCTGTCCTTTGGTTTGCTTCAAACAGTTACCTTAAGAGGCTTTCTTTTCTAAGTGGAGCTATAAAAATTTTAACTGACTATAGCTTTGCTGCCTTCACAACTTATTATCGTTTCATATCACAATCTAATCTAAGAGATCCATCTGATATAGTTAGCTTTCCCTATCAAAACCCTTGCAGAATTGATGACCAATTAAATCCTTTCATGACTCCATGCCCAATGGATCAATGTTTTCTCATAGCCTATATATTCAACTGAAACATCCCTTCACTTAGCCTCATCACATATCTGTCAATCTATCATCTTACCCAACCAAAAAAATCAAACAAACCCTACACTTAATAACTAGGCTAAAATCAAACCCTAAAAGAAAACAAGTTCACATGCTTTGCATACAATAGAGAGAGCTCTCTCTGAATCCAGGAAGGCTAGGTCCTATAACTCCAAATACCGGTCTAATGTTACCCTGTGCATTTGTTCTACCAATCTGCTAAATCACGGGACCCTAACAATATTTACAATTCATAGTGTGGTGGAATTGCGAGAAAATCCTATGATAGAAGTGTGTGAAACCAAAATTACTAAATGCATCCAGCATGTCCGCCCGCAGGTCCATGAGATATTTGACAAATCTAATACCCAGTTCAACAGAATTTGCCTCATCTCATGGAGGATCTCAATGTAATTGTAATATTCTGAATTTGGAAATATGCAGATTTTTATCCACTAAAATTTTCCTTTGTCGAAAATATGAACAAGGCTATGTCAGAGATGGACTAAGTGGGATTTTACCAGTTATTTCACCTCTAAAGAGAGGATGAGAACTGGAGGCTATCTGGCCCTTTCTCAGGCTCTGCCTATAGCTATGCAAATATTTCTTCCTCGAGAAGATCTTTCTCAAAATATAAACATGAGTTGGAAAATAACAGTGAATGCATAAAATTAAGAAATGCAATAAACCATCATAGTCCTCTCATTGATAATATGGTAGAAAAAATTTGTACAAGTTCTTGAGGAAGTGATCACTCAAGCTGGAGCATAGACACAAGTACAATGAACATGAAATACACTGCTACATATATTATGCCCAACTATGACTGCGCAGTCACTGAAGGAAGACTAATAAAAAGTGATGATACAATGAATATATGGCAATAATAAGCTCAAATAAATAAGGGGGAGATGGATCTCAACCCCTGGAAACTATAATAAACAATCCCTAAAAGGATTGGCTACAATACATACAAAATGGAAAATCTGCAGAAATGCCAGAGTTGTTGGATCAGCTGCAACTCTAAAATGACAACATGAAGGAGATGACTGAATAATGCTGCATCACATGTGTATACCTCCTCCAACGGAAATCTAGAGTGAAAGGATGATCCTTTCACCAAAGACATCACCCTCCAAAATGTCGGTGCAACCCCTCACTGCAATTGCACTCAAGAACTGCGCAATCAAGGAGAGGAACTGTGTTGTAGGTGATGGGAAGAGATTAGCCTTCTACCAAGATATGAGAAATGGAGCTGATATCTCCCCTATTGATCTCCCAGATTCATAAGAGCTTCCTCCTCTAAAATATGAGCTCTGAAATGATGATGTGAGAACCTCCACTGCAACCCCAGCAACACAATGGCTCTTGTTGCAAGAATCACTGCACTGAAAGGAATAGCTTTGGCCTTGAGCCAAGATGTGGAGAAGATGAAGATAAAACCTTCAAGAGCTTCTCAAGAAGGGAGGGAATTATTGAACAAGAAATCCCTTGTGCTGAACAGCACAACTATCACAATGTGCAACTGTGAAAAGCACTTCAAAATATCCCAGCTAGCTCAAAATGGTTTCTTTCCCCTCCTTTTATGCAAATGAAGGCTCCTTAGCCATGGAACCCACACATTAGGGTTTCCTCCTCCTCATGAAATTTTGTAGGCTTCCCGAGCAAGCGACACCTCTATCTATTGCGCAGTTTGACTTGGTCAACATGACCTGGCCCTCTTTGAAATTAACCCTTTACACACATGGGGTGTGCAAAGAAGCTCCAATAATGCTCCTCTTTCATAATGTGAGGGATTTTATTGATGTTTTTCATAATCATGGGCCTCCTTACCCATTTATTTAACTGCAATATTATAAAATAAAAACTCTAATGTTCCATTTAGCCATGCGCTAAAATGGGAACATTACAGTCCTCCCCTCCCAAATGTTTCTTGTGCTCAAGCAACTGCAAGGATAGAACTGGAAGAACCTCCACTCAAGGCATGGAGTCTGAAATATGTTGAGTAATATCTTCCTCATGTAGATCCTCCATCCCCCAAGCAATGATCCATAAAAAGTGAGTTACCTCCCAACATGGCAACTCCTGATAATCATCTTCCACCTTTGGCTTCTGCAATATAGGTGGGCTGAAAATATGATCTTGGTAGACAAAGTAGCCTACCCCACATTGTCTTCCTCTCCACTTAGGATAAGTGTAGAGTATATTCTGATCCTGGGCTAAAATAAAGTTTCCTTCCAGTGGCAAGTTGAAGACTAGACCTCCAAAGATCTCTTCTCCAGCATTATGAAACATGCTGTCCAAAATCATCTCATATGTGATGAGTTGGTAGTCATCACCATATGGCATCCAATCTATCATATGGATCACCTCAAATGGAAACAAATGTGTTGCTGTAGTGGCCACATGTCCTCTCATGTTCCCATTAGAACATGCAATGCAAATAATGTGGGATATTTCTCCCCCAGGGGACACATCCAACCAATGTGCCATTCCCCCTATCATGCCCTCATCAAACATAAATACATCAGCATTATAATGAACCGTAATAAAAGCCATGCTTGTTGTCATATGTAGCAAGGGAGAAAGAAAATGGTCCCTTAGTTGTAACCAATGTAGTTTGACCCTCAATTTCATAAGAGTATGACAAAAGGTGTGGCCTCTCAACCACTTGCTTGCTGTCCAACTCTCCTCAAATGTATGGAGGAAGTGACTGATATATGGTGCAAGGTGAGTAGGTCCTCCAAAATACATTTCCTCCCCAAGTCCTCCTAGGGAGTGGTCACCAATAGTGCTCAGGGCCTCAAGTAGACCATGGGGTCCAAAAAGAAGAATTCCCCTCCTTGGAGCAACATCCTATACATATATGGTTAAGGGATGAATATATAAACCATCATGCAAATAAAGAATTACCTTACCATAAGTTCGGCTCATGCAAATGGAGTGGCTCAAAAATGATTCTCCCATCATCCTCAAGGAGAAAAGAGGTGGTTGTGCTGACTCCTCCATCTGCACATGATCTATGCATCTCCTCATATGCTGATATGTCCATATCATGCAAAAAATATGGTCCTAGGAATACTCCACCAACAATCTAGAGCTCCCACATGGATCCATCCTCCATAGTGACAGCGTTGATGATCCCTCATGAAGAGCATCTGTCATATGGTCATCTCTGCCTTTGACATTTCTCATGCCAAAGATGCAAATTGGAAGGCTGCTAACCTTCCCCTGCTACTTCTGCCACAACGCAGAATCTGAAATGAAAGTGGGCGGAAATGATATTGAGGGAATGGCCCTCTCCTCCTTGAGACTACCCAAGACTCTTTGTGTTGTGAAGTTGTCTCCCAAGGTCTCCACTCCTCTGAAAACAATGAGTGGTGCCCCAACATGTGAAGCATCTCCCATCAGCTGGTGATCTAGTGGTCTCCCTGGAAGAATGTCTCCATGCAGTGAGACATCATCCTTAAGGGGTGACTGCATAAATGGATGAACAAGTCTATCCATGCTTGCACTGCACAATCCAATCACCCTCTTAGGTGCATCATCCTCCAACCATGAGTAGGGATGTGTACTCCTCATCTCAAGATGCTGGGCCTTCTCCCTACTTCCTCCTTATGTTTTGATGGTATTACACCTCCTCAACAATGGCACATGTGTGCCTTGATCTCCATGCATGAGATCCTAGGGACTTCCTTACAAGGATGCAAGAGTCCTTCTCCTTGGAGAAAAAGCTCCTCCTTCCTCTGCATGAGGCACTAGATAGTCTCTGGATAGCACTGTGTTGTTACCCTCAGCTCCCTCAACATAAATGGGCAACCCTCCAACAATGTTATTACAAATATGGAATCTCTCCCAAGGTGGAAGAAGTTCATGATCATCAAAAGCCAAGGATTATCCCCTTTGCACCATGATAGTGCCATCTCCTACTCCTGTAACATTGTACATCATGTGAGAGCACATATGCCTTTTCTCTCTCCAACACCACCCAAGCAACAAAATCCTTTGCTGCCTTCTCCTTCTCTTAGAAAGAGAGCATTCCAAGTGATGGCCAAACTCCTTCAAGAGTAACCAATGTAGCCAAGCCTCTTGTTGCTCGGTATCATAAATATTCATGTGGCTCACTAGCCCCTTTCTCCTCCTCCACCACATCCACTAAGCCATGTGTGGATGTATCCTTCCTCCCTTAATCCTAGTACTCCCCCTTTGAGGACTATCCTCATCCCAAATCAAACCTTTTCATTTCATGGGATTTCGAAATACAGATTTCCTGAGGATCAATTTGACCCTATGAGAATCCAAATAATTGGTAGGAAAAAACCTCCCATCATGATATGTGTGGCACAAGGCATGTCCATCACAGTCATGAGAGAAGCTATCCATTTGAAGATGTCCCCCATCTCCTATTTGTCCCTGTGAGACAGAAAAACCCTCCTCCAACTATTGAAGAACCTTGCACTCTAAGAAGTGTGGGAGTGCACCTCCATTGAAATCTCTCTGTGATATCTCCTTTGCATCACTTCTCTTGTACAGTGTAGTATTATTCTACTACTCTAGGTCACCTGCATGCAATGATGTAGACCCATCCAAGGTGTTTGCTAAAATGACAAGAAATGGATCTCCAATCATACCTTGGTGAAACTTGGAAGCTCCTTTCAAGGCTGCAAGAGTTGCTTCCTCATGAATATTAGCCTCCCAAACTACTGAAGATGAAGGCTGCTCCTCCATGGACTCAACAACACTAGTACATGCCTCATCAAATGGTGGTGAGGGCTCCTCCCTCTTTTTTCCAAATCTGCTAATCAATCTTTAAGAAAACTCAACAAGAGTAGAAACCCTTATATGACTCGGATGGCCGATCCACTAAGTCCTTGCTTCACCTTCAAGGTGCAGCACTACAACTTCTACTTCCTCTTTGTCTACTATAGGATGTAGCAGGAAAAACGCCTCTAGATTCTTTGCCCAAACCTCTGCTGCACATGTGAGTGATCCATCAAATGTGGAAAATAGAAATATATTGCCTGTCATCATCTCGTGGCTATGGGGTCTTCCTTATTCTCTCTGTTGAATCAATTGTGGAAAAGATAAATTCTCTTGGATGAATTTAGGGTTTCCTCGGTATTCAGCTAGATACTCACTTAGAATCTCAAATTCCAAGTGTCTTACATGCTTCTGCTCTGTTTCCCTGTGAGAATAGGAAGTGCATGGTCCTTCCTCTTCACCTCCTTCAATATTCCTAACCTCCTTGGAGAGGTCTCCTCTAGATCTAAAAATAGATGAGAGTAATCTCATCTTCTTTATCCTTGGGCTCTTTGCTTCTAAAATTCAAACTTCACAGGTTGAGCCAAGTTCGAAGCTCTGATACCACTATAATATTCCAAATCTGGAAATCAGCAGATTTTTCTCCACTGAAATGTTCCTTTGTCGGAAATATGAACAAGGCTATGTCAGAGATGGACTGAGTGGGCTTTTACCAGTTATTTCACCTCTAAAGAGAGGATGAGAACCGGAGGCTATCTGGCCCTTTCTCAGGCTCTGCCTATAGCTATGCAAATATTTCTTCCTCAGGAAGATCTTGCTCAAAATAGTGAGTTACAGCAATATATAAACATGAGCTGGAAAATAACAGTGAATGCATAAACTTCAGAAATGCAATAAACCCTCATAGTCCTCTCATTGATAATATGGTAGCAGAAATGTGTACAAGTTCTTGAGGAAGTGATCACTCAAGCTGGAGCATAGACAGAAGTACAATGAACATGAAATACACTGTTAGGTCCCTATATTACTAGTATGGTCCCTTATTATTGTTAGTGTAACCCCCTTATTGTTATTATTGTACCCTTGTAACCCCCATATTGTTATTATTGTGCCCTTAAATTATTATTGTTAGGTCGGCTAGGATTACATTGTGGCCCCACTAGGATTATGTTATGGCCCCATGGACTCCTATATATAGAAAGGAGGTTTTTTAAATTGTATCATCCAAGAATTGTTCATTTATGTAATGTATTGGAGGTTTCCCCCTCGAAGTGGCTTATTTATAAGGCATTGATATCTCTTTTATTCTATTTTTGGAGATGGTTACACAACATTTGGTTTTAGAGCTTTGGATTCTAGGGTTTCGCTGCTCTAAACAGGTGATCGTTGCATTTTTGCAATAATTTTTTTTCTACGAACAAAATATGATATTTTTAGGGTGCGAAGCCAAAATCTTGAGGAAACTCGTCAGAAAATTTCAGAGCTTGGTTTGCAATATTTTTAGAGATATGATCTGTGGAAGGTAGTGCTTTTTCAGGCTCCCGAATTTCATCTCAAAGAGGTGATCGTGGGAAAATTTTCATAAATCTCTCTCTGAGCATCGGATTGGAGTGCCGTAAAAATTTTTCACAATCACACAAACTGTAGTTTCTTGGTTATCAATTTCAGAGCCAAAGGATGAAACGGTGACACGTGGCAAGCCATACAAGTTTTCTATACTGAACTAGTCCATAATTAGGTCATTGTGGGATATTGGACATAACTTTTTCTTGGAAAATCCAAATCGGGTTAGATCCATGGCATTCAAAAGAGAATTCAGAGGCCTACTTTAGTGATGAATTTCAGATATTGAAGAGCTGCAATAACAGATATAATCCAATTTCAATATCGAGCTCCTCAAAAGCAAGAAAAAGGTGTGTATTTTTTTTTCCGAATTGCATAAGTCTTGTTTGAAGAATCAATTTGAATTGATTCCAAGGGCATATTGTAGAATATATATCAGTATCGGGTTCTAAAAAATGCCTTGTAAAAATAATTCAACAACCATTAAGCCTTCAGAAGGCTCTACTATGACTCATGAAGATGAAGAATTGCAACATGATCTATCAAAATTACAAGAGAAAGTGCACCAAATTTAGTCTCACAAAGAGCAGTAAAAAATGAAATGGATGTTTTGAAGAAAGGCATGGGAGCGAAGATGGATGGTGTGAAGAATAATATGGATGGTTTGAAGAAAGGCGTGGAATCTAATATAGATGGCATGGAAGCTGGCATGGAATCTAAGATGGATGACATGGAAGCTAAAATGGAAAACATGAAGAATGATCTAAAAGCATACATGGAAGGTTTGACAAAGTTGATACAAGAAATGTTTCCTAATGGTGAAAAGATAGTAGAGGAAACTCATGATGAGAACAAAATAAATGTTAATCGTGATTTCATAAATTCTAATGTTGGCGGGAAGAACCACCATATTCCAAAAATGGATATGAGGAAGTTTAATGGAAAGGATCCTGTAACATGGATACTACAGTTGAAGCAATATTTTGATCTCCATAATGTGCAAAACACACAAAATATATGCATTTCAACTTTACATTTAGAAAAAAATACCTTTTTATGGTATTGATGGCTTTGCTCCAGTAAAAAAATTGTCACTTGGTCAATTTTTATGGAGGAAATGATAGCACATATTGAGGATACAAAGAGCAACACCTTCTTTAGCTAATTGATAAATCTCAAACAAAAGGGTTAAGTGGGGGAGCACATTGAGGACTTCCAAAAATTGAATATAAGGGTAACTGATATTCCAGAGGAACACATGATTGATCTCTTCATAGGCACTTTAAAGGATAACATCCAACATGAAGTTTGCATTTTTGAACCTGATTCATTGGAGAAGGCATTCAGGTTGGCAAGAAAAATTGAATGTAAAATTATGGCGACAAGGAAGCCTACCACTCACTTCTATAAAGACGGAAGTGTTGCTATGCCTAGATTTCCAGAATCTACAAGGTTGACACCACAACAATTGGAAGAAAAAGGAGAAAAAGGGCTTTGCTACAGTTGTGATAGAAAATACACTAAAGGTCATAAGTGTGCTGAGAATAAATTATTTTACATAGATTGTGAAGAGGAAGAAGAAAATGAACAAGAAGAGGATATACACCAGGAACCAGCCATAGAAGAGGAAAAAATGAGTCCGACCATATCATGTAATGCACTGGCAGGAATCACCACTCCTCAAACTCTCAAGATAGAAGGACATATCAAGAAGAAAAATATAATAGTGTTGATTGATTCAGGTAGCACCCATAATTTTATTCATTGTAAGGTAGCCAAGGAATTAAATTGTTTCCTATACCCAGCACCAGAATGTCTAGTAATGGTTGAAAATGGAGGAACTATAAATTGCTCTGGAAAATGCCATAATATCAAGCTAACCATGGGGGGATATGTATTGAATAGTCCAATGCTTTCCATTCCTATGGGAGGTGCTGAAGTTGTACTAGGAGAACAATGGTTAAAATCTTTGGGGATGGTAGCTTTTAATTTTCAAGAACTTTTCTTGAAATTTTTTTCAGAAGGAAAGGAAGTCTAATTACAGGGTATTGCAGGGAATCTGGGAAAGATAATAAGCTCTAATGTCATTACAAAGCTTCTAAAGAAATAAAAACGAGGTGTAATTGCACAATTATGCTCACTAGAATTTCCAACATCAAAACAATATATTTCTAGAAATCTCTAACAAGTATTGGACAATCATTCCAAGGTGTTTGAAACTCCCAAATGACTCCCACCTATTCATGATCATGATCATGCTATTCTGATTCCAGGAAGTGTTCCTCCAAACATCAGGCCTTATAGATATCCTTATGTCCAAAAGAGCGAAATTGAATGTATGATTGCAGAAATGTTAGAGGCGGGTATAATTCAACCTAGTCAAAGTTCTTTCTCTGCTCCCGTAGTATTGGTACACAAGAAGGATGGATCATGGCGAATGTGTCCGGATTATAGGGAGCTCAATAAGCTCACCATTAAAGACAAATTTCCCATTCCTGTGATTGATGAATTATTGGATGAATTACATGGAGCAATTTATTTTACGAAGTTGGATCTTCGTTCAGGATATCATCAAATTAGAATGAAGACTGAAGATATTCCAAAAACAGCATTTCGAACTCATGAGGGTCACTATGAATTTTTGGTCATGCCTTTTGGCCTTACCAATGCACCTTCTACATTTCAAGGGTTGATGAATTCCATTTTCAAACCCTTCCTTACAAAATTTGTGCTAGTATTTTTTGATGATATACTAATCTACAGCAGGTCTTGGAAGGATCATGTTCAACATGTTGACAGGGTGCTCAAACTATTGCAGGAGAAACAATTATATGCAAAAACATCCAAATGTTTCTTTGGAGTACAAGAGGTGGAATATCTGGGTAATATTGTATCTCACGAGGGTGTTAAGGTAGACCCTAACAAAATTAAATCCATTAAGGAATGGAAAGTCCCCACAACCATAAAGCAGTTGCGAGGATTTCTCATGTTAACAGGGTATTATCGCAAGTTTGTTAAGAATTATGGGAGAATAGCAGCACCTCTAACAACATTATTGAAGAAAGATGCATTTTCATGGACTCTTGAAGAAACTAAGGCCTTTGAACGTCTTAAAGAGGCAATGTGCCTAGCACCGGTCTTAGCTACACCAGACTTCACAAAAACCTTTATTGTGGAATGTGATGCCTCAGGAAATGGAATTGGTGCAGTTTTAATGCAGGAAGGAAGACCCATTGCTCTTGAAAGTCGTCCAATCAAAGGAAAGTATTTACAGAAACCTATTTATGAGAAGGAAATGTTAGCAATACTACATGCACTAAAGAAATGGCGAACTTACCTAATGGGAAGACACTTCAAGGTAAAAACTGATCATGATAGTCTTAAACACTTTTTGGAACAAAGAATATCTTCAGAAGAGCAGCAAAAATGGGTCACAAAGGTGTTGGGTTATGACTTTGAAATAATCTACAAAAAAGGAAAGCTTAATGTTGTTGCAGATGCACTCTCAAGAAAGAATGAAGAGGTGGAAGCATTGCTTTGTGCGATTTCTATTATCCAACCAGATTGGATAACCGAAGCAAGAGATGAATGGAAGAAGGACAAAGATGTATGGACACTCATTCAAAAGTTGCAGCAAGATCCTAGTACATCTGATACATTTAGTTGGAAAAATGATTCCTTATGGTACAAAGATCGCTTATATCTTTGTAAGAATTTCCAACTAAAACAAAAGATTCTTTTGGAATTGCACACTTCTCCTCTAGGAGGACACTCAGGATTTTTAAAAACTTACCACATGGTGAAGAAAGTTTTTTTTTGGGATAGCATTAAAACTGATATTCAAAAGTTTGTGGCAGAATGTTTGGTTTGCCAGCAGAATAAAGTTGAGACAACTAAGACCCCAGGACTTCTACAACCTTTATCCATTCCAAGTCAACGTTGGGAGGAGATTTCAATGGATTTTATCACAGGTTTACCTAATTCCAAAGGAAAGAGTGTCATCATGGTGGTAGTTGATAGACTTACCAAGTATGCACACTTTTGTGCATTATCTCATCCATTTAAAGCAAGTACAGTTGCCACTACATTTATGGACACAATTCAAAAGCTACATGGAAACCCAAGGGTTATTGTGAGCGACAGAGATCCCATTTTTACTGGAAATTTTTGGACGGAGTTATTTTCTTGTTTGGGTACTCAATTAGCTCATACCTCATCTTATCATCCTCAATCTGATGGTCAAACTGAGATAGTAAATAAATGTTTGGAAGGATATCTTCGTTGTTTTGTATCTGATAAACAAACACAATGGGTCAAGTGGTTACCGCTCGCTGAATGGTGGTATAACACTTCCTTCCATACTGCAGCAAAAATGACCCCATTTATGGCACTTTATGGATATCATCCACCATCCATCACATCATATTTAAGGGAAAATTCAAAGGTTCAAGCAGTGGAAGATCACATCGAGCATCAAAAAGAAGTTCTCCAACTCTTAAAGGATAACTTGAATTTGGCACAAAATCGAATGAAACAATAGGAAGATCAACATCGCAGCGAGACAAGTTTTGATGTAGGATATTGCGTATTTTTATGGCTACAACCATACAAACAAATGTCCCTCAAGCAAGCTAAGAAGGATAATAAATTATCGCCAAAGTACTATGGTCCTTACAAGGCATTGCAAAAGATTGGTACTATGGCATACAAATTGGAGCTTCCTGCTTCTTCACGAGTGCATCCAGATTTCCATGTTTCATGCTTAATAAGGTTAGAGGTGAAAATCTTCCAGTTCAAACAATATTGCCAGAACTTGATGAGGAAGGAAAAATCATATTGGAACCTGAAGCGGTCATAGAAACAAGAACTCGATAGCTACAGAACCGATAAATTTCAGAGTATCTCATCAAGTAGAAGAACTTACCCACTGAAGATTCTACATGGGAGGATGATAATTTTATACAGAAGCACCCAGAGCTACTCAAGCATTGAGGACAACAATTTTTTGAAGGAGAGGGGCATGTTAGGTCCCTATATTACTAGTATAGTCCCTTATTATTATTAGTGTAACCCCCTTATTGTTATTATTGTACCCTTGTAACCCCCATATTGTTATTATTTTTCCCTTAAATTATTATTACTACATCAGCTAGGATTACATTGTGGCCCCACTAGGATTACATTATGGCCCCATGGACTCCTATATATAGAAAGGAGGTTTTTTAAATTGTATCATCCAAGAATTGTTTATTTATGTAATGTATTGAAGGTTTCCCCCTCGAAGTGGCTTATTTCTAAGGTGTTGATATCTCTTTTCTTCTATTTTTGGAGCTGGTTACACAACATACACTGGTACATATATTATGCCCAACTATGATTGCGCAGTCACTGAAGGAATACTGCTGCAAAATGATGATACAATGAAGATATGTCAATAATAAGCTCAAATAAAGAAGGGGGAGATGGATATCAACCTCTGGAAACTATAATAAATAATCCCTAAAGGGATTGGATACAATACATAAAAAATGGAAAATCTGCAGTAATGCCAGAGTTACTGGAGCAGTTGCAACTCTAAAATGAGAACATGAAGGAGATTGCTGAATAATGCTGCATCACATGTGTATACCTCCTCCAATGGAAATCTAGAGTGAAAGGTTGATCCTTTCACCAAATATCTCACCCTCCAAGATGCCGATGCAACCCCTCACTGCAATTGAACTCAAGAATAGCACATTCAAGGAGAGGAACTGCGTTGTAGGTGATGGGAAGAGATTGGCCTCCTGCCAAAATATGAGAAATGGAGCTGATATATCCCTTATTGATCTCCCAGATGCATAAGAGCTTCTTCCTCTGAAATTTGAGCTCCGGAATGATAATGTGAAAACCTCCACAACAACCCCAGCAACACAATGGCTCTTGTTGCAAGAATCACTGCACTGAAAGGAATAGCTTTGGCCTTGAACCAAGATGTGGAGAATATGAAGATCAAACCTTCAAGAGCTTCTCAGGAAGGGAGGGAATTCTTGAACAAGAAATCCCTTGTGCTGAACAACACAACTATCATGGTGTGCAACTGTGGAAAGCAATTCGAAATATCCCAACTAGCTCAAAATGGTTTCTTTCCCCTCCTTTTATGCAAATGAAGGCTCCTTAGCCATGGACCCCACACATTAGGGTTTCCTCCTCCTCATGCAATTTTGTAGGCTTCCCGAGCAAGCCACACCTCTATCTATTACACAGTTTGACTTGGTCAACATGACCTAGCCCTCTTTGCAATTAACCCTTTACACACATGGGGTGTGCAAACAAGCTCCAATAATGCTCCTCTTTCGAAATGTGAGGGATTTTATTAATGTTTTTCATAATCATGGGCCTCCTTACCCATTTATTTAGCTGCAATATTATAAAATCAAAACTCTAATGTTCCATTTAGCCATGTGCTAAAATGGGAACATTACAGTAATAGGGACCATTGCTTCCTAAGGAGGGAGGAATGATCCAGGTGGATATCGGTGGCCACCCAAATATTCCATTTGGACCCGAACCATCAATTCTTGCAGCTTTTCACATTCAACACAACTTACTATTTTTAGTAGGTTTTCGGGTCCTACACTCCCAGAGCCATTTTGGGGCCTTAATGATTCAGGTGGATATTGGTGGTCACCCGCCTATTCCATTGGAACCCCCACCATCAGTTCATTCAGTTGTTAAGTTGCAGTACAACTTACTATTTTTAGCAATTTTTCGAGTCCTGAACTTCCAGAGCAATTTTGAGGCCCTCAATGATGTTTTTTGGGAAAACCAGGAGCAACATGGGACTAATGTTGCTCACATTTAAATTTGTACACCTCGGATAGATCTTTCTAAAAAGGTATGATATGCGTAAAAAAGAGATCGTATGTCGAAGTTACATCCTCGGGAAGTTGAAACAAAAATTTACCCAAACGGGGCCCATAGTTTTGGCACTTCATCTCCTAGGGTTAGGTTTTTGTACGTTTAGAGTACTCTATTGTTTTTCAATAATAAATAGGCCCTCGAGCCACATTGTAACACAGTTCAGATGTCTATAGTTGCTACACCTCTTTTGAGAGATACGCTGCCAACACCCTAGCTATTTTTATTTCCATTATGTCTGTAAGCATATTTCAGTCATTATTTTATTAATAAAATGAAGTATTGTTTCCACTGCATCTCTGTTTTTATGTCTATTTCAGTATTTTATTGCTTTCCTGCATAAATCTAGATCAATAGAGGTGAAAAAATGTTTCCATTAAGGGGCACAACTCTGATTCATGATTGTGACTTGTGCAAATGGTGCATGGCGTCAAGGTTTCTATCGAATATATGGTGTGAGAACTAAAAATAATCTTTGTGCCTGAAGTGGATGCTCAGATATGATTGGAAGTGGGGCATGTTTATGCTTTTTCCATCTCTAAGTCTTTGGTTTTGGTTGGTTTGTCTCTTTCTGGGAGTTTAAAATCAACACTCCCCTTGCCACTCGTAGGCTTGGGAGGTATTCACAATTCATAGTATGGTGGAATTGCAATAAAATCCTACGATAGCAGTGTGTGAAACCAAAATTACTAAACGCATCTAGCATCTCTGCCCGCAGGTCCATGACTTCTTCGACAAATCTAATACCTAGTTCAACAGAATTTTCCTCATATCATGGAGGATCTCAATGCAATGGGGACCATTGCTTCCTAAGGAGGAAGGAATGATCCAGGTGGATATAGGTGGCCACCCACCAATTCCATTTGGACCCGCACCAACAATTCTTGCAGCTTTTCACATTCATCACAACTTACTATTTTTAGCAGTTTTTCGGGTCCTACACTCCCGGTTCCATTTTTGGGCCATAATGATCCATGTGGATATTGGTGGCCACCCACCTATTCCATTTTAACCCCCACCATTAGTTCATTCAGTTTTTAAGTTGCAATACAACTTACTATTTTTAGCATTTTTTCGGGTCCTAAACTTCGGGAGCTGTTTTGAGACCCTAAACGACGTTTTTTTGGGAAAACCAAGAACAAAATGAACATTTTTTTGCTCACATCCAAAGTTTTACTCCTCAGATAGATCTTTCTAACGAGGTATGATATGATCGTATGTCGAAGTTACGTCCCCGGGAAGTTGAAACACCAATTTACCCAAACGAGGCCCATAGTTTTGGCGCTTCATCTCCTAGGGTTAGGTTTTTGGATGTTTAGAGTTATCCATTGTTTTTCAATAATAAATAGGCCCTCGAGCCTCATTGTAACAGAGTTCAGAGGCTTTTAGCCACCACATCTCTTCTTAGAGGTACGCCGCCAGCACCTTAGTTATTTTTATTTCCATTATGTCTGTAAGCATATTTCAGTCATTCTTTTATTAATAAAATGAAGTATTGTTTCCGATGCATCTATGTGTTTATGTCCATTTCTGTATTTTATTGCGTTCCTACATAAATCCGGATCAGCAGAGGTGTCGAAATGTTTCCATTAAGGGGCACAACTCTGCTTCATGATTGTGACTTGTGAAAATGGTGCATGGCGTCAAGGTTTCTATCAAATACATGGTGTGAGAATTAACACTAATATTTGTGCCTGAAGAGGATGCTTAGATATGATTGGAAGTGGGACATTTTTATGCTTCTACCATCTCTAAGTCTTTGGTTTCAGTCGGGTTGTCTCTTTCAGGGAGTTCAAAATCAACTCTCCCCTTGTCACTCATAGGCTTGGGAGGTATTCACAATTTATAGTATGGTAGAATTACGAGAAAATCCTATGATAGCAGTGTGTGTAACCAAAATTACTAAACGCATCCAACATGTCCACCCGTAGGTCCATGACATCTTCAACAAATCTAATACATAGTTCAAAATAATTTGCATCATCTCATTGAGGATATCAATGTAATGGGGACCATTTCTTCATAAGGAGGGAGGAATGATCCAGGTGGATATCGATGGCCACCCACCTATTCCATTTGGACCCGCACCATCAATTCTTGCAGCTTTTTACATTTAGCACAACTTACTATTTTTAGCAGGATTTCGGGTGCTACACTCCTGGAGCTGTTTTGGGGCCTTAATGATCCAGGTGGATATTGGTCACCACCCACCTATTCCATTTGAACACCCATGATCAGTTCGTTCAGTTTTTAGGTAATAGTACAACTTACTATTTTTAGCATTTTTTCGCATCCTAAACATCGAGAGCCATTTTGAGGCCATAAACAATGTTTTTGGGGAAAACCGGAAGTAACATGGGGTCAATGTTGCTCACATCGAAAGTTGTACTCCTAGGATAGATATTTTTAATGAGGTATGATACGCGTCAAATGGAGATCCTATGCCGAAGTTTCGTCCCCGAGAAGTTGAAACACTAATTTACCCAAACGGGGCCCATAGTTTTGGTGCTTCATCTCTTATGGTTAGGTTTTTGGATGTTTAGAGTTCTCCATAGTTTTTCAATAATAAATAGGCCCTCGAGCCTCATTGTAACACAGTTCAGAGGTCTATAGCCGCCACATATCTTGTCAGAGATACGCTACCAACACCCTAGCTATTTTTATTTCCATTATGTCTGTAAGCATATTTCAGTCATTCTTTTATTAACAAAATTAAGTATTGTGTCTGCTGCTTCTCTGTGTTTATGTCTATTCCTGTATATCATTGTGTTCCTGCATAATTCCGGATCAGTAGAGGTGCAGAAATGTTTCCATTAAGGGGCACAACTCTGCTTCATGATTGTGACTTGTGCAAATGGTGCATGGCATCAAGGTTTCTATCTAATAGATGGTGTGAGAACTAACACTAATATTTGTGCCTAAAGTGGATGCTCAGATATGATTGGAAGTGGGGCATGTTTATGCTTCTGCCATCTCTAAGTATTTTGTTTTGGTCGGTTTGTCTCTTTCAAGGAGTTCAAAATCAATGCTCCCCTTTCTACTTGTAGTCTTGGGAGGTATTCACAATTCATAGTATGGTGGAATTTCGAGAAAATCCTATGATATCAGTGTGTGAAACCAAAATTACTAAATGCATCCAGCATGACCGCCTACAGGTCCATGACATCTTCGACAAATCTAATACCCAGTTCAACAAAATTTGCCTCATCTCATGGAGTATCTCAATGCAATGGGGACCATTGCTTCCTAAGGAGGGAGGAATGATCTAGGTGGATATCGGTGGCCACCCACCTATTCCATTTGGACCCGAACCTTCAATTATTGTAGCTTTTCACATTCAGCACAACTTACTATTTTTAGCAGGTTTTTGGGTCCTACAAACCTGGAGCCATTTTTGGGCCTTAATGATCCAGGTGGATATTGGTGGCCACCCACCTATTCCATTTGAACCCCCACCATCAGTTCATTAAATTTTTAAGTTGCAGTATAAATTACTATTTTTAGCAGTTTTAAGGGTCCTGAACATCTGAAGCCGTTTTGAGGCCCTAAACGACGTTTTTTGGGAAAACCAGGAGCATCATGAAACCAATGTTCCTCACATTAAGAGTTTTACTTGGATATATATTTCTAACGAGGTATGGTATGCATCAAACGGAGATCGTATGTCGAAGTTACATCCCTGGGAAGTTGAAACACCAATTTACCCAAACGGGGCCCATAGTTTTGGTGCTTCGTCTCCTAGGGTTAGGTTTTTGGACATTTAGAGTTCTCCATTGTTTTTCAATAATAAATAGGCTCTCGAGCCTCATTATAACATAATTCAGAGGTCTGTAGCCACCATATTTTTTCTCAGAGATATGCTACCAGCACCCTAGCTATTTTTATTTCCATTATGTTTGTAAGCATATTTCAGTCATTCTTTTATTATTGAAATGAAGTATTGTTTCCACTGCATCTCTATGTTTATGGCTATTTCTGTATTTTATTGCATTCCTGCATAAATCTGGATCATTAGAGGTGCCAAAATGTTTCCATTAAGGGGGACAACCTTGCTTCATGATTTTGACTTGTGCAAATGGTGCATGGCATCAAGGTTTCTATCAAATAGATGGTGTGAGAACTAAATCTAATCTTTGTGCCTGAAGTGGTTGATCATATATGATTGGAAGTGGGGCATGTTTATGCTTCGGCCGTCTCTAAGTCTTTGGTTTCGGTCGATTTTTCTCTTTCAAGGAGTTCAAAATCAACACTCCCCTTGCCACTTGTAAGCTTGGGAGGTATTCACAATTCATAGTATGGTGGAATTGCGACAAAATCCTACGATAGCAGTGTGTGAAACCAAAATTACTAAACGCATCTAGCATGTCCGCCCGCATGTCCATGACGTCTTCGATAAATCTAATACCCAGTTCAACAAAATTTTTCTCATCTCATGGAGGATATCAATGAAATTAGGTCCATTTCTTCCTAAGGAGGGAGGAATGATCTAGGTGGATATTGATGGCCACCCACCTATTCCAATTGGACCCACACCATCAATTCTTGTAGCTTTTCACATTCAGCACAACTTGTTATTTTTAGCAATTTTTCGGGAACTACACTCCCAGAGCCATTTTGGGGCCTTAATGATCCAGGTGGATATTGGCAGCCACCCACCTATTCCATTTGAACCCCCACCATTAGTTCGTTTGGTTTTTGAGTTGCTTTACAAATTACTATTTTTAGTAGTTTTTTGGGTCCTGAACTTCCGGAGCCGTTTTGAGGCCCTAAACGACATTTTTGGGGAAAACTGGGAGCAACATGGGACCAATGTTGCTCACATCGAAAGTTGTACTCATCAGATAGATATTTATAACGAAGTATGATACATGTCAAACGGAGATCGTATGTCGAAGTTAAGTCCTCGGGAAGTTGAAACTCCAATTTACCCAAACAGGGCCCATAGTTTTGGCACTTCATCTCCTAGGGTTAGGTTTTTGGACGTTTAGAGTTCTCCATTTGTTTTTTAATAATAAATAAGCCCTCAAGCCTCATTGTAACACAGTTCAGAGTTCTATAGCCACCACATAGCTTCTCAGAGATACGTTACCAGCACCCTAGCTATTTTTATTTCCATTATGTCTGTAAGCATATTTCAGTCATTATTTTGTTAATAAAATAAAGTATTGTTGCCGCTGCATCTCTGTGTTTATGTCTATTTCTTTATTTTATTGCGTTCTTGCATAAATCTGGATCAATAGAGGTGTCAAAATGTTTCCATTAAGGGGCATATCTCTGCTTCATGATTGTGACTTGTTAAAATGGTGCATGGCATCAAGGTTTCTATCGAATACATGGTGTGAGAACTAACACTAATCTTTGTGTCTGAAGTGGATGCTCAGATATGATTGGAAGTGGGGCATATTTATGCTTCTACCATCTCTAAGCCTTTGGTTTCGGTCAGTTTTTCTCTTTCAGGGTGTTCAAAATCAGTGCTCCCCTTGCCGCTCATAGGCTTGGGAGGTATTCACAATTCATAGTATGGTGGAATTGTGATAAAATCCTATGATAGCAGTGTGTGAAACCAAAATTACTAAACGCATCCAACATGTCTGCTCGCAGGTCAATGATGTCTTCAACAAATCTAATACCTAGTTCAACAGAATATGCCTCATCTCATGGAGGATATCAACGCAATGGGGACCATTGCTTCGTAAGGAGGGAGGAATGATCCAGGTGGATATTGGTGGCCACTCACCTATTCCATTTGGACTTGGACCATCAATTCTTGTAGCTTTTCACATTCAGCACAACTTACTAATTTTAGCAGGTTTTCGGGTCCTATACTCCCGGAGCCATTTTGGGGCCTTAATGATCTAGGTGTATATTGGTGGCCACCCACCTATTCTATTTGAACTCCCACCATTAGTTTGTTTAGTTTTTAAGTTGCAGTACAACTTAGTATTTTCAGAAGTTTTTCGTGTCCTGAACTTCCAGAGCCATTTTGAGGCCCTAAACAGCGTTTTTTGGGAAAACCGGGGGCAGCATAAATGTAATGTTGCTCACATCGAAAGTTGTACTCCTCAGATATATCTTTCTAACGAGGTATGATACGTGTCAAATGGAGATCGCATGACGAAGTTACATCCCCGAGAAGTTGAAACACCAATTTACCCAAACGGGGCCCATAGTTTCTGCGCTTGATCTCCTAGGGTTAGGTTTTTGGACGTTTAGAGTTCTCCATTGTTTTTAAATAATAAATAGGCCCTCGAGCCTCATTCTAACACAGTTTAGAGGTCTGTAGCTGCCATATATCTTCTCAGAGATATGCTACCAGCACCCTAGCTATTTTTATTTCCATTATGTTTGTAAGCATATTTCAGTCATTATTTTATTAATAAAATGAAGTATTGTTTCCGTTGCATCTCTGTGTTTATGTCTATTTCTGTATTTTATTGCATTCCTGCATAAATCCGGATCAGCAGAGGTGCCGAAATGTTTCTATTAAGGGGCACAACTTTGCTTCACGATTGTGGCTTGTGCAAATGGTGCATGGCATCAAGGTTTCTATTGAATAGATGGTGTGAGAACTAATGCTAATATTTGTGCCTCAAGTGGATGCTCAGATATGATCGGAAGTGGGGCATGTTTATGATTTCGCCATCTCAAAGTCTTTGGTTTTAGTTTTTTGTCTCTTTCAGGGAGTTCAAAATCAATGCTCTCCTTGTCGCTCGTAGGCTTTGGAGGTATTCACAATCCATAGTGTGGTGGAATTGCGAGAAAATCCTACAATAGTAGTGTGTGATATTCTCTTGATTAGAGAAATGGATCTATGTTATGGTGGGGACTAGGCGAAAAATTTCAGCGAGATTCTTGAGTTACTGACATTGATTGACCCTGTGGTCATTTCTATCACATAGAACACATGCTATTATTGGTTGGTTTTGGCCCCTGCTAGGACGATGGGTCACCTTAGTCTTCCTAGGGTTTTGGTAATTATGGGGGGCAGGTTACTCTATTCTACACCAATTACATCTGCGTATCTGGTAACCAATGTGTGTATGGTGTCTAAAAAAGGTCAAAATTGGGGATGTAGGTACAATGGTGAGCATGATGGCTTTCATGAAAAATTAGACAAGACCTTTGCTCTTTGGTTATCCATCTCTTTGGACTACTAGAGTCATTGGGTACCATTTGTGAAATGATTTTAAATCTGGGCATTGAAGGACCAAATGGGTGTGGGCGTTGCAAAAACCGCATGTGGGTTTATTCATGGAGGGTGGATGGGAGCAATGATTTTCCCCCTTGTTGGCCTTTTTTCTGATGATATGAAGAGAATGGACCTATTTGCATAATTTTCTTTGTTTTTTGAACTTTCCATAGATTCTGAATTTGATTCATCTGTTGTGACGATGTGTGTTATGGCATGGCGTAAACAGTTTAATGTCGAATGAAATCAGGGGATGTAGGGACAATGGTGAACCGAGTGATCGCCTGAACACACTTAGCATGAATATTAGACTGCTTGTAGGCCTTCATAGTATACAGGGCTGCTGGATACCATATTTGGAATAACTCTAGAGCTACACAGTCGGCGATGAAGTGATCTCGTTCATCACAGACTGCATGAAGCTAGATTGGAGCTTGAGGGCGAGTACCGGGGAGGGGAGGGGTGGTCGTTCAAGTGACCATCTCTCCTCGAACACATAAAATATGGTCCTTGTTGATTTTGTCCCTTGATTTGTAGTAATTCTTTCGGATTCTGTGTCCAAGACGACTAAGTTAGGGTTTTCAGCGATGAAGCATCACATGAAATCCAACATAGACCACAATCGATGGATATGGGGACAATGACGCATGTGGTTATTGCTCTGAAAAATTTGACATGTATGTCATTGATGTCGAACTATGTTTCTTTGGGAAACGTGTAGGACTTGATACCAATGGTTAAATGCCCTTAACTTAGGACACTGTGTGACTAAGTGGTCAGGCTCCTCACAGATTGCAAATTGGGGCTTGTTGTGTGGCCTTCCTTTGTCATCTCTGGTCTGTTGGGGTGACTACGTACAAACAACATGTATGATCATCTTGCATCTATAGTATGGTTTTAGGTTCTCCTTTGTCCATTTTCATGGGTTGAGCTAAGGGGTCATGTTTGTAGGATTGCTTTAGGGCTTGCAGGGCATCCCTATATCGTGGCATCTCTGGGCAATGGTGGGTATAATGCCATAACGGTCACATATGGCACACACACGGTTGGTGTGCAATGCTTTCCATTGGTTGTTTGTGGCCTAGTCCTTTTTATGGGAACTTGAGGTTGCGACATTTCTTTCAGTGTGTATAAGAGGTTTTAATTCATCTAACACCGGGAAAATATCAGTAGGATGGCCTACAATATCACATAATGCGCAAGGTTGTAATGCCCTAGGTAACTTAGGGGTTTCAAAATTATTCCCTTTTTTGTTGTTTTTATTGGTCGCATTAGTTGGCATTGCTAATGGTGTTACATTACCTGATGTGACCTCCTGAGGGGCGATATGGGTTATACTTATAGAAGTGATTCTGGGACTTCCTAGCATGGCTAGTGAGACCAAACACCACATAGGGATTGCAAATGGCATATTTCGCAGTGTTATATCTTCCAAGACTTGCTTTGACACAAAACCATGTGGGGGGTATAAAAATTGGGTTTACGAAATCACGTAGGGTAGGAATGTTGTGTCAGTGGCTTCGGTATTCAAACTACTGGTTTCTATGTCCAGGCTAGTTTCGATTTTTTATGAGAGAATCATGCACACCAATGCCCCCGTGCTTTCTGGGACTCCCTTTGGTATGATACGGGGATCTCCTAGGAATGATGCTAGGATCGATGATAGTTTGAATTGGTCGGGGCCAAATTATGTATACCACATAAGCGGTTCCATAGTTTTGTCTACGTATGGTAACATGACATCGAGAGCTATCATGGGTTTCTTATCGTAGTATGTGAGCTAGTTGATGGTGACAATCTGATCGTCATGGGGGGATATCATTACCTAAAATACATAAGACGTGATTTCTATCATGGCATACATATAACTCCACCTGAGGAGTATATTGTGGTCTAGTTGTACGTCTAAAACTTCAATGTCGATAAGTATTGTCTTTCTAGCCAGGTTTACGGAGACATTTTGATATAGACCGATGGGGGTTGAAGGGCATCTATCGCATGCTATAAGCATGATGTCAGATGATTTCAATTAAGGTGATACAATATTTTTCCAAACTGATTTGGACATGGTGCATGTGGATGCTCCTTCGTCAATGATGCATTGGTGTATGGTGAAGTTCTGAACTGAAACCGGTATTTGGAAAGTAATCAGAGAAGGAAGCTTGGGGCTAGCTTTTCTAGGTCAAAAACCATTAGGTGCAAATCCGAAGGATCAATTGCACCTAATGCGAAAAAGTAAGGATTTTCGTTTCCTTGGGCACAATTGTGGGACTTCCAAGGCTGACATAACAGCCGATGATTGTGCTAAATCATCCACTATGCTATAGCTATGAAAAACTTTAGAGTGATGTCCTACGTTCCTGGTTGGTCTCTTGAATATTTTCGGAAGGGGATATATAGGTACTTTGGATATGGTTAACGATGCAATAGGTTCACTCGTGATTATACCTGGTGGGTTCATGTCTGAAGGCACATCATAGTTCCCATTCCTTCTTTGGAAGAACAATTCTTCGCTAGTCATGTAAATTTCATGGTTTCTACCTCTAGTATCATTTTTGGGTGGTTGTTGTTGTTAGGTGTTAACCACTCCTTGGTGGGGTAAAGTCTCTTGCATTAAAAAAAATTGTTGGGTAGGTCCCCCTTCTCCATAGTTACCTTGAAGTTTTTTTCAGTTCATGGAGCGTGGGATAGTGGTGAGTGTAATGGCCGTATTCACCACATATGGCACACGAATGATTTGTCCTTAAACTTGATCTCTTTTTTTTCCCTTAGGATTTTTTATTTGGCTCTTAGTTTTGATTTCAGTAAGGGTTTCTCCCACACTGATATTGCGGGGGGAATTATTGATTACTTCCCCCCTATCCAGAGTCTCCCTTTTTTTTATTCCTAGGCTTATTTTTCGCAGCATCAGGAGGGATATTATAGTTCTCCTAGTTGTAAGACTGGTGTTGTTGAACCTGGGATGGTTGCACTAGGTTCACGAAGAAATTGTTTTTCAATGGTAGATTTTGTGTAGGGAAAGGGGGATATAGATTCCCCTATCCCTGATTGGTGTAAAATTGCTAGGGGGGTCCATTCCATCATCATTCCTAGTTGAGCATTGGTTCCCTTGCGAGGGAGGGTATGAGCCTCCCTGCTGTTGATGGTATGGTACCATCCTATTTTTCATATTCTGCAAAGGTGCATATTGACTTTTTTGGTAGCCAGGTTGTGCCACATTCTGGGTATAATCATATGAGTATCCCGGTTATTAGATATTGCTTCCTAAGTGACCTTGAGTCAAGGACCCGATCAAACCGTCTGTAGTATTCGATGTGCCTAGTAACTCTCTATAATTTTCTAGGCCCGGGGCATTTGGCAAGACATTGCAAATATATCCTAACTAGGTGTATATGAGTTCAAGTTGTTGGGCTTTGATAATGGATTCCTCCTCGGACGTAGGTTAATGTGTCACCAGATATTTTGAGATCTCTGCTATGAGAGTTTTCAAAAATAATTCCAGCAATACTCTATTATCGAGTTCGACTTTATAGAAACTACAGCGTCACCACCATTTGTGGATATCGTCTGATATATGGATGGTTGGAATTTGCCTAAAATGAGTCAGCAGTTCCATTCCTGAATCATGGTGAATGGGTAGCTGAAAATAAGTAAGGAACATGGTAGTGAGGGCGCTAAAGGTTCCATGTTAAGTAGAAGGCTGCTCGACATACCATTTTGTTACAAGCCTTGTTAGGGTGCATTGAAAAAGTGTTCATCGAATAGTATCATCATTGATACTATTGGATGAACACCATAGGTGGAAAGTCATTATATGATTTCCTAGGTCTTCTGCTTGCTTCCCTTAGAATTTTTGTATATCCTAAGGGAGCTTCGTGGGCATCGGAGGCCAATTAAGGTTGTGAGAAATGAGGTTATTAGTTAACTTCATTAGGTCTGGAATATTAAATGATGCTAAGAAGGGTAACTATGTATTGAATACCATTGTGTATAGTGGAAACTGTTACCCCCTATGAATTTTTTGACAAGCAAACATGGGGCTAAGTTGTTTTCTGAGCTTTCAAGAAATGCATTTCCCCTGAAAACACATCATCCTTGAAACCTCTTTATGCCCTCTACCCATTGATCTCCCCTCTACTGATTAACACCATAGGTCTCTCTGAATTGGGAAAAATGGTGCTCCAAAGGGGCCTTCATTTTACTTTGTACCCCCGCAAGATATCCCATTTCACCTTGTTGTCCCTTTGCTAAGTTTCCTTTCCACCCTCTTTTCCCCCCTTTTAAACTTCCTTCATTAATCCCCTAATTTTGAAGGGTTTAAACAATCCTTTTCTCCCTATTGTTTCCGTTTTCCACCCTCAAATTGCATTAAAATGGCCCAAAAAGCCATGTTCTCCATAATATGGATCCTGGCCCCTTTCGGCCAAGCCCCCTGTATCTTTTTCCTCCACGTGACCCAACACCATGACCTGGCACCAGGGCAGGAAGCGCTTATCTCATATGTTCATCGGGCACATTTTCAAACGTTGATCTAAACAGAGTGGACGACGATCGCCGCCCCCACAGCAACCATCGTTCAACCCGTTCACCGCCCGGTCAAAGATTCGCCATCCATATGAGCGATGATCCAACATTCCATATTCTCCCGTCCGCCTGTGGTCCCCGCGCTCGAGCACTGTTCAAAACCGCCGGTCTCCATCACATCGCGTTTGGAGGTCGTGTGGTATTTTCATTTTCGGAGCGATTCCATACATCATCCGATGAGTGGCACCGGTATGGCTAGAAAACCACCCTCCCATCACACATTAAAGTTCGTCCATGGACGTAGAGTGATATCGCTGTGCGTTGTCTGATCTGGGGCGGGCAATCTATCAACGATCGCTCCACGAAGTTGCGCACACGATAATCCATGGCCACCGTACCCCTGGCCCACCGTTCATCGCCCTCCGACGCATTCCCAGCCATCGATCTCCTCCTGAGATCGGACGGTCCAGATTCAAACTCAGCCCGCCATTGTACCGTGCCACCACGTCGCTCATTCCACGTGTTTCCGCCCGCCATCCATATATAGTCATTCAAATGATAATTTTCGCAGGTTTTCATTTAAATCTACTGCGCTCCGCCAACTTTCACCATTCTCCATCGTTTTCCGCATTATCCCACCATTTCACCAGCTGCACGGCCATTTTCATCATCCGCACTGCATCCACAACGCCCATTCATTGTTTCTTAACTTTTTTTCGTATTTTGCAGGGTTTCAGAAAGGCGGAAAACCGCCATGGTTCATATGTATCATTGTAAATGGCGCGTTGTGCAAAGAAAGTTGAAGTTGGAAGCTGGTACTATAGAGAAATGTCTGGAAAGATGGTAGCAGCATAAATATTATCGAAGGACAGTTCAATCTCCGCGAAAACCTATATCTGGCACCATTAAAGCCCAGATCTTGCAGATTACGACATTTATGAAGCGGCAGAAGAATACCAGCAAATGATCAACGAGTTCAACGTTCAGTATTGAAGATCTTTGAGCCTTAATACAGTGGTTTAGAGGCAAAGCACCAGATTAGCAACGTCATGGATCACACAGAGGATACAACATGAAGAAAACCATATCATCAGGGTTTTCACATCAGTAGAATGTTTCTTCCTGAGCAAGGACATGGTACACACAGTGTTTCAATCTACGTTGTGTCCAAGTGAAGTTTTCCTCCCTACAACAGTCCTATGCTATTAGCAGCATTTATTTCACAGTATGGCAGATCTTAGTGTCATGATTCTACATTTTTTGTTTAATTCACCAGAAGTACTACAGAGTACTGCAGCCAAAGTACATCAGAGACATACCGGAGTAAATGGAAGTCTGGAGAAGACCACTCTTTCACCCAAAGAGTGCCAGAGATAAATACACAGAATTTATACAGAGTGGGCTTCAACCTTCTTCCTCTTCTGAGTTTTTAATGCTGCTTTTAGTTTTTCACCTACCTTCTCTGCTCCACTGGAGCTATAAATTCATGAAGAAACTCATTGTAAAGGTTGTTGATCAGTTATCAGAGAATTGCAAGTAGTTTCTTTTGAGACACAGTCTCTGTGTAAAGTTGTAAGATAGGCTAAGGAACATGATTTCAGACTGAGTATTCAGCTATTGACAATGTTGTACTTGACTGGTATTGCTATTTAATATGACAAGCACATTTCTTTAGATCCTGATCTAACGCAACGGTGATGTTTTCCTATCTCTGTGTTTTAATTCATTTCATTCCGTTTCTACTGGCTTGCATCAGAATATTGACATAGGATTTACCCTTGTTAGGTACCATATGTTTCTGCTCTCCTTTCCATTGATGTTTTTCTTCTGAATATGTTATCTAAGAATTTATTTCAGTTAATTTAACCAGTGTAGTGGATGTTATTGCCTACTCTTTGATGTATGAATTAAATGAATCTGTTCTTAGATGTTTCTTGTTAAGGATTTAGCTGGAAGATTTGGGAACACTATGGATTAGAGTTAGCCCTGTCCACTAGGATCCTTGTGCAACCAGTTTGTATTTAACTTTATGCCCTGAATATGTGTTGTTTCCTCCTCTCCTACCATTCCACACCACTCTATCATCTTTAAGATCCAATGTTTTAGATGACTAGCTCAATTGAAAGCCTGCATATTGATTAGCAAGCAAATCCTTTCCTGACTCCATTGCCCAATGGTTTTGAATTCTCCCTGGAATACTTCACGTCTGCCTAAATTTTATTTGCTCATCCTGATCTTACATTGAACCCTTCTTTCCTGATAACCAACAACCAAACAAACAAACCTTGTGCCTATAACTAGCCTAATATCTTAACCTTTGATATTTAAAGTCACATATCCTCGATAATCATAGACAGATCCCTCTCAGGACCCAGGAGGGCTAGATCCTGAGGTCTGTAAGTGGTTTTGATGTTGTCTCATCTTTTGGTATTTCCAACCTTTCCAAAACATGGGAACCCCAACAGAAACACAGGTGTCTGAGTGTGATGGTTTATGGGGTGTGCCTAGGGAATATTACCCTGTGGTGTGCCCTGATGAATGTTATGCTGACTCCCAAAATGGGTAATTATCCTTTTCCCTATAGGGGTTATGGTAGGAGTTGAGTGTGGTGACCCTGTTGGGGTTCCACTGGTGTGGCGTTGGGTGACCCTTGGGGATTTCCAATCATAGATTCCCCAATAAAGGATGAACTGATAATGGTGACGGTGTGTTATCTTTGATGTCTAAATGGAGAAAGACCTAACACTCCTCCCTTTAATAGGGGGAGATCCAAGAAATACCTAGATCGACGAGTTCCCGTTGGGTCTGTTATGGTGTCGACTAGCTTAATCTTGGTGATAATTTTGGATTGTTGCAGGAAGGAATATTTTTATCAAAGAAAATATGATAATATGAATAAAAGAAAGAGAAAAAATAAAAGGTAATTTTTCCTTTAATTTAATTCTATGTGATCAAGCAAGAAAAAAATATGGTTTTTTTTTTTTGGGTATGATACTCAAAAGCCTCGATAGACCTAGTCGTCCTTACACTCTCAATGTAACTTTGCCTTGCGAATATTTATTTTTATGGGTATTGTGGCTAATGTCTTGAAAGAACTCATGATTCCTTCTAGTAGCTGAAGAACCAACCAAGGTAATGGTGAGAGGATCAATTTTTTCCTACACCATCACCTCTAAGGAAGTGTTAGAGAATTTCTCTGCTAAGTCATGAGTATGTTTTAAATTTTTTGTTTTTAGGATAAAAATTTATAAATTTTAAAAAAATTTAGAATGCTACTAAAAGTTTCATTAGCATTTGTTTTAGCCCTGTCAGACAGTCTATTTTAATTCTGGATTATGTCTATTTTTCCTTTACCCGATGATACCTAAAATTCCAATAACCTCCCCTATTTTTAAAAAAATAAAAAAGTGTGTCTATGTTTGTGTTTGCCACGTGTTCCCAATATTAACCAAGGTTTAAACCTTTTTATCATTAGAAATGTCACATGATAGGAAAGGTCTACATTGGGTGATGTCGATTTAAGTTGTGGTCATACGTAAAGTGTTAGGTGTCAATCCAAAGTTAAGAAAATCCAACCTTTGTTTGTCAACTGTCAGCCTAAATCACTATATCCATATGTCAAGGTACGTATCTAGTATTAAGTTAGATCATGGATCTGAAATTTAATGTAGTGACCATTTGGTTTGATCACACATGAATCTTGTCAGAATTTTAGGCCTGTCATAAGGATACGATGGAGGTGATTGCCAGCTCCAGCTCCGTTCATCTCCAACCACCTGTAGCGGATTATCTAAAACAAAACAACCAACTGAAGTTAATCATGACTACCACAAGGTGTGTTATACAGTCCAAGATATTTCCCATTATGAAAAATATCATGCATGGAAATTTGAACCAACATATATTTTTTAAATCACCGAGAGAAAGGAAAAACCATTGGTTTTTGAGTTTAGTTGTTGGTGAATGAGTAGTTCCAGTGAAAAGCTTGAGGAGGAAGACCTAGATTTCAGAGAGTTTGCATTGAAGACACAACACCAACTGTTAAGTGAGATCTCCTAATCTTGACACCAATCAGATTATAGCAAAAAAATTTATTTATTGTTGAAGATGTCTAAGAAAGGAGGAAAACTAAAACGTATTGAACCTCAAGGAGCTGATTTATTTGATGCTAATCTAAATGTGAGGAGGTTTGTTTTTTAGGAAGAGTGGTATCCATTTTGTTCAAGACTAGGAAGCTCTCATCAAGGAGTAGCTAAGGAATTTTCCCTCTCATTTGATGGGAAAGAAGCAAATAGCTTTGGCCTCATATTGCAGGTATCAGCAAAGTCTATCACTAAAGCTTTCCACCTTCCACAGGAAGAGAAAAAATGGTTCAAAAGCCAAGTCATCACTGGAGGATACCTCAACAGTTTCATCAAAGATGAACACAAATACCCTAACTGGGCTAAGTGGATTCCTAACAATTATATCAATGATGAATGGACTGAAACAATCAAGTTCATCAAGATTTAACTTACTTGTGAGAGTAAGTACACTATTGCTTTTATTTATCACATGAGGTTTTTGTTTCACATTGCAAGTATGAAGACCCTCAACCTACTTTTATTTCTACTGAAGAGCTTGAATAAGATGTCAAATAGGATAAAAACCCATGCAACACCATCAGAGTATAGCTTATATCATCAAGCTCTTATCAAAGTAATGGTTGTTGAAGAACTAAGGAAAAGAAACCAGTTATGGGAACACTGAGTCTATTTTATAGGGCAGTACAACCGACACCTACAGAAGGAAATCGTGCTTAGCTATCTCTAGCTTCACAACAACAACCTCAACCTGCCAAGAAGGAAGGAAAAATTCAGATGCCAACTACTTCATCAATTAGTAAGAGGACTAAAAGAAAAGATAAGAAGGAAACATCTACAAAAAGGCGAAAGGCGAAAATTAAAAGGCTCCCTCAACCAAAGTTGAAAAGAAGTTGGAGAAAGGAGAAGGTTCATCGACCAGCAAGCCCAAATCAATGAAGATTGTACCTCCTATTTCTCCTTTTCCCAAAATTTATACTAGAGCACGGAGAGGAAATTTTATAGCTGCAGAAAAATCCAAAGAATAGGTGCTACCAGAAGTTTCAGGAGCAAACATTCAACAAAACACTTAGAAGGAATATCAACCAACCAAGTTAGATGAGGAGCTCTTGAAGGATGTGGGTTATGATATTAGCAGTAAAAGAAGACAAAAAAGATGCAAAAAAAGTTGTTGGTAGTAGGAAAATACACACAAGAGACAACAACAAATTTAGAATGAAATATAAAGCCTTGCATAATCAAAGTTTGCTGACAGAAGTCATATATGCAGAGAGGAAATATGAAGGGTAATAGACTATAACACCTTCAATTGCAGAGTTTAGTGGGTCCAAAAAGAAAGATAAGGGTAAAGCCTCTTAAGACTAGAAAACAAGATCCTCAAAAAGAAGAAAAATTCAGAAGATTTTAGAAGAGAAAAAGACCATTACAAAAGAGACAGCCACCAGGACCACAAGGTCAAAATCAATAGTTGACAAACAAACAGATTTGAACAAGCTTGCAGAAGTTGTAGCTCATATGGAGGAAAGGTAAAAGGATATCTCAGTGAAATAACTTTTTGCCTACTAATTATATTTTTGAACAAGCTCAATATTTAGAATGTAAAGGTCTGCACTCAAGTATTTTGTTGTGAATTTTTGAAAAGGAAACAGAACGTTACTACAATTTCTGGTAGCATTACAGTTTTTACACAGTTATAGGTTTTTACCAGAAGTTCCGATAGCACCCATTTTAAATGATTTTTGGCAGTTATCAGCAAATTTTTTTATCTAGTCCAAGGATGATAAGGACTCATAGCGATATGATATTTCAAGTGATAGTTGATAAGTGGTTTTGAGGTTGTTAAAAGTCACATTTAATGAAGACACATGATTGTTAAAGAACCAAGGTCATGGAGAGATAAATCAACAGAAAAGGGGGCAGCATGCTAGCACACATAGCAACATAGTTCAAACTATCTTCTTTCTTCTTATCTACATATGTCATGTTAATTATATTTCGATAGGATATATCTTTAATTTCCTATAACTCCTATGTAATGTGAGGAAGAGTTGATCCTTCTTTATAGGAGAGATGGAGTTGGTGCCTCTCTCTCTCTCTATAAGTATCATTTGTAAATGCCATTTTAGGGTTGTATTTTGGTCGACCTGAATACTTTTCATAATAAAGAAAAATCCCTTTTGAACTTCATGTTGGAGGATTTTTTTTTTCAAGGAATATCTAATGTATAGTGTGTTTCTCTTGTTATTTCTTTCTTATGATTTATGAGTTGTTGCAACTAGTAAAGTGTGAGTAAGAGAATTGTTAGAGGATTTAATAGTTAATTATCTGCTATTTAGTCTTCTGCAAATCTTATATATGTTATGTAGAACATGTTACTGATGGTTTCATGAAAGATTTATGAAATTCTTTATGCATGTGTTTTGATTTCTAAATGTTGTTTCCTTTACATAAAATAGACTTTATGTAAAGGTCACTCTTGTAGCTGTGTGACTAATTTAGGATATGCATATTTCTTAGATTGAGTACCAGCTATATGTCACCTTTCATCTGTCACAATCTTCTCCCTATACTACATTTATCCTCACAATTTATACTTGCCACAGCTTGCCAAATGCATGAAGGTATAAAAGAGTAAAAATCGCTTCAACTTCTTTAATAATCCATCCCACCATTCAAAACCTTTTAATTTGAAATGAACTATGACGTGTAAGGCTTACTCCTTTGCAGTCAAGGAGTGAGTCATTGCCTAATAGGTAGGATACCTTAGTTTTGGCCACTAAAGTGTCATCAACCCACATGAGCATTCGAGTCTTCAGCTTCTTGGTATTCAGCTACCAGTACAGAGCACTAGATGGTTTAGGTAGCCCCAAACAGTATAGCACGCACTGGGCCTAATATTAAACCCCTTTGAAATGGGTCTCTGGTAATGCTTGGGTTATTGTTTCGTGGGCAGATAGATAGATTTGAAGCTCCCTAAAATGTCAAGATCTATGTTTCAAAGTGTATAATTACCTCGACGGCTTGTTGGATGCATACCCCCGATGTTCCTAACCTAAACTATAATTTCTTTTGTGGCCCCATGTGGAGAGAATTTAGCGAGTTAGATTAGTGATTATTTTTAGAGAGTTTCAATTTTCTTAGGGTGTGCCTTGGTGAAGTAACTATAAAATGAGGATAAAGGTCCCAACAGACTTGGTGTCTTTTGATCCAATGCTTACCAATGCTTCAGGTGTTATTTGGAGTGTACAATCACAAGTGTTATGAGATGTGGATATTCTTTGATCCTTTACAATCATTTTCTAATTACCCTATGTGTGATTGTTCCTTGCAAAAATAAACCATGTGCAGATTATGGGTTGCTTACACCTTGCCTACTTAGACTAAGTTTGCACTATATGGAGATGGAAAATTGTCTTAGGAGTGCATTCATATGCATACCCAGGCTCACCGAGAGGTGCAAGCATGGAAAATATTACTTGCTTTATTTTCAAAAGTTTGGTCCTGATTCCTAACGCAAAAATTGAACCAATATAATGAAAAATTTGAAAAAAATTGAACTAGATAAATATACGTGGATATATGGGCCACTTACATTTATGCTAATTAAACTACGTGTTATGTATTTTTATGTGAAAATCATTTGTTGGAACAACATATGTGGAATGAAGGCCACGTACTTTTTCCTACTTAAACTATGTGTGTTTTGAAGAAATAAAAAATCAAAATCAAAACTACTTAGTTGCTAAGCTAAATTCTAGCAAATAAGAGTCCTAACCAGTCATGAAATACTAGAACACAGCGACGGAAAAATTATTATGGGTTGACAACACTTTACAACTGAAAAAAATGAGAAAGAACAAGTGAAAATGGGCTTGATGGCTACTGCACGGCTTATGATTCCCTCCAGAAAGTTAATGATGACTTTATGAGTAGCATTCCTGATAGGTATTACTTCAATCCACTTGGTGAAGTAATTAGTTGCAAAAATAATCCAATGATGATGTCCGCTTGAAGATGGATTTGCCCAATTAAATAAAATCCCCATTGCTGGAAAGGTGTAGAAACAACTATGGGCTTGAGAGGAAAATATTTAAAATTTTTTTTACAAGTGAACTTCTGATATTTTTCACATTCTCTCATCTCAGCACGTACATCAGAAAAAAAGCTAGGCCAAAAATAGCCAGCTCTCAATATTTTTTATGCAATATTTCTCCAATAATGATGACCTCCACAATCACTACTATGCATATCAAACATAACTTTCTTGGACTCATCTAGGTCAATGCACATCAACAAAAATCTTGTAATATCTTTCCAATATAAATAGTTATCCTTGATGCAAAATTTAATGCTTCTGAGCTTCAAATATCTCACTCTACTTTTATCAAAATTTGAAGGAGATGGTTTAAAATTCTGAAGAAAATAAATGATATCCTTATACCTACTGCACTCAACAAGCTTCACATCTACTGCCATGCTATCAATAGGCTCTGAATTTTTCCCTTCTAGATTGTCATCCATGAAATTCAATCCCAAAACTCTACAATTTTCTTCAGCTAGTAGTTTGGCTAATGCTTGACCGTTGATTATTTTGGTAGGCTTTATCTCTAAATCAAATTCAATAACTTTAGTCACCCACTTATTTATTTTTCCAACAATATCAGGCTAAACTAATATTTCTCTAATAGCATATGAAGGTACATAGACAATAATTTGAGCATGCAAAATATAAAATCTAAAAGTATTCAAAGCTTTAACTAAGGCATAAGCATGCTTTTCCAACATTTCATACTTTAAATCTGCATCTCTAAGGATTCTGCTGAAAAATGCTATGGGAACTTCCTTATTTTCTACATATTTTTGTAATAAAAGAACAACAATAGTATCTCGAGAGGAAAATGAGAATATCAAGAAAGGCTTTGAGTATCCACTTGACTTCCTTATCCTTATTTAACATGCAAGCAATATGCTTCACCACTTCAACAAAATTAGGAATAAATATTCTTAAAAATTTGATCTTACCAAGGAAATATTGAATCTCTTTCTTAGATCTTGGGAGTGTTAAGTCCTGAATTTAAATCTCTCTTTTGGGATCAATTTTCACTCCATATTTAGAAACTATGTGACCCAACATATTACCTTCTTTAAGAGAGAAATGAGACTTCTTTGGATTCAATGATATACCATATTTTCTTAATTTAACAGATACTTGTCTCAAGTGTTGAAGGTTCTCTTGATATGAAGATGAAAAAAATAGTAATATCATCTAAATATATGACCAAGAATTTGTCTTTTTCTCCAATGAATGCAAAGTCCATAGCACGCTGGAAAGTAGCCCCGACATTCATAAGCCCAAATGGCATATTTGCATACATGAATGCCCCCCAGGGAGTAGTGTATGTTGTCTTATATTGATCTTCTATCCAAACAGATACTTGGTTGTACCCGTAGAACACATCTAACATGGAAATTATGTCTGACCCAATTACCTTTTGAAGAATATGATCCATATTTGGCAATGGATAATTACCTTTTCTGGAGTATTTGTTAATATTCCTAAAATATGCACATAATCTGACTTCACCACTCTTCTTTCTTACTGGAACTATATTATCAACCCATTCTGAGTATCCCAATGGAATGATGATTTTAGCATCCAAAATTTTCTTCACTTCCTTCTCCCTCATTGGTAACAATAGAGGATTTATTTGTCTTAATTTATTGCGGAATGGATTAGCACCATCTTTCAATGGTATTCTATTCTTAATGATAACTGTTTCATATGTCTTAATATCCTCATATTTCTAGGCAAAAACATCAAAAAGTTCACAAAACAACTTGTGCTATTCAGTCTTTCTTTCTTCTAGTAAAGCTTTTGACAACTTAACATACCTTGGCTCTAGTTTGTACCCAAATTCAAATATTCCAATTCTACATCTGTTTAAGCTAACTCTGGTTTAACTGAAACATCATTGTGATCAAAAATCTTCTCAAGTGAGATTAACCCGTTGAGAATATGATTGGTAGGCAGTTGTATGATAGGCTGATTAGCAATTTGTTTTTTCAGATTTTTGGTATCTTGCTAATCAACATTATCCCTCATGAGATCTTCATCTTGATTAATGTTTAGGAAAACAAATTATTCAACATCTTCAATGAATATTTTAATCTCATGGTCATCCGCAAAAAATTTCCAATTCTTGACTTTATGAGGAATTCTATTTCTAAACCTAACTTCCACTTCATATTTCAGCTTTATAGGTATTGGAATCATGAACGAGCTTGTTGAAATAGAAAGTGAATCAGCCAAAATATTACTTTCTCTTGGAACAAAAGAAATTTTAAAGACCAGAAATGAGTCTTTTATAATGCTCCATACTGCATTCCAATAATCTCTAAGTTTTGGACGCTTAGTTTGATAAACATTTTTTATTTGCTAAATAATAAGTTCAACATCTCAAAAAATAGAAATTTCTGAAATCTTCATGTATTTTGTTGTTTTTAAACCAATCAATAGAGCTTAATATTCAACCACAATTTTAGTTGTTTCAAATTCAAGTTTGAAAGAAAAATTGGGGCTCTCTTTCAAAGGAGAAATGAGAACTATTCCTCCACCAGCTCCTTCTCTAGAATATGAGCCATCAAAATAGATTTTCCAAACTTGAGAACCCTCAGGACTGATTTGATTTTCAGCAAGTTTCAAAATTTGAAAACTTTCTGTAGGCACAGAATAATTATCCATATGTAAAATTCTGTAATGCACATCAGTTGTTCTAGCATAAATCAAATGATTAGTTGGATATTTGTTGTCACTCATAATATATGCTAGATGATATTCTAAAGTATTCTTTGTTCTCCTTCAAAAATAAGGAAAATAGCATAAGTGAAATCCATTTGCAATGTTCCTCCCAACCTTCTAATCCAGGATATAGAAAGTAATATGCCAAATCTAGGGGGGGATATTAGCTACAACAATATCCATCACCATCCCTCTTATGCGTAATTGAAAGAGGATTACTGCAAGGTATTTGATGACACTAAGGCATTGGAATTTCTGGGAATCAAAAGAGTAAATATCTTGGTATTCTCTAGTTACTTCAAGGCCTAGTTCATGCTTGACTACCTTGGGAATGAAATTATGTGAGGCTCCAGAGTCCATTAGACAATTATGAAAGAAGTTATTATGAATATTCAGATATAGATAGAAGGGAGGGGTAGAGTCATCTCTGTCTTCTACCAGTGGAACTAAAATAAAAGTGGGCTTGTCATCTTGAAGGTTAACAAAATCAGAGGCTACTTCGGTAGGTGGAGGCTGAAGAGTTTTCATAAAATTATTTTTGAAATCATCATTTTTCTGTATTTCTACAAGAGGAATGGGAATCTTAATATTTTGTATCTCATTTTCAAAATTGAAAACAGGGGGCATCTTCTGAGAAATTTTTACCTCAAGCGTAGGAGAGTTAACTACTATCAGAACTTCTAGCCTGCTTGGCTCAACCACTTTCTCTTCTGCTGGAATTTTAACTACATCCTTATTCTTCGTTGGTTGTGCAACAAGCTTGGAGTTATCATCTATATTATTTGATATGAGATTGTATCTACTTTTATGAGCAGCTACAATCATGGAATGATCAAAACTCGCTTCATTATTCTCAGTATATAACATGAAGTCTTCATACTCTGCTTGTGTAAGATGAATAAACCCTTCTTTATCTCTTTGAAAATTGATATCATCACCTTTCTCCAACCCATCAATTTCCTCTTCATCTTCAAATACAACATTTTTCAAAGGGGTCTACACTTTTTTATCATCACTATATCTTCTTTCTCGCTGCAAAATTTTGGGAGCATTAGGTCTTCTAAACTATTGCCTATTAGGCTGATCAAATGAAAAATTTCTAGTAGTAGTTGGTCTTGCTTCCATCTTGAGCTTGGGAATCTCATTGGTCAATGAATTGACCATCTTAGTTAGCTCATCTAGCTTAGGGTCTATGTCAAAAGTTCCTAAAGAAGAAACTACAGCATTTTACTTCCTTTTTTCTTTTTCAATCCCTCCTATAAGCCTATCAGTTTCTAATACATTAGATTCTACCTCCAATGCATTGTATTGCATTTGTGTTAGTGTTGTAGTTCTTCTTTCTCTCAATATAAACAAAAATCAGAATCAAAGGCACAAACATAAGTGATTTTGGTTGAAGCTTCAGTGGGATTGATTTCAGTAGGTATTTTTATATACATATTATTGAATCTCTTAGAAAAATTAGAAACTGATTCTCCTTCTTTTTACTTGATTGCACCAAATGCAGTGATATAATACAAAAATATTTCCTATCGCCCCATTTACATAAAAATGTATCATCTAGGGTTTCAATTCCAGTGATGCTACCAGATTTCAAAGATATGAACCATTTCCTAACATCACCCTCAAGGCTCTAAACAAAACATCTCATCCAAACATCTTCATGCTCAATATTCAGATTGTTAGCATAGGCATAAAAATCAGCAAGGTGTTCTTCAGTTGTTACCTCTCCCTTGCCACTAAATTTAGGCATATACTTGAGATAATATCATGTAGGTAATGCATTCATAGGTTGAGATAAAACTAAAGGGGAATTCCTGGTAGCAACAATTGCATCAATTCTATTAGGGGGTGTGTTTTGAATTGCCATGGTATGAGTTGTTGGGAGTTGTGGAACAACAATTGGTGGATTTTGAATAATAGATGATGAAGGATGAACACTTGATGTAGAGACTATTTGTTGGCTGGAAAATAACGGAGGTACATACTTTTTTTTCAAAATCATTGGACGGAGTTTGCAACCCTTCTTTAGGGACAACTTTTGAGAAAATAGTAGCAGAGGCAACAAATTTGTGTTCACTCTTTTTCTTGATTAGCTTATTAGTATCAGGGACTAGGATTCTCAAAGGGGAATATGGGCTAGTCCTGGTTCTAGCCCTTATTAGAGCTATAACTTCAACAATGGAGTCGCGAGGTGTAAAGTAGTCTAAAAATACAGCTGGAACTGTACACCTCAGAAGCATACTTATAAATTTTTCATTCACCCAAGGATTAAATTCAATTTGCCTTCCCAGCAACAATGCCAAAGATGTTAGCGTAAGGAGTCACTCCTTGACTACAAAGGATTAAACCTTAAACATCATAGTTCATTTCAAAGTAAAATGTTGTGAATGGTGGGATGGCTTCTTAAAGAGTTTGAAATGATTTTTACTCTTTTAGACTTTCATGCATTTGGCAAGTTGTGGCAATTATAAATTGTATGGATAAATTTGTAGTATAGGGAGAAGATTGTGATAGATGAAAGGTGAGAGATAGTTGGTACTCAATCTAAGAAATATCTATATCCTAAATCAGTCACACAACTACAAGAGTGGCCTTTACATAAACTTTGTTTTATGTAAAGGAAAAAAAAATAAATAGAAATCAAAACGTATTCATAAATAATTTCATAAATATTTCATGAAACCTTCACTAACATGCTCTACATAACATATATATGATTTTCAAAAGACTAACAAACATATAATTAACTATTATATCCTCTAACACTTCTCTTACTCACACTTTACTAGTTGTTGCGACTCATAAATCAGAAGAAATAAATAACAAGAGAAACATGCCATACATTAGATAGTCCTTGAAACACAAAATCCTCGACCACAAAGTGAAAAAAGGAGTTTTCTTTATTATTAAAAGTCTTCAGGTTTGCCAAAATCCAACCCTGAAATGACATTTACAAATGATATTTATAGAGAGAGAGGCACCAACTCCATCTCTCCTGAAAAGCAGGATCCACTCTTCCTCACATTACATATGAGTTATAGGATATTAAAGATATATCCTTGCTGGCTTGAGGGGTCCTAACCAAGGTTCAGAGTTAGCGTGTAACTAACAAAACCTTCTTACTACTGGCCCTTTCGGCAATGACCTACTTGTGTAGGAAAAAGACTCACCCGAACCAATATGGGGGGTGCTCGAACCAAGTTTCCACATCTCGAGAAAGAATTAAATGAAGTGGGTGTCCACAAATCTCTCATATTAAATGGGATATCTTGAAAACTAGAAACCCTAGGTCAATTAACACAGGTTAACCCTATGCGCGCACACAGACAATAGATTTGGAAACCCTTTATCTGTTCTAACAATGTACTATTCATCCTTTAAAGTAACAGATCTATGTAAATACCTTACCTATCTTAAAAAAAAATAGGTACGCAACCCGATCCGATCACAGATAACATAAATCATATGCAGAAAACATAAATAATACATGAAAGAATAATTCATACAAAGAAGAGAATCACAGATGCATTCGATACACATAATTTCCAAAATAGATATTTATTATTAAGTCTTAACAGAAACCCTTATAATTTCACAGAAACCCTTACAATTCACTAGATCTACCCACACACACAGAAAGTGGGGTCCCCACATAGCCAGACTAAGGTCTCCGCGTACACATCCAGCTGGAGCCTTTCATACACAAACGCTTACAAAAAATTCACTTCTAAACTCTATCATTAAACATTCATCTATTTACTAACTTATATTTGACTCGATCTATTCTTCTACTTATACCTTTCCTTGTGCTCATACTATGGTCCTCAAACTGTGGTTTGAGACCCATAACTTACCCTTTAACCCATTACAACTCATGAAGGGGATTTGACCCACCTCAAAGCCCCTTGACTCTTATTTTTGTAGCGCTCATGACTCAAAACTAAAAAAAGTACTAACATTTAGCCCAAAATTGCAGTCCTAAGGGACCATTCTCCAACAGTGCCCCAACACAATCTTGTGACTCGTCCCAAGTCACAAAATATGTGGGGTATTCATCTTGGTCTTCACCTCTTCATTGGTAGTGGGGAAGGGTGAAGGACGCCCATGCTCTGATCAAAAACACTCTGAACCTCCTTGACAAACTTCTGTGATGTAGGTCCTTCTACTGCTATATTGATTCTCCGCTACGTCTAGCCCAGGGTCTTCATGACAGTGTCTATGTCATGTGATAAATTCATTGCCTCATCATCCCACAACTTCATATGGGTGGTCAGGATGTGCTTCTTATTGCACAGGTCTTCAATTTCATCGTGCAACACTTGACTTATCTATAAGAGAGCCATTCTATGAGCAAGAACAAGTGTTGGAAACACATCCTGAAGCTCATCAAAACTATGTTCCTTTGAGTGTAGATCCTGTGATATATTTTGGACAAGGGGGTGTGTTTGCACAGAATTCCAAAAGCCCATGGTTGTATCCAGAAGTTTTTTTCCTTTGTCAACTATTACTGCAATGTTGGTTGATGCCCCCTTTACTAGGGTAGCACGTTGGGCTCGTACTTCAGACAGAGCCTCTGGCTGGAGCTTGGCCTGTAACTCCGCAATCCATTGTTCGAAATCTGCCTTGACCACTTGGAATTTGGAGTGGGAGGCCTTCAATGTGGACATTAATCCTTTGACCTTGTCCTGAGTTGCAGCAGAGGAAGGGATGGAAACCTCAGGAAGGTCACCACAAAGGAGATTAATTAAACTTTCTAATTCAGCGCGCTGGGACACTGCTACTTGCTGGGTTGTGTGAGTCTGCAGAGACTCTTCTGTACACTCTACAACTTTCTTCTCTACCTCTCCAAGATATTGGAGAATGCGTGCCTCTCAAAACTGCATCTTGTCTGTGACAATGGTTTGAATTGCATGCAAATTACCGCTGGGAAGCATGGAAAAGTCAGTACCAACCTTAGAGCATGTCTCCTTCTATGCACGCAAATAAGGTTGCTCCAAGGTGACTGCAGCTCCAGGAAAGGGGTAGATCTGACTATCTATTCCGTTAATGACAATGTTGGTACTCGCGCTCGCTTGATCCAGCCTCACATAAACAATGCTCGCTCGAATGTTGTCCATCTTAAGTTGAAGAACTTTCAGACCTGCCTTCATTGCCTCCACTATAGCTTTATACTGCTCCGTCAGCATAGTCCATCAATCTTCACATGCATATGTGACCACATCTACAATTTTATCCAGATCATCCTCCGTGAGGGTGACATCATCTGTGCCTACTGTATTTGATCCTTTTCTTTTCTTGTGTGCACCCTTGGGAGTTTCGGCTCTTCGCTTGGTGCCTCTAGGGGACTTTGATTCAATACCATTATTTCCATCTATGCCACCGAGATCAACTTCAAGCTTCACCTCAGGTTTCTTCTCCACTTCTTTATATTCCTCATTCTCTGCCTCATTCTCTACGTATTTCTCTGCTTCTTTCTCTTTGTCAACATATTTTGTCTCTTTTCCGGATGTTGAGGATGTGAGAGGCTTAGCAGATCCTAGCGCGATTTTCCATGATGCTGACCAAGGTGTAATGAGTTGGTCAATATCGGCCTCTGTCACCATGTAGGGAAGGTTGTACCATACCCTATCCTTGCGCATAATGATCTATACGTTATGCATTGACACATGAAAGTCTGCAATGACCTTATACTCTTCATATGCAGCTGGGGATAACTGGGGGCAGGAGTGGATTGTTGCAGCCAATGTTCCTTCGAATACGACCTAGAAGATCTTATTCTCCATGACACGCTTAGGGTCTATGGAATCCCACAAGTTGCGTAGTACGCCCCTTAAAACACACCAGGCTCAACATCTGGGAGGACTACATTCTCTATTGTTTCCCATGCAACCAGATAAATGAGCAGGAGAAACCATGAATATAAAAAAAAATTCCCCTCCTCCTACACCTCACGCACATTTTCCAGGAATTATGTGCATAGGAACTGGGACCAGTTGTAACTTACGCCCTTCTCGCACTTCCCTGCCAGTGGCATAACATGCACGGGGACCACCTTAGGCCTACACTTGCGCATCATTTTGTATCCTAGCACTAAGGTCCCGAGGCACACCATTGGGTCTATAATCCTCTACACCATGAAGCGCCTAGTATCACACCCTACCTTATAGTCATTCTTCACCTTCACCGTGATTTTCTCCTCCTGACTATTTCCATAATTCATCATAGGGTTAGGTCCCTTCTTCGATAGGCTAGTATTCTGGTGGATCAGTGCAACATCTATGGGAATTTGGTTCTTAATCCATAGACACCCCTCATGCACCAACAACCACAACTGGCACACACAAAAATCCATGATAAGGTACCATCCAAAGTGAGGAATCCTCAATAGGTTGAGAATCCCAACATTTCTCAACCCGTGTGCCCAAGGCATGGATTCTAACTTTACTACTCCACCATACATAACATTTTCGAGGTAGTATTATGGTGCCAATTCAGGGAAATTATTTTCATTGACCAGGTTATAGTCATCAAAATTAATATATGAGATTTTACAATACATCTCCCCCTCCCACTGGACTTCCCTAGGGATTAATGACATCTGCAAGTAGGCGTCCACCATTTCCAGGCCCTTCGGTGCTTTCATAGAGTTTCTGCACGACTACACATATTTTGGGGGCCACGAGATGGGCTCGAAAAAAAGTGCAAATTCCTTAGTCATGGTCATAGGTCTCTTTTTTGAGTCACCCGTGGGAGATTTGTCCTTTGATGCCTGGCACAGGGATGTAATCTACTTGGGGGATGTCTGTGACTTCAAAGAAAACCCCTTAGTCACCTTGGACTTTCCATTGGCCGATGTTGATATGACTTCATGAACTTCAGGGATAACTTCATGTACTTCTTCAGAGCCTTGGTTAGTAGATGTTGTAATTGGCACATATTACTCTTCAAACTGCACACTCTCAGAAGCGGGGTTGGTGGTCGTCCTCCTTGGCTTGAATATAAACTATGAGTTTCTTATGTTGGATGCGGGAGTCTCACGAGTAGAAATATAGTGCACATGAATAATCTCAAGGAACAATTCATTCAAACAACAAAAGAAAAGAATGTGACCTGCTTCCTCATTTTTATAGATGATCTATGGTAAAAACGGTTGGAACTTCATTAATAGCACCTTATCCTCGTAAAAATGGTTAAAAATTCTATAAGATATTCACATTAATTGCAGAAAAGGTGCTCCATCCAACAGTAAAATTGATTTTTCACCCAGAGTTACTATTCCAATGGCTATTTTTTCCCGTCGTGCACAACCTTTGTGCTCATGTCGCACCTGCATGTATATGCCCTCCACACAGTGCGCAGACAAGTAGATTCCTTTTCTTCTGCCATATAGTCATTTTGGTAGGCATAAAATTATCCCTATATGGCTTCAATTGAATTATATTGGCATACCCTAGGAGACTCTCACAACACAACATGGCCAAGTGCACCGCACCTCCATCAGTGATCTCCTTCACAATATACGACCCCTACCAATTCTTTCTAAACTTCCCTGGGTGGCGCAGAAACTGATTTTCATACAATAAATCCAGATCTTCTTCCTTGAATACCTTCTTATGTATGTGTCTATCATGCCATGCCTTCTCAAACGCATTTTTCACTTGCAAATGAAAGCTAGAAATAAACCAATCCTCCTCTAATGCAACCAATTGTGATATACATTCTTCCATGACTTTTGGTTCATCCATATTAGTTAGTGCTAAGATGCGTAGAATTGGAATGATGTATTTCATCAGCATGATAGCTCCCTGGCCATAAACCATCATGAATGACGTTTTACCAATCAAATTCTAGCATGTGGTCCAATAAGTCCATAAGACAGAAGGGATGTGCACATCCCCATCATTCTTATTTTCATTGCAGATATTTGTAAGAAAATTCTTTGAGATTTTTTTAAAGGCTTCTATTGCACCATTTTTCTGAGGGTGATAGGGGGTGCTCTTATAGTGATGCATCTTGAATTCTTCTATCAGAGCTTCAATGGTATCATTAACAAAGTGCGTATCATGATCACTTGTCAATATCTTTGAGCACCCAAATATATTCAATATATTTTCAAAAATAATTTGTGCACCAATGTCTACAGTACAACATTTTATTGGCTTAGTTTCTACCCATCTGGTTACATAGTCTGTTGCTGTGATGATGTAGCACATGCCAGTATTTTTTCCAAGAGGATTAATAGGTCCAACAAATTATATGGCCCATTTATTAAAATCTTGCAGAGCCATCTACGGCTTCAATGGTATCTCATCTCTATGTGATAGTTTCCCTATTCTTTGGCATGCATCACAAGCTTGACAATATGCATGTGCATCGTTATGCAATGTGGGCCACCACAATTTGGTGCGTAGAACCTTTTGTGCAGTGGCTTTTCCTACATAGTTTCCTCTTGCCACTCCCCCATGAGCTTCAGCCAAGATGTCTTATCTTTCATGTTCTAAGACATACCTTCTTAAAACTTCATCCACGTCGAACTTGTATAGTTGACCAGCAATCAATGTAAAGTCAGCTGCGCGAGAAACCAATTCCTTATTTTTCTACACCGAATATTCAATAGGCGCACAACCAGTAGTTAGAAAGTGAATGATATCTACAAAGTGTTCATCGACCACTTTAATGGAAAAGAGTTTCACATCAGGCAATCCGTCCTCTAAAGTGGTCGGTTCTTCCCCATTCTCAATGTGTGTTAAGTGATCAGGTGTAGAATTCAATCTACCAGGCTTAACAATGATTTCAAAATCATATTCTTGAAATAGCAACAACCATCTACAAATATTCCCCCAGAACATAGGCTTGTTGACTAGGTACTTCAAAGCATAGTGGTCAGTGAACATCTTGAAGTGCCCTTTGAGTAGATAATGCCTATATTTATGTAGAGCGTAAACCATAGCTAGACCTTCCCTCTCTGTGGTCGAATAGTTGTACTCTACACTCCATAGCTTTCTACTTGCAAAGACAATGGGGTGATAAATAAATCCTCCTCCTATTTGTGCTAATACAACTCCAAGTGCAATTCTAGATGCATCAACATGTACATGGAATACCTTGGACCCGTCAGGGAATACTAAATTAGGCACATTAACCATCTTTTCTTGAAGAATCTCAAAGCTCTTTTGGCAGTCCTCATTCCAACAAAATGAAACATCTTTCTTCAGCAATTTTTCCATGGGTGCAGTGATCAGTGCATAGCCATGAATGGATTTTCCATAATATTCTGTGTGTCTAAGAATAGAGCACAGCTGTTTTACATTGGTGGGTACCTCTAAATTGATAATAACTACAATATTGTCTAGATCGACCATGAAACCTTGTTGACAAACAATATACCCCAAAAATATCCTGAAAGGAACACAAAATATACACTTATTCAAGTTAAGAGAGATCAGATGATTTCTGCAATTTTTTAGCATCATGCAGAGGTTGGAAACATGCTTCTTCAGCATTCCAAACACATTCCAATCGTCAAAGTACACCTCCAAAAACTTGTGCATGAAATTCTTGAATACAACTACTAATGCGCGCAAAAATATAGTAGGTTCATTCTTCAATCCAAAGGGCATGACTATGTATTGGAAGCATCTCCATTCTCTTGCAAAATTGGTCTTACTTCGGTCTTCTAGAGCAATCATGATCTGATGATACCCTGAAAATCCATCAGTGAAAGAGTAGGCCTCTTGTCCTCCAACATTGTCCAATATCTTATCTGAAAAATGGGGTAGGGAAGGGATCATGTACGCATGCATCATTCAGTTTGTGCAGGTCCACACAAATCCTTATTTCGCCCTTAGTCCTATTTTCCTGAACAACCATCGGGCTTACCCGTTGAGACTCTTCCACAGGCTCAATGATTACTGTAGTAACCATTTTCTCCAATTCTTCCTTCAATTTTTTCTTATTTATTGGATTTAACCGGTATGGTTGCTGCTTGATGGGGCACACATCTGGATTCAGAGTGATTTTCATGACTCCCAAATCTCCTACAATTCCTTTTATCTCAGAAAACTTTATGGGGAATAGGTCCTGATATACTCTCAATGGCTCCACAACCTTTCCCACTATGTCATCATCCAAATAATCTCCTAATTTGGCCAAATTTGGTTGTTGCTTCATCCCAATGTTGACTTGCTTAATTTTTAAGGGCTTAGTCACATCCATAATTCCTAATAAGGAGCCTGCAACTGCATGCTCCCCCTCAAACTCGGGGATATTGACATTTCTTGGATCTTCATCATTTTCTTCCACTAACAGATTTTTGTAATTGGAAATACCTCGCATCTGTGCATCCCATGCAGGTGGTGGAACCTCTACTGTGAGTTTAGTCATGTCAAAGAACCCTCCTTGGAATTCGTGCAATACCTGGCTAATGCCTTCAAACCCACTAGAAAAGATAAAAGTGAGGAGAAAACTTTCCTTTAACGAGGCCCAACCAACAGTTCCTTGGCGCAACTCTGTTTCCAAGTACCAATTAGTGGGCATCATTCCTAGAGTGTGGAAAAAAATATACCCATTCAGGCTGAGGTTCCTCACCCCAGGCAACTGTCCATTTATCCAAGTGTGAGTGTGGGTCATCCTTTCTTGTGTATACTTCATCCAACTTGGTTACTGTATGGGTGAATCACAACCGCATCATATAGGCAGATTCTTCCCAGGTTTCAAAATTCCCTTTGTGCATATCCCACCGACATGCTGGAGTTACACGCATGGCAAGATCAAGTTCCCAAAACCTTCGATCTTTGGGGAAATCCTTTTCCATTTCTTCCAAAAATTTAAAAAAAATAAAAAAACCATAAAAATAGGGAAATTCTTGTACATCTAAGGAGATGCAAAGTAATTTTTTAGTGAATATAATGTAGCGCATCGCAGACATATCATGCAGGAGATTCTGCAAGTTTTCTGTTTCCCCATTCGAATTGGGGAAGCAGGAGATATCCTTTTCCCAATTCAGCATCCCATTAGCAGTTGTGTTGATCCAATCCTCATCTCGTGTGGTCAATTTGTAGATGTTGTCGACATCATCTTCTACTCACATTGGTTGTGTATATCTCTCCCCTTCTGCAAGATCCAAAGGTACTATAACCCAAGTACCATTGTTTTCAAAGATCACACTCATGTGTTTCAAGTTGATGATGCCCCCCATGTCGATAGCCCAATCCAATCCTAACAATGCAGGGCAGGGGTCTGTATCATTAACAATTTGTATTACTTCAAATTCTGCGCATACCTTGACTCTAGCAATATCTACCAGAACCTGTGGGAGTCTTCCCAATGGGATAATATTTGGTTGATTAGCCATGCAAAAATGAATGGTGGACCATTCCAGCTTTGTTTTTCCCATCTTCTGCTAGGTCTTATTAGGTAGGACATTCGCATCATATCCTAAGTCTAGAATGACCTTATCCATCTCATATTCCCCAATCGGCACGGTCATGCACATCTCTCGACAATCCTCTTCTTATTCATGTAGATCTTGTTTACAACCTTTCTCTTAGTGCGAGAAAACCCTTTATCCAACAGCTATCTATCAAAGATTTAAGGTTGTCTATTGCTTCCTTCCTCATCAATATTTTCTTCTGTGATTGAATTTGATGTGGAAGCACCTGCAACAGCAAAATCCTTTCTAGCTTCTACAAAAGTCTCCTTCTCCCTCTGCAGGTTGAATCCTTCCTTCTTTTCAGAAGCATTCTTGATCCAGGGTTCTGCATCAACCTTTTTTCCCTCATCTTCTCCAATGATAGCACCACTTTATGTAATTATATTTACACTTGGATCGTCTTCCCGTAGTTCAACTCTAACCATTTTTATATTCTACGTAAGTGTCTATTGTTCCTTCTCCTAAATTCTAGCAATAAAAACACGAAAATCTTAAATAACATGATCAAATTGTCTACAATACCTACAAGACTGTTGCACAGGGTTCGGATAGTCACACGTAAAGTGCCCAACATCTCCACATTTGTAGGAGATCAGTTGTCCCCTTCCGCAACCTGCACCTGCACCTCTCCCTCCTCCCCTTCCTCTGGTTGGGGATCCACCATGCCCAGAGGGAGATGCTCATGAGAATGGGTTGAATTTCACTCTATAAAGGTTGGTATTGTCTATCATCAGATTGAATGTGCAACAATGGTGCTCATAGTGGCCAACCAAAGATAAAAACCTGCAAAATTTTTGCTTCAGTTCTGGTACATAACTTCCTAATTGATGGCAATGGTTTTTATCATGTCATCTAGCCACTTGACAATAAATGCACCACAACATGGTAATACCTCTTGGTCCTACAACATCCCTGGGTCTCAGTGGATTTATCCCTCCTGCTTGCATGTAATCCTGAAGCACATGACAATGATCTTTTATCTGAATGGAACCTTTACAGCATATACACCATACCTCTGTGAAAGCATCTTTCCCCCTGTCCCTGTGCAGGTTTTGAACTTCCAAATTCATTGCTTCTAACTGATTCTGGATTTGTAGAGTTCCAAATTGGTCATCGGTTATGGGCGCGGCTTCCAGCTTCATGGAAACTTCCAGAGATTTAGCTTGAGAATCAACTTTCTATTGATTTAGGGGGCCATGCAGGCATGGAAAATTTTAGGGGCTAATATTTGCAGGTGGGCTAATTTTCCATGGTTTTTCCAAAAAAAAAGATTTGCCAATTTCCATTTTTTTATAAAAGCGATTCGCCCAAATTTTACAATTTAAAATTATTTTACCTTAAAAATTGCCAACAACATATAGATAATATATATAGTATCATTATAAATTTGAATAATATTACAAATACATCAATAAAAATTTTATAGTTTTCATACTAAGGACTAGTGAGATTCACCAATTTTTTAAACTTCAAAATAATTTTCCATCCTTAAAATTTTCCCTGCACGTAGGTGCAATAAGAGAATGGAAATAAACCATTCTTTATGAAACTTATCATCATAGACAAATCCTTCATCGCTAATAGTGCACTTCAATCACTAATATTCATCCCGGGAAGATTCATTTGGCTCTTGTCGAATTTATTTTAGCTTTGTTACACATTGCGAGTAGGACTTTGGTTTTCTGAATTGTCGCTTCAAAGTTTTCTAGCTCTCATTGACAGTAGGGTCAGTGTTCTGAGTCATATATCCCATAAACCAATCCAGTGCAAGACCCTCAAACACCATAGCTAGCTGTGCACTTTTGACAACATCAGTGTTAATGTTTTGTGCAGTCCATATTGTATCTACAACAAACCAGAATTTATCCATCTCTTCATAATCCCCAAACAGAAGCCAACACTGTAAGGCCTCCTATTTCCATCCTCCAACAATGTCATGCAATGTATGGGAATAATTCAGTCCATACTCTCCCAATAGTAACCATTGAAACAAGGATTCTTGCTGCCCCCTTTCATCATCATGATGCAAGTCATGGAGCAACAATATAGTAATGGACATGTGATATGTCTCATCAACATAATACAAACAATCTCCCTTATGCCACATCATGTGAGAGTTATACTTTCTCCCAAACCCAAGTACATACATGAACATGAGATACATCCCAAATAGAAATACATGTAAAGACATGAGACATATCCCAAACAAGCGTAAATACAAGGACATAAGATATATCATGTGATGTCCAAACTCTCTCATCAACAACCAAAGAAACCATGCATTTTTTTCTACATTCTTCCAGTGATGTGTAAGGCATGAATAAGAAAAATATGACCTATTGGGTGGTAACCATACTCACCCAAGAGCAACCAACACAACCATGCTTCTTGTTTCCTGGTACCATAGATCTGTAGGAAGGTAGGAGACCTCCTGCTCCTCATACAGATCCATTCATTCCAATGTGGATGATGAATCATGTCAAGCTCAATCATGGTATCCTCCCACTTTAGAATACCAACATCCTCCATGTTAATAGATTTCACTCCATGAGATGTTGAAGTGCACCTCCATTGAGGTCTCTCCATGAGATCCTCTTTTCATCAATGGCGCTCCAAAACCAATAAGGTTTTGGATTTGTGGCAAGTAGAAGTTTCTCTTTGAGCTGTGAGATGCTCAATGAGAAAGATTCATCTTGAAAGGGGGAAATATTTCCAACCTCAAAATGTCTACCATCTATCATCCTTTTCTCCATTGCTTCATGAGTGAAGCTGCCATTGGATTTCTCCCATAAGGAATGGGTCCTCTTCTTCTCACTACTACTTATGAACAATGTTGTAGATTTGCAAGGTGATACATGTGTTGTCTCATGGCTACATATAATGCTAAAATCAAGGTCTAGCATTGTACTGAATAGGACTGTGCTCCTCCCATCTTCTGCAACTCCATGTTGGAAAATGGGTTCAATGCTCCCTGTGTGTTTCGGTACATGGACTAACCGCCTCTTGTGGATCCCAACTCTAGCAATTATAGCTGAGACTAACACCTGTGGGTTTTGGTCTAACGGAAATTGTGATTACAGCAAGTGGTATCAGAGCAACAGGTCTATATTTTGAAACTCACTCATCTCGCATAGGGGGGGAGATTGTTGGACATTGGTTTCAACGCTCCCTGTGTGTCTCATGACATGGAATAACCGCCTCTTGTGGATCCTAACTATGGCGTCTGTAGTATAGACTAAAGCCTGTGGGTTTTGGTCTAACAGAAATTGTGATTCCAACACTCCAAACTTCAAAAAAAATTGTTGGGTGTAGCTCAACCATTAAAAACTGGGATAGCAATACATATTCTCCTTGATTAAATCAAGGGTCCTCTGTGTAGTGATAATTTTCTGCTCTAAATTAGCAAGGTGTTCTAATCCCTGGTCATGCAATAGCCCTGATGGAATTTCCCCAGAAGTTTCAATAAGAGGTACTAAAACAATATGAGATGAAATTGGTTTCATAACTTGGATCAACTAATGTGTGGGAACCTCTTGCAAGACCACAACATTTCCTCCAATGGGGACAATGGTGTCTCCAATTGTTGGTAGTGATGATGGTTGCGTCTCTACAACTATACCAACACTGGTATCTGTCTCCTCCTCATCATGCATATCATGAGTAATGCATGGGGCTCCAAATGTCAAGAACTCAAGACCATATTTCAAAGATGCAAGTAATCCTCCTCTTGTTGTAAGCACATCTGCAGCTGGTGGTGGTAGAGGCTCCTCCTCCTGAGTGATTTTGAGGACATATTCCTTTGGATCTTCATGTACTATATCCTTGATGATGGGAGATGTCACTATGTCAGTTGTATCTGGTTTCTGTCTACCAAATCTATTCTTTAGTATCTGAATGAAATCTGCATAAGCAGACACTTTCATGTGTGACAAGTGACTGAACCACAAATATCTTGCTTCACCTTCTAGGTGCAGCACTGCAAACTCCATAACCTCTCTTTCTAATATAGGATATTTCAGAAAGAATGTAAATAATTCTTCCCTCCAAGCCCTCAATGTGCTTGTGGAAGATCCATCAAATGTAGGCAAGAAGAATATATGCCTCTTTCTTCTATTGCTGCTTCTGGATCTCCTCTCTTCCTTGAGTTGCAGAAACTATTGGAGAGAGAGATTCTCCTTCAATTCTCTTGGTTGTGACTTGTACTCAAATAGATATTTACTTAGGGTCTCATGCCCCAAGTCTTCTACATATTTAGACTAGCCCTCTTTCTCATCAAAGAAAGTGGATCTAGTGTTATAATGTGAAGCTCCTTGCTTCTTCAGTCTTCTTTGTTGCTGATAAGGAGTACTCAGACCTTCTTCTTTATGAAACCTTCTTGAGGTTTCTCTTTGCCTTTCTCTTCTTGTTTCATTGATATCTTTGGAGATATCCTTCATAGCTCTGAAGAAAGATGAGGAAAAACTTAATCCATCCATTATAGTATATCTCTACTATCTACTTGTAATATTCCTAATTAGCCCAAGCTAATAGGAATATTCCTCTTTTTTTTCATTTTCTTGTCCAAGAATAAAATTGTAAAGGAGGACAAATTAAACTCCTTGAACAAAAAAATAAATCAATTCCCATGTGAACAAGTCTAAATCTGGGTTGTTTTAATGGAACTCCTTCATTTCTGAAAGGGGATTGTGACAATTGACTGGGTCAATAGGACAAAATCTACAACATTGTCCAGATGCAGTGTACCTTGATGAACAACACAGATCTAGTTGGAGGGTTCCAATGTGAAAGAAGCTAAACCTTTTGAGATGGTTTAGGGTTTGCAAGGCTTTCATACTATAAATGAAATAGGAGAGCAGCATGAGAGGGGTTGTTGAACATAAAATCTTGGAAGGATTTTTCTGTTTAGACACTTCTCATTCTCTGGCTGTTTAGCTGAGAATAGTGATGTTTAGAACTTGGGTGTTCCTGGTCGGGAATCCCACCTCTTTCCTTGAGAGGCCTCTTGGAAGAGTCTTGCATTTCTTGGTCTACTATCAGGCATTTGGGCAAGCTTCTTCTTACAAATACAACTTAGATCCTGTTGAGGGTTTGGTTGTCCTTGTGAGCAACAGCAAGTGGGAGATAGATCTCTTCAGATCTATGCACATCTAGCCTCTCTTTTCATTGGGAAAGTATTCTACCCATGGGAAAGAGTGTCCTAGATCATTAGAGCTCCAGATACACACCTTGGCATAAGGAAAAAGTATACGTCAAGCCTAAAATGAAGTTTCTATCCCAGATCTGCGTTATTTTTCAAGTGAAGAGTTGCAGGGTGTTTGGTAACTGTTTGGAGGAGAGATATCTGGTGTAAAGGAGTCTTCCTTGCACTATGGTGATCCATGGATTGGCCAACCAATCCATGTACATTTAATATTTGATTAATTCATTACTGTATCTACTTCAGAATTTTTGAAGCATTCTACAGATCTGCTGCAGTAGATCTTAGATCTACTCTCTGTGCTTCATATTTTGCTGAAAACCCCAAGGGGGATGTAAAATAGAGACAGTATAGTGTACAGATCTGATATAGATCTAATATTTTGTACACAGATATGTCCTAGATCTTAATTTTAACCTACAACTTCTATTTACTCATAAAAATAACATTTTCATGGCTTTGCAGTGAAATACGTTTGTTGCAGCACCTCTTTTAGAGGGTTTTTCTCCATAAAGTCTCTTTCCTTCTCCTCTACATTGATTGGGCTTTACTGTGAATCTGATTTTTCATTGTATAATTTATTGTCAAGCTATCGTATTGGCCTACTGCTACTACTATCTAGAACTGCATTATTTTCTGGGCAGTGTCCTTTTATATTGTTGCAATCCCTTCTTTGGCCAGTTTTCAAGCCTACCTAGGTGTGGGAGATATTTTTAACCCACCTAGAGAGATTTGTTTCTGATCTCCTCTTGGATTTAGGACTTAGATACTCCTATATAAGGAATACAAGGGCTGATTTCAAGAGATGTAGTAGCCATTCCTGAAAAATGCATTTTTCAGGCATGCCTTGCTAGTAGTCTCGATTTGCGGATATTACAGTGGTATCAGAGCCTCTTTCTTGGCACAAACTGTGCTTTGATTTTTAAGAGCCAATATGTATTTTCATGGGAGGAAAATACTAAAGAATAAATGTGGCTACACTGGAGATACAGAAGTGAAGGGTCCAAAGCCTTCATCTGGAAGATTGATTGGGAAAGAGTTTTCCAAAACTATGCTCCAAACTATGCATGAGCTAAAGAATGAAATCAGGGGAGGGAGGAATGGAGGACAAGAAGATCTTCTGAAAGTTTTTTCACATGAAGAAAGCCCCACTACTTCATATGATGTGTGCGAGCATTCAACCACACAATTTGTTCCTCAACGTTGTAGCATGCCTACTTTCTTGTCAGACAAAGGAGGAAGAGGAGGAACACCAAAGGAGGAATCTATTGGTGATTATCTCCAAGAATATGAATATCAATCAGAGAGGTTCAAAGAGAATCTCAATTTCCTAGAGTTTTTTCAACTCAAAGAAGCAAGATCCAACACCTACAGTGGGCGGAAAGGGTGCCTTCAACACACTTTGGGTAGATTTTCCCTACCTACCTTTGATGGATCACCTAAAGACTCAGCCGAGTCTTGGGTAAAGGAGCTTGACACATATTTGCAGCTGCATCAAGTGACAGAAGGATAAGCCTTGACAGTAGCAGCGCTGCATCTTCAAGGGAAAGCTTATGCTTGGTGGCTATTTGAATCCTCTTCCTTAAAGGGGATAAACATCTCTTCTTATACAAAATTCACTAGGAGACTAGTGAAGATATTTGATGTGAAACATTCAGAAACTTCTTGGGAAGAGCCAATCAAGCCCAATAGATCTACATTTCTGCATAAGTTGGAAGATTCCATGGAGCCAACTCCAGTCCTAAACATTGTTGAAGGGGTTGAAGAGTTTCTACACAATTTTCCAGAGGCAAAAGCTCCACTACAGCAAGATCTCTTCTCTCAAAGAGAATACATGAGAGATTATTCCTCATTAAGAGATCAAGAAAAAGGATCTCTTGATGGTGAAGCATTCTCCAACCATGATGAGGAGGGAGAGGAAGAGCAGAAGAGATCCTCCAGCGCTGTGACAGTAGGAGGAGATCTATTTTCAGTTGGAGATGGAGATGAAGCAATGGCTTCCACTAGAGGAGTTCTTGTACCTTTTCAAGAAATTCCTAAGGATCTTCCATATGGAGGACATGAGCAGCATGTGTCTTTGCTAAAATACAATGAGACAAAACAAAGGAGGGATCACCTAGCTGATCCACTATTAGAAGATGGGAAAAATTCTCCAAGCATAGGCACTCTTACATCACTAAGAAGGGTCTCCAAGTTTCAGAAGGCTTCCACACAAAATCAGAGGTGAACTTGCATTGTGGAAGCAAGGGAATGTTGATCCCATCTAATAAGAATGGGAGAAAGAACCATGAGGCTTCACTGTCTTGTGGAAAACCACCTAGAAGACCACCTGATTCAGATCTGGTGAAAGGTGTCCCACATCTTGATGCTCCACTCATGAGTCCAGGAAGGATTGTAGCATTAGAAGACAAGACTATAGTGCTGGGAGGCTTGGGTAAGCTCAAGGAGAAGGGAGATCTTATCCCTTTATCATCACCACCCACTCTCCTATCTGAATCTGCGTTGTGGGAGGAGAAGAATGGAAGGATCAACCTTCCAACACACACCTGTGGCATGGGGGATGCCAAGGAGAAGATCAACAATATGATAGAAATTCCATTGGATTTATCATCAGCGCTGTCATTGTTGAGAAATGTAGATCTGTATTGGAAATCTCAACTTCTTGTAGAGTATGGAGATCTGTATTGGAATACTTGATGACATGCTGCAAGGAGAGGGATATTTAGTCCAAGGAGAGTTAATCTATCATCATGGTAGAGTCTTCCTGTCTATAGATTCCAAGCTCAAGCAGAAGATACTACAAGGAGCACACAAAGAGTTCTTTTCTAGCCATATGCAGTCAATGAAGATATACACTCTAATCATGAGGAGCTTTGATTGGGAAGGCTTGAGAGAGGAACTACATCAGCACTTTCAAGAGTGCATGATCTATGTGGAGTTGGGGCAGCCAAGGGACTCTATGCAAGAGTCATTTCAGCTATGTCTTCCTTCTTTTGAAAGGGGAGAAATGTCCATGCACAACTCCATGTGCATGAGTAATTATGAAGGTAAAGAATATGTTCATGTAAAGCAAGTTTATTTTTCTATTTGTACATGTTCTTTTACCACTTGTATGCAGGCCATGACTCCTAAAAGGAGAAATGTGTCATGTAAATGTGATGGCAATTGTTGTGCCACTAAGAATTATAAATTTTGCCACTCCCTTGATGTGAAAAGGGAGATTTAATTTCATGATGGGTGCTTCCCAAAGGCACCAAATATATCTCACATTTTTTTCAACAATGAGATGACTTGGGCAACAAGTAAGTGGTGGGAAAACCACTTACCACGTCTTGGTTTGATGCAAGCAAGGGATGCTCTACACTAGTTCCACATGTGGGACTATTATCCGCTTCCATGTACACATATTTCTGTTTATTTGTACATTGTCTTGATCCCCTATATTGATGATGTGCTTGTACTTTTTATGGGGATGAATGGAGGAAGGAGGGAAGGCATGCATGTGTCCTATGGGATGACTACACTCCCTGTACTTTATGTTTTGTATTATAGGGAGGGCATTGGGCAAACCATGGTTGTTTCATGTGATTCATTGTTTCCGTATGGGAGGGGATGTTTGCACCTCATGAGGACATTGTTGGAACAAGTCATGGATGGTTGGATTGGTGGTCACTTATCTTATGAGAGAAGCTTATCCTTTTTTTGTGAAACCAATGGGGGAGGAGATGAGGTGCAACACTCACCTTATCAGCTGCTTGAGGACAAGCAACATTTTGGAGGGGAGGACTGTAATATTCCTAATTAGCCCAAGCTAATAGGAATATTACTTTTTGTTTTCATTTTCTTGTCCAAGAATAAAATTGTAAATGAGGACAAATTAAACTCCTTAAACAACAAAATAAATCAATGCCCATGTGAACAAGGCTAAATCTGGGCTATTTTAATGGAACTCCTTCATGTGTGAAAGGGGATTGTGACAATTGACTGGGTCAATAGGACCAAATATACAACACTGTCTAGATGTAGTGTACCTTGATGAACAACGCAGATCTAGTTGGAGGGTTCCAGTGTGAAAGAAGCTAAACCTTTTGAGATGGTTTAGGGTTTGCAAGGCTTTCAACCTACAAATGAAAGAGGAGAGTAGCATGAGAGGGGTTGTTGAACATATTATCTTGGAAGGATTTTCCTATTTAGACACTTCTCATTCTCTGTTTTTTTAGCTGAGAATAGTGTTGTTTAGCACTTGGGTGTTCCTAGTCGGGAATCCCACCTCTTTCCTTGAGAGGCCTCTTGGAAGAGTCTTGCATTTCTTGGTCCACTATCAGGAATTTGGCCAAGCTTCTTCTTCCAACTAAAACTTATATCCTATTGAGGGTTTGGTTTTCCTTGTGAGCAGCAGCAAGTGGGAGATAGATCTCTTCAGATCTATGCACATCTAGCCTCTCTTTTCACTGGTAAAGTCTTCTATTCCATTGGCAAGAGTTTCCTAGGTCATTGGAGCTCCAGATCCACACCTTGGCATCAGGTCAAAGTATACATCAAGCCTATAGCATAGTTTTTCTACCGTAGATCTGCGTTATTTTGCAAGTGAAGAGTTGCAGGGTGTTTGGTAACTGTTTGGAGGAGAGATCTCTGGTGTAAAGGAGTCTTCCTTGCACTATGGTGATCCATGGATTGGCCAACCAATCCATGTACGTTTCAAATCTAATTCATTAATTGTTGTATCTACTTCAAAATTTCTGAAGCATTCTGCACATCTGTTGTAGTAGATCTCAGATCTACTCTCTGTGCTTCATGTTTTGCTAAAAACCCCAAGGGGGATGTAAAATAGAGACAGTCTAGTGTACAGATTTGATATAGATCTAATATTTTGTACACAGATTTGTCCTAGATCTGACTTGTAACCTATAGCTGTTGTTTACTCATAAAAATAACGCTGTCATGGCTTTGCAGTGAAATACATTTGTTGAAACACCTCTTTTAGAGGGTTTTTCTCCATAAAGTCTCTTTATTTCTCCTGTACATTGATTGCGCTTTACTGTGAATCTAATTTTTCATTGTATAATTTATTTTCAAGCTATCATATTGGCCTATTGCTACTGCTATCTAGAACTGCATTGTTTTCTAGGCAGTGTCATTTTATATTGCTGTAGTCCCTTCCTTGGGCAGTTTTCAAGCCTACCTAGGTGTGGGAGATCTGTTTAACCCACCTAGAGAGATTTTTTTTCTGATATCCTCTTGGATTTAGGACTTAGATACTCAGATCTAAGGAATCCAAGGGCTGATTTCAAGAGTTGTAGTAGCCATTCCTGAAAAATGTGTTTTTCAAGCATGCCTTGTTAGTAGTCCCGATTTGGGGATATTACAATGCTTTTCATATGTTGTCAATAATTTCCACAAGCTAAGCCAAAGATCATGCTCTGATACCATTGTAATATCTGAAAATGGAATAATGCATTAATACACAAACACAATATTTGTAACACAAAAAATGTACATGTAAAGATTCAACAGTCAAAGAATATACATAATAGATGAGACTTTTATTATCATTGGAGATGGATAAACAGTACAATAGTGTTGAAATAGATGCACTCAACCCAAATACATAGGATAAAATGTCCCTGAAAACATGCCAAAGTAGGCACTGCGTAACTGGAGAGTTGCTGGAAGCAAATACTGCGCCGCCCCTTCAACAGATGATGTACATATTACTTCTATTTGAATAGGGAAATGTAGATCTATGGAAATCTAGAGCTCTGATGATGCCAAGATTCTAGATCTGGGCTTTATGATGGCAACACAAGATAACATAGAAAGGAAATTCTAGATCTATGAGATTGGAAATTTACCCTCTTGTGGTTTGATCCCTAGTCTGTTGGGTTATGCAAATCTGAAGCTCGACCTGACAAATAGATGGCTCCCATATGTCACAAGATCATATATAAGCTTGAAGGGTTGATCCCTTGACTAGATCCTCAAGCCAGAAGCTCAACATCCAGCTCCTCAATCCTCCTCTCAAGATTGCAGTTGCTTCTACACTATTTCTCACAAAAACTGCACTGTAAAGGAAGGAGGCTCTCTATCCTGCTGCTAAGATATGCAATGTAGCTCAAAAATGATGGAAATAATGAATACAATGTGAAGGAATGGTCCTCCACTGGATTACTAGCTGAAATGCTAGAAACTTCCCTTCTCCCTTGGATCTACAAGACTGGACTACGCAAGTCTTGATGGGACTATTGTTACTAGGAGAATAATTCTTGAAAGCATGCATAAATCTATTGCGTAACGAGAAAAATCCTTATCCACGCAACTATCTATCATAGCATTACTTCTCGTTACGCAATATATTTATGCATGCTTGCAAGAAAGGTTTTACTTCGTCATCATTATTTTCTTCTATGATTGAATTGGATGTGGACGCACCTGCAACAACAAAATCCTTTCTAGCTTCTACAAAAGTCTCCTTCTCACTTTGCAGGTTGAATCCCTTCTTTTCAAAATCCCTCTTAATCCAGGGTTCTACATCAACCTTCTTCCCCTTGTCTTCTCCAGTAGTATCACTTCTTCATGTAATTATATTTACTTTTGGATCGTCTTCCCGTAGTTCAGCTCTAACCATTTGTATATTCTACGTAGGTGTCTATTGTTCCTTCTCCTGCATTCTAGCAATAAAAACAAGACAATATTCAATAACATGATCAAATTGTCTACAATACCTGCAATATTGTTGTACAGGGTTCATAAAGTCACACACAAAGTGCCCAACATATCCACAGTTGTAGGAGATCAGTTGTCTCCTTCCACGACCTGCACCTGCACCTATCCCTCCTGTTGAACCCTTATTTAAACTGAGAGGGGGGGGGGGGGGGTGAATTAGTTTAACACATTCATGGACTTTTAAAACTTTTTCATTAACAATTGTTTACACCTTCATTTCATGTTTAACTTAACTTGTGAGTAATCTTAGAATGTGAGCAGCAAGCATTAATATAATGTAATAGTAGACTTAATATGAGAGCAGCAAGTATTAAGCAGATGATATAAACCAGATCAACACATAAACATCATGCACAGAGACACCAGATATAAGTGGAAACCCATAAAGGGAGAAAACCACATCTTATTATTGTTTTGATGCAAAGGCAAGCTCGAAATCCCTCTCACCACTGATTTTCTGCAGGCACCAACCTATAGGAGGCTCCTACCTCAATTCTGCAAGCTACTACTTGCAAGGAAGCTCCAACTCCCCTCAATTTTCTGCAGGCACCAACCTACAGGAGGCTCCAACCTCAGTCAGCTATTGCTGACATTTTATCAAGCTACAACTTAATGTGGAAGCTACAACTCCCACCTATTTTCTGCAGGCACCAACCTATAGGAGGCTCCAACCTCAGTCAGCTACAACTGACATCTATCAAGCTACAACTTGATAGGGAAGCTCCAACTTCCTTACTCTTTCAAAAGAGAAACACTTGTTGATTTACCTTGGATATCAGCTCCGTTCTGTTCCATCTTCTCTATTGTTCATCTATTCTCATATCTGCCCTGCATATTCTCAGATTCTCTATCAGTTTCTCCTTCTTCTCTGCTCAGCTCCTTTTTCTTCTCCGCCTCACTGCTTCATTTCTGCATTTTCTTCACTCACTCTCTGTCCATATAATATATTTCCAAAGTCTTTTAATATAACTGTTGTGCAATTTCAATACCTTTTAATTTCTGCACTGGCAATTTGAATCAATGTTGAAGCTGCTCCATTAGAGGTTAAAATAATTGTTGTAACCCAAATAATTGTATATCTGGGCAGAATATTTTCATTTCAAAAGCTCCTTAATGTTTGGGCTACCCTCACTCTTTTGTTATATTGCACATTTAAAACACTCATCCAAATTTTTCAATGACTTTAAAATCCATTCAGCGCATATACAATGTTCACTATATAACTCTTCATATTATTTGTTGGTCTATATTACATATAATAACCCAACAATAAATTCTCACTTTTCACATTGTTAACATATACGACACTTTCAACATTATACTAAACCCTTTAGTTTTGTATTTAAATCCCCAATTCGGGCAACTTACAACATTATTTCTTACTGAGCTGGCAATTTTAAATAAACAAATCTGGGTTATTTTAATATATGCTAATGCACATTCCCACAACATGAATCGACCCAACGATAATCCCTTATCTCCGCCATATAATATTACAACCAAAGTTAATAAACATTTACCAAAATAATGCGCTGGCCATAATTTTATTCACGCCAGTTAACAACCTCGACTCGGATTAAAACAAAGGCTGTAGACCTTAGAGTTCACCCCCTTCGTATATTCAAACATCATTTAATAACCCCGCAAACCTTAGTTTAAAAGGTTCCGATTAATATAATTTTAGAACTGGGCCCTAGCTCCTACGACCATCCACATCTGACGGTTGACATCACATCGCCCCCGCCTTGTCGATCCAACGGATATCACTTGCATTACTTGCATGAACAATAACGCGCGATGGCGTGTTGTACCTGGGTTATCCTTCGTGCACCTTTCGAACACAGCCATCGTCAGATCGCTTCCCTCCAGATCGACGACTTATGTCAATATCGCTCCGCGTCTTTGGTCGATGGTTAACGTGCGATGGCACGCAGTGGGAGGCGGTTTTGCAATGTCGGTTGAGGACACGCGTCAATCAATCTATGGAATTTCTCGCAAATGGAGAAAACCACTTGCCCGGCGGAAGGTGGTGCGATGAAAACCACCCTTCAACTCCAAACCACGTTCACTGTTCACTTTGGTCACGGTTCCATCTTTCTCTCACGCTCCAGGTTCCATCCTCGCCTTATTCCGCTCACTCCTTTATAAGTGGCCTTGGTCCCTGGCGTTTCAACACGGTCCTACTATATATATAATGCACAGTTCCATTACTCTGTGCTTCCAAGTTTCTTTCCATCAATGCCCTATTTCGTTGCGCTCAGGTTCTTCCGCCTTTCACTCTAATACTAATACTTTAGTTCTGTCTTATAATACTTCGCTCCTTTCGATATATATATATATATATATATATATATATATAAATATTCATCACATTTCACCGCTGTGTTTTCATCTGTTACGACGCATAGCTCCATTCACACTGCGCATTTGACTATGGTTCTGCCTCTCCTTTTGTGACATCGATCCTTCCAGCCCTTCAGATATATATGTGCAAAATCTTGAATGAGCCCTTATTTCAGAGTTATTCAATCAATACAACACATCTAAGTTCGGAACAGAGGATCTTCATATATTTATACTAACCCTTATTTTATATATATCCTCAACGCATCAGAATTGTTTATAAATCAAACCATTTGCATTAAACCTTATTACAATTACTCAACAACACTGAATTCCTTATTTTATGCAGGGCATTTCCATGACCCTTCACACACAGTTTTGAACACTCTTTTCATACTTTCTATAATATGTTCCCACACTCAGAACCAATTTCTCAAATCAAATATCTCTACTACTTGACTAATGTTGGTCCTTGCATCTCTTTTTGCTACCTCTGCTACCTCTCTCCTTGCTTCCTCTGCTCCTCCTTTTTCATCTCCTTTTCCATCAATGACAAAATTTCCAACAGTCTCCCCCTTTGGCATGGATGGAAACCCATCCACCAATAATTCAATGCTTCCTCCAAGTCTTCCTCTGTCTGGCTTCTTTTACAAGACCCTATCTTCTGTTACTTTCTTTTCCTCCCCCTTTGACATTAATGGAAAAGTGTTGCACATTTCCTAGTGTGCTTTATATCTCTTCATTTCCTCTTTCTAAGATGTGTTTAGGCCTTCTTCTTCTAACTTTGTACCCTGCTGCTCCAAACTAATGTATAAGAGTTGTTGAGAGAACACTTTGATTATTGAACTTGAATGTACACTATAGGTTAATACAATCCAAAGGCATAGACTTCTTTCACTTGTATAGAGCTGAAAGTGAAGATAATGACACTTCATAGAACACATTGTACCAGCCTTATCTAATCAGAGATGTATGATTGGATCAAAACTAAAATACTAAGAAGGCTTCAAATACACTTCAATATCTAGTCTTATTTAAAAAATATCTGTTGAGGAAGGTTGTAGATGGAATATTTCTTCTTCTGCAATACACATCTGCAGTACCACACCTGTTCAATTATGATAATGATGCCAATATATCTTTTATTGCTGTGGTACACCTTTCCTGCTTGTTGGTGATGATATAAGCTAGGATGCTAACAAGGATATTACTTTTAAAGATTGAAAGGTTCTTGTTGTTGATGTGAACAAATGAATCACACCAGAGTTTACCACTTATTGTGAGATTAGGAAATATCTTTCAATATGAGAGGCCGAATGACTTTTACTGCTTGCACATTGTATTTTCAAAATAAACCTTTCAATGTATTGGTCAATATCACGCATTAACCATGCAGTTTTATTTATGACATAATGGGGTATGTATGTCAATAATCTGTCTCTCTTTAAAGGTAGATAACCAGCAAATCCTTTTGCTTCAGTTCTCAATATACTACTTCAAGTGTAAATCAAATACCGATCCTTTAGCACTGCTACTGCCCTTTTCATGCTGAATGCAGATAACCCTGGGAATTTTACCTTGATGCATTCTTGCCATAGTCCTTTGATCCTGAGGACCTGTATCATACTACTGCTCTATGACAACACTTGATATTCTATTGATAGGCATGCTGTTTGTATCTAAACACCAATTGATATTACTTTGATAAACCATGAAGAGATTTCAATTTAGCTTACACATTAACCCATAATTGATGCATCCTTCATAAATTCTAGTATTGATATTTCCACTGTTCACACCGACAATTATCATAAATTGAATCTGATCTTAGCATTATTTACCACTCTTCTTTTTCTGTCCTTCTGTTCCAAAGAAAGCCATTGCATGTTCCTTTCTAGAACTGCTCTAGAATCATTGCTGCTTTATTTTCAATTCAATTGTTCTAACATAGAGATTTTCAGGAAGACATCTTCAATTTCTTTTCTATGAATCTTCATGGGCTGATTACTCAAAGATTTATTACTCACTTAACTGCATTTCTCCAAGTGGACCTTTTGAAAGATGTAATAACCTGATGATAGGTGCTTTTCTTACTCATCCTTCTTGATGTGATACATTGTTAATTCTAGCAGTATAGCGCATATTGTGATCATCACTTTAATGTACTAAAGTATTCTTAGCTTTTATGTTCATTGCTAAGGTTTCCTCTATCATCATAGCTTCTTGCTCTCTTCTCTTCTTCCATCAATTTGTCAGCTACTTAATACTTCAGATGATATTATTTATCTATAGTTCTCTTTTAGAGGAATTTCATTTTTCTTCCTTATCTCATAGCTGTTCTCATTACATGGAGCTCTTCTTAGACTACTTTCATGGGGTCTATATGTGAACTGCTCTCCCCCTGGGATGTTGCTTCATATTTGTCACTGGATGGATTAATGCTTTGCTTCCTAGAGAAGCTCCCCCTGAGACTATGGAGAATTCATTATGTTATTGAGATAATAGGCTCCCCCTTTCTCTTTTCCTTCCATACTTTATTGGGGTTCTTTATAATGTCTGCACTTCTTTTAAATTCATAGTTTTGTTTGATTTTCTTTGTTTCCATCATCTGTCTAGAGTTCTTTAGTATATGTGGCAATTTGCAGTCCTTTGCTTTGTGGCCAAGCTTGAAGCATACGTAACATCTTATTTTGTCAAAGTACACTTGAGCTGATGTATAATAATTTGTTCCCCTTCTTGAGTACATTTTACAATAAACATTTTTATGTCCAAAATTATTGCATGCATAACAGTAGCCATGGAAATGATTTGTGTACCTGGTGAAGGATTTTCCTTTCCATTTTCTTGCTTGAGGTAGTCTTCTCTTTTGTTGCATCCTCTGGTTGGACTGGATTGGCTTTGTCTTGCAATATGCTGCATTATGTCCTTGTTTGTGGTAGGAAAAACATGTGCTATTTTTCATAGGAGGAAGGAACCTCCTTTGACATCTTCCGAAATTGTTCAATTCATCCTTAGGAGCATATGAACCTTTAGCAGTTGACTGTTTCATCCTCTCATTCTCTATTCTTTCATGTTTCTGCTTGATTCTGTTTGTTTCTTTACAGCTCATGTTCCTGCTGGCTTCTGCTTCTATAGGAGTTTGCTGAGCTGCTTCACTGTTCTTTACAGCTTTTACAAAAATTATTTTCTTGTTATCTTCAACCTTGGACTTACTTGTTTCACCTTCATATCCTATCCCAGTCTTTATGATAGGTGACATTTGTGCATTTAGAATCTGGTCCAGCTGTCCAGAGCCTTTCATTAGAGGTGTATTCATTAATAGTTCTCTTTGGGCTTTTTCTAAGTTCTTTCTCAGGCTCACTACTTCTTCTTCCAATCTTTCACATTCCCGACTTTTCTCTCTCATTTGTTGCAGTAGAGTGTCTTCTATTTTCCTTGCTTCTTCAAGGTGTGTCTTCAGGTCAACAATTTCTTTCTTATCCTCATATTCTCTCTCATCACATATTTGCACCACTGTCTTAAGATCTTTGTTTTCATTTTTCAATTTTTCTATTTCAGTCAAAGCAGTTTCAAGCTTGGCTTTTTCTTTAGCTATAATTTATTCATGGTTCTTATCTCCATTCATACTAGCAGGTACTTCATTTGATTGAATATTTTCCTGTTGACATGAATTTTTCTTCTTCTTAATTCTCTTATCCTTCTTGTCAGTGCAGTACTTAGTGTCTACTCCATGTATGAAGTGTAATCTATCCCACATTTCTTTTGCAGAGGTTAAATCCATTATCAACTCAAGGTCCTTGTTACGAAGATTGTTATATATCACACATTTTTCCTTGGCATTCCTTTGTTGTTATTTCACCGTTGGGGAGTCTGTGCAGTAACCTTCACAAACAAGCTTCAATACCTCAGGTTCATTAGCCATTAAACCTATTTTAACCTTATCTCTCCATTCAGGAAAGTTTGTTGTATTTAGCACAAGTACATTTTGATAGTCCATGACTCAACCAGATCTCCTTCAAGATATTAAGCTTACACCAAAGGAACCTGCTTTGATACCAATTGTTGAACCCTTAGTTAAAATGAGATGGGGGGGTGAATCAGTTTAACACATTCATGGACTTTTAAAACTTTTTCATTAACACTTGTTTACACCTTCATTTAATGTTTAACTTAACTTGTGAGTAATCTTAGAATGTGAGCAGCAAGCATTAATATAATGTAACAGTAGAATTAATATGAGAGCAGCAAGTATTAAGCAGATGATATAAACCAAATCAACACATAAACATCATGCACAGAGACACCAGATATAAGTGGAAACCCATAAAGGGAGAAAACCACATCTTATTATTGTTGTGATGCAAAGGCAAGCTCCAACTCCCTCTCACCACTGATTTTCTGCAGGCACCAACCTACAGGAGGCTCCAACCTCAATCAGCTACTGTTGACATTTTATCAAGCTACAACTTGATGTGGAAGCACCAAATCCCATCTATTTTCTGTAGACACCAACCTACAGGAGGCTCCAACCTCAGTCAACTACAACTGACATCTATCAAGCTACAACTTGATAGGGAAGCTCCAAATTCCTTACTCTTTCAAAAGAGAAACACTTGCTGATTTACCTTGGATATCAACTCTGTTTTGTTCCATCTGCTCTGTTGTTCATCTATTCTCATATCTGCCCTGTATCATCTCTGCATCTTCTCAGATTCTCTATTAGCTTCTCCTTATTCTCTGCTCAGCTCCTCCTCCTTCTCTACTCAGCTCCTTTTTCTTCTCTGCCTCACTGCTTCATTTATGCATTTTCTTCACTCACTCTCTGTCCATATAATATATTTTCAAATCAACCCCCTTCAGATTTTTTGGATCACTATACATTTTTCTGCAGTTGTCTCTCTCTCTTTCGTTGTAGTTGTGTAAATATTCCAAAGTCTTTTAATATAACTGTTGTGCAATTTCAATACTTTTTAATTTCTGCACTGGCAATTTGAATCAATGTTGAAGCTGCTCCATTAGAGGTTAAAATCATTGTTGTAACCCAAATAATTGTATATCTCGGTAGAATATTTTCATTTCGGAAGCTCCTTAATGTTTGGGCTACCCTCACTCTTCTGTTATATTGCACATTTAAAACACTCATCCAAATTTTTCAATGACTTTAAAATCCATTCAGCGCATATATAGTGTTCACTATATAACTCTTCATATTATTTGTTGGTCTATATTACATATAACAACCCAACAATAAATTCTCACTTTTCACATTGTTAACATATACGACACTTTCAACATTATACTAAGCCCTTTGGTTTTCTATTTAAATCCCCAATCCGGGCAACTTACAACATTCTTTCTTACTGAGCTGGCAATTTTAAATAAACAAATCTGGGTTATTTTAATATACGCTAATACACATTCCCACAACATGAATCAACCCAACGATAATCCCTTATCTCCGCCATATAATATTACAACCAAAGTTAATAAACATTTACCAAACTAATGCGTTGGCCATAATTTTATTCACGCCAGTTAACAACCTCGACTCGGATTAAAACAAAGGCCGTAGACCTTAGAGTTCGCCCCCTTCTTATATTCAAACATCATTTAATAACCCCGCAAACCTTAGTTTAAAGGTTCTGATTAATATAATTTTAGAACTTGGCCCCAGCTCCTATGACCATCCACATCTGACAGCTGACATCACATCGCCCCGGCCCTGTCGATCCAATGGATATCGCTCGCACTACTTGCACGAACAATAACGTGCGATGGCACGCCGTACCTGGGTTATCCTTCGCGCACCTTCTGAACACATCCACCGTAAGATCGCTTCCCTCCAGATCAACGACTTATGTCAATATCGCTCCGCATCTTTGGTCGATGGTTAACGTGTGATGGCGCGCAGTGGAAGGCGGTTTTGCAATGTCGGTCGAGGACACGCGTCGATCAATCTATGGAATCGCTCACAAATGGAGAAAACCGCTTGCCCAACGGAAGGTGGTGCGATGAAAACCACCCTTCAACTCCAAACCACATTCACTATTCACTTCGGTCACGGTTCCATCTTTCTCTCATGCTCTAGGTTTCATCCTCGCCTTATTCCGCTCTTTTATGTGTTTCGCTCCTTTATAAGTGGCCTTGGTCCCTGGCGTTTCAACACGGTCCTACTATATATATCACGCACAGTTCCATTACTCTGTGCTTCCAAGGTTCTGTCCATCAAAACCCTATTCCATTGCGCTCAGGTTATTCCACCTTTCACTCTAATACTAATACCTCGGTTCCGTTTTCTAATACTTCGCTCCTTTCGATATATATATAACTATTCATCGCATTTCACCGTTGTGTTTTCATCTGTTACGATGCATAGCTCCATTCACACTGTGCATTTGACTATGGTTCTGCCTCTCCTTTTGTGACATCGATCCTTTCGGCCCTTCAGAAATATATGTGCAGAATCTCGAATGAGCCCTTATTTCAGAGTTATTCAATCAATACAACACATCTAAGTTCGGAACAAAGGATCTTCATATATCTATACTAACCCTTATTTTATATATATCCTCAATGCATCAGAATTGTTTATAAATCAAACCATTTGCATTAAACCTTATTATAATTACTCAACAACACTGAATTCCTTATTTTATGCAGGACATTTCCACGACCCTTCACACACAGTTTTCAACACTCCTTTCATAATTTCTATAATATGTTCCCACACTTAGAACCAGTTTCTCAAATCAAATATCTCTGCTCCTTGACTGATGTTGCTCCTTGCATCTCTTTTTTCTGCCTCTGCTACCTCTCTCCTTGCTTCCTCTACTCCTCCTTTTTCATATCCTTTGCCATCAATTACAACATTTCCAACACCTCCTCCCCTTCCTCTTGCTGAGGATCCACCACGCCCAGAGGGGTATGCTGGTGACGATGGTTGGCTTTCACTCTATAGAGGTTGGTATTGTCTATCATCAGATTGAATGTGCGACAATGGTGCTCATCATGGCCAACCAAAGAGAAAAGCCTACAAAATTGTTGCTTCAGTTCTAGTACATAATTTCCTAGTTGATGGAAATGGTTTATGTCATGTCATCCAGCCACTTGATAGTCAATGTACCACAACGTGGTAATAACTCTTGGTCCTACAGCGTCCCTGGGTATCAATGGATTTATCCCTCCCGCTTGCATGTAATCTTGAAGCACATGACAATGACTTTTTATGTGAATGGAACCTTTATAGCATATACACCATACCTCTACACAAGTGTCTTTTCCCCTATCCCTGTGTAGGTTCTGAACTTCCAAATTCATTTCTTCTAATTGATTCTGAATTTTTAGAGTTCCAAATTGGTCATCAGTTCTGGGCACGGCTTCCAGCTTCATGGAAACTTCAAGAGATTTATCTGAGAATCAACTTTTTGCTAATTCACGGGGCCACGTAGGTGTGACAGGAGAATGGAAATAAACCATTCTTTATACTAGTTATCATCATAGACAAATCCTTCATCGCTAATAGTGCACTTCAATCACTAATATTCCTCCCAGACATATTCATTTGGCTCTTGTCGAATTTCTTTTAGCTTTGTTACACATTGCGAGTAGGAATTTGGTTTTCTGAATTGTTGCTTCATATTTTTATAGCTCTCATTGACAGTAGGGTAAGTGTTTTGAGTCAGATATCCCATAAACCAATCCAGTGCATGATCCTCAAACACCATAGCTAGTTGCGCCCTTTTGACAACATTAGTGTTAATTTTTTACGCAGTCCATATTGTATCTACAAAAAACTAGAATCTATCCATGCCTTCATCTCCCACACCTTTGAAGGTGGGTAGCTTCATATGTGCATCCATATTGCCTCCTGGTGGTGGTGGAGGTGGAGTAGGAGATGACCTATGCCTGCACGAGTTTGAATGTTGGGTGGATGGAAGGTTATTTCCCACGCGTGTAGCTTCACAACTCTCTTTATAACTATTAGGAGTTTTTCTTAGAGGGTTGTATACCGATTTGTCACCTCTTTGGTTAACCCGAAAGTAATTTATGTTGCGTTTAGTGGTTTCTAACTCGTTTGGGATCATTCACTCACTGTGACTGCATAGAACACCCTTTTCCCATAATAACATCTAAATCAACAAAGGTAGAGAGCGTATGAACTTACCTCCTGGTCCTTTGAAGAACCTCCTTTCTGTTGGGCATGTGTTATATTCTTTCCATGACTAGCCCCATGCATTGTACGTTGCGTCGGGTGAAACAGGGGGGTCACAAGGGGGGAGGCAGCCCCCACTGTTGGGGTCTGGGGCAGCGCCCCGGCAAAATTTTTTTTTGGTGTGTGGACCCACCCATGTTTTGTGCATGATTTTGCACATGGTTTTGGGGTTCGATGGTTTTTTGGCTCTTGGTATTTCGTAGATCCGGTCAAGGGAACTATGGTTATGTTCTAATCCAGGGTTAATGGATTGGGGTTTATGTATGCTTCGGCATGTATATATATGTGTTGTAACGCTAAAAGGAATACAATGAAAAATCAAGCTGGTCGTCCCGATTTGGGATCTAGGGGAAAATCTTTGTGTTTATCTGTTTTATGTTTTATGCTCTCACTATTGTTTATTTTCTGTTATAAGATTCGTGTGTAGATAATTTATGTTCAGGGTTAAAACCTACATTTGGTATCAGATTTGTTTCGGCTTCAAGGGGATGTCTTTGCTGCTGAGGGTTTTTTGCTTGGGCCTGAGGTAGACCATGTTCAGTGGGAGATCTGTGGGATCGATTCTTGCAGTGAAAGAAGATGGCGAGCGGCAGAAATATAGAGATCGAGAAATCTAATGGTCAGAGTTTTGAGTTGTGGAAGCTCAAGATGGAGGATCTATTGGTGGATAAAGATCAGTGGATCGTGGTAGATCCAGGTACTAAACCAACGAAAATGTCAGATGAAGACTGTAAGAAACTGGATCAGAAGGCTAAGAGCACAATACGGTTGTGTGTCTTAGACTCAGTATTGTTGAATGTATCTGGGGAAGCTACGACGAAGAATTTGTGGGAAAAACTTGGGACTTTATACCAATATAAGTCTCTGGTGAATAAGTTGTTCCTGGGGAAAACGTTGTATAACCTGAGGATGAAGGATGGAGACTTGGTGACAGAGCATTTGAACGCCTTCAATATTGTGGTAAGTCAGCTGTCATCTGTTGATATTAAAATCTCAGATGAAGATAAGTGCATCAGTTTGTTGTGTTCTCTACCAGACTCATGGGATAGTCTGGTTATTGCAATATGTAGCAATACAACTACCTTGAATTTTGATGAAATTGTCTCAGCCTTGTTGTTGGAGGAAATGAGACGGAGAAATATGGAGGGCCATAATGGAGATGCCTTATCTGTACAAGGTCCCAAAACAGAAACAATAATAAGGTTTCAATTGGGAGATCCAAATCTAGAGGGAGATCTAAATCTCCTGTAAAGTTTGTAAAGGTGTGCTGGAAATACGGAAAGGAAGGACACTACAAAAAGGAATGCAAATCTAAAGCTCCTGAGAAAGGAAAGGGATCTTATGATGCTCCTTCTGCAGAGGAAAAAACCACCTCGGATGAAGGTGGGGATGTATATTTGGCTTCTTCTTAAAATACACATGTAGATCATGAGTCATGGTTGATTGACTCAGGTGCATCCTTTCACTTCACTCCCCATAGGGAGTGGTTCTGCGAGTATGAAAAATATGACAGTGATGTCTTCCTAGGGGATGATAGGAAGGCCAAAATATTCGGACGTGGAAAGGTCAAGCTAAAGATACAAGGTGGAAGGATTAGAACACTTCCTGGTGTTCTGCATATTCCTGCATTAGCCAGAAATCTGATTTCTGTAAGCAAGATGGATGATGCAGGTGTAAAAACAGTGTTCAAGAAAGATTCCTGCAAGATAGTTCGGGGAGCACTGGTATTAATATAGGGAGTTCGGACTGGAACTCTATACAAGCTACAAGGTAGCACTGTTATTGATGGGTGTAACAATTCTGTGGTTCCTGAAAGTGGAGTGGAAAGACTGGCTATCTCTGGAGAAAAGACCATGTTATGGCATCAAAGGCTTTGACATATTAGAGAGAAGGGCCTTCGGATATTGCATAGAAATGGTATGGTAGAAGGTATTTCTAATTTCTCTCTGGATTTCAATTTCTGTGAACGTTATTTATGTGGGAAGTAGAATCAAGTGAGCTTTCCTTCTGGTGCTAAGAGGGCGAACAAGATATTAGAACTTGTGCACAGTGATGTGTTTGGACATGTGTCAGTTCCATCACTGGGAAAGTCTGTGTACTATATTTCATTCATAGATGACTTCTCAAGGAATACATGGATATATTTCTTGAGGAAGAAATCTGAAGCTTTTGATAGATTTAAAGAATTTAAGGCTCTGGTGGAAAACCATACAGAGAAGAAGATAAAGGCGCTGAGGATAGATAATCGTGGGGAGTTCTGCAAGAAGGAATTTGAAGAGTTCTGTAAGAAGTGTGGTATAGCACGATAGAAGAATACTCCATACACACCTTAGAAAAATGGAGTTGCAGAAAGGATGAATAGAACACTAATGGAAAAGGCATGAAGCATGCTCAGTGGTACCAAGTTATGACAAGAATTATGGGTAGAGGCAGTGGAGACTGCATGCTATCTGGTTAACAGATCACCTTCATCAGTATTGGATGGTAAGAATCCACATGAGGTATGGACTGGTAAGAAACCCTCTCTTTCACATCTAAGGGTATTTGGATGTGATGCATATGTACATGTTCCAAAGGAGAAAAGGACCAAGTTGGATAATAAATCTGAAAGGTGCATCTTTATTGGGTATAAGGATGGTTTAAAGGGTTACAAGCTTTGGAACCCAGAAACAAGGAATATTGTGTACAACTGAGATGTGGTGTTTAGAGAGGTGAAAGATGTTGTTACACATGAAGTCCTAACGAAGGAACTATGATCAGGAGCTCAAGTCCAAGCCATGGACAAAGGCTAAAAAATGAAAGTGCTTAGAATTGCTCTGAAACAGATCGAATGGAAAGAGCTCGGAGATACGATCCCAACGCCATAAACGACACTCAAATCCGTCGCCGTATGGAGGAGATATTGCATTTTGAAAACGCCCAATAACTTTCAATTTTGAAAGAAAAGTTTTTTAATATTATGTGATGGAATAATTTTATTTTTTTATTAAAGTTTAATGAATTAATTAAATTATATAGTTTTTAATATTTTATATGATTTAATTAATCATATATTATATTAATTAATTATATATTTTAATTAATTTTAAAATTTAATTAAACTTTATTAAAATTATATTATTAAATACACACATATATATTAAAACCCACAAGTCATATGTATTAAAACAAATGCGAAATGTTATAAAACGTTTCAAAACCCATATTCGTTGAAAACCCAAAGTCTAATGTTTGTCAATGGATAACGTTTATGGCAAATGGCAATGGTTACGTGGGTTTAAAAGTAAGTGCACGTGGGTGAATCAACGTTGCAGTTGGAGTGCGATTTAAAACACGAGTTTTGGTTTACGTGTCAAGGCACATGGTCCATACATTATGTTGGAGTGGATTAAAACAAACGGGAGTTAAAACAGTTTTCATAACCGTAACATGTGAACCGAGTTTATTCCGGCGGGCTTATTTGACACGGTTTACAAAACCGTTTCCTCCAACTCTTATGCCGACATCCATGTGACCACATTTCAGCCGGAATTTAATTTAACTAGCCATTTTATTTGGAGCGTCTGCCAAATTCAGAGCCGTTTCCTAATTTGTCGGAGTTATCTGGCAGTTAGCCAGATTTGGTGGAGCTTTTGAAGGGCAAACTTCAGTTAGCCATAACTTTGGCTAGGAAAGTCCTTTTTGGATGATTTTTTTTTTTATTCTGGGTCTCTTCGACATTATAGAGCTGTTGCGAGTGTTTTCAGAGCCATCAGGGCTCTCTAACAGAGAATTTACCAGCGTTTTTGGTTGTGGAGCCACTAGGGCCTAAGGGAAGAAGAGCTGTTTTGGACTACCTTCATCCAATGGAGGTGATTTTTTAGTCATTTTATATTGATTTGAGCCTTATGAATATTATTTTGCAGTGTATTTAGCCCTTTGAGGCTTCTATATAGTTGTATTCACATTTTGAGCATTTTAATCAAAGAGGATAAGCCCATTTTGGGAGGCTTGATCCAGCGGAGGTAGCCCAAGAGAGGGGTGAATCGCTTAAACAATTATTTGTTGTCATACTGTATAATTTTGCTGCATTATTTCAGATTCTGCTCCTTTAAACAGTAAATTTTTATAAGCAAACTTTTCCCAAGCAGGTTTAAACAGTGAACAAAACTTATTAGTTCATCTTCAAACCATTATACTTCATTTGCAGAATATGTATACTTGCTTATTCGCACATTAAAACTGGATAAATGAATACTTTTCACTTAAAACAAATACTTTCATTGATCGGATCTTAGTGATTACATTTTATTTCTTTAGGCAGAGTCTGTAGAAGGGCCAGGTAGCCTCCGGATTCATCCTTTCCTTGAAAGGTGAAATATCTGGTGAATGCCCCTACAGTCAATCTCTGTATGAGAAATAGTTTGTTCTCACAATTTTAAAATAGGTTGGTATCAGAGCTCAGGTTGAGCATTCCTTATTGTGAAAAAGGTTTTAAAACAGTATAAGAGATTTACTGTTTATTTGGTTGTTTGGACATTTACATAATGTCATCTTCTTCTACAAGTGAAGTTTCCTCCTTCACGAGATTCTTCAATGATGACATGAAGAATGGGTTTCTTAAGGTGAAGAACATGGTGCAGATTCTCACTGAGGATCAAAGAGAAAGCATTAAGATTCATGCACAATTGCTAACTATGCAGGAAGAGAAAGAAGCCATTCTTCAAAGACTGCATGATATGGAGTTGCAGCTTCTTCAAGCTCAAGAAGCTTTGTCCAAGAAAATTCCTGAGGAAGAGGATAATCGTTCCAACTTGTCTTCAAGTTCCTCCATTGAAAAGTATGTAGGTTCTTTTGAAAAACATACAAGAGGTTTTGGGTCCAAATTAATGTTGAAAATGGGCTATCAAGAAGGCAAAGGTTTGGGCAAGCATGCACAAGGCATTGTTGAGCCTATTTGTGTTGTGGAACGTCCCAAGAATATGGGTCTTGGCTATGAGCAGCTTAATGGCGAAGCTTTGAGCACATGCATTCAAGAAAGTGATGCAAATTTAAAGAGAACCTTTGTCCCAAGTTCTCAATGTCATGATAGCAATCTTCCTTGCCATAGTTTGAAGCCTTCATTGCAGCAAGAAGATGGACATTCCATGCAGCAAAAGAGGTATAATCATTCACATGATCAATTTGATTATGTTTCAGCAAAGAATGATCATTTTTCTTGTTCAAATGAAAGAAAATTTTGTTGCACATTTTGTGGTGGAGTTAACCATGTTGCTTCAAGATGTTGGTTGAAAAAGAAAGCACACAGGAAGCAGAAGAGGCAAAGAGAACTTTCTCAGAAAGTTCTTAAGATTTGCCCAGTTTGTCAAAGGAAGGGACATGATGTCTCTCATTGTTGGACTTTGCATCCAACAAATCGTCCAAAGCGCATGCAGCTAAGGGACAAACAGTTTGGTGCAAGTGGATCTATGGAGTCCATTATCGATGTTGAAATGGAAGAATCACATGAAGGTGTATCGCATTCGCAAAAGACGCCATGGAGTTGGCTTGGAAAGAAGTGGATTAACTTCTTATTGCAGTAAGTCATCTTCATTTTGTACATGCAAATTTCAGATTGGTATGCATGTATTTCAGTTGAAAAGTTGATGCAAGATTGCATGTATAAGAAGTTTCAGTTGAAGAAATTTCTTTGTTGTTGCAAAATTTCGCCATGGAGGTGTAAAAGATGAGTATGATACTCACTTATGTTGCAGCAATGTCTTTTGGTTCAGCTCTTAATCACCCACATGTTTTTGGGATGATGTACTTGTTGGTATTTGAAAAGAAGAGTTGAAGTTGCACATGTACATAGAGGTCGTATGTGTAATTAGCGAACTGTATATAGTTCATTGTACATGATACATACACATATGTTTGTCAAGATGTATCTTGTTGTTTATCGACTTGTGTCGGTTGTGTGCACACTTGTTACAGAGTTTGTGTGTCATTTGTATAGCACATTTCATTGTCAACTTGTTGTTGATGTCGTATGTTGCACAAGATGCTTTTGGTGTCGTTTGGTGCAAAGAACGAAGTGTCAGTGCAAAGCAGTGCAAGATTCCATGAGTTGGAAAGGCATGCAAGCAAAGAGGGCACAAATTTCAGCAAGTGTCATTGCTGGTTTCAGTATGGCAGATTGGTATGGCGAGAAAACTTGGTCGGGATTCGGCACAAGTACATGGCTCATTCAGCAAAATTCGCCATGTGAACAGTTGGCAATTCAGGAAAATTTTTGAAGGCTGAAGAGAAGAGGATGTTGTTATTCTCTCATTTGCTGTACTACAGTTCAGCTCATCATTTCAGTGAGCTTTTAGGGTCCAAAAGCTTTCCCATTTGGGAGGTGTGATCAGGAGCTCAAGTCCAAGCCATGGAAAAAGGCTAAAAAATGAAAGTGCTCAGAATTGCTCCGAAACAAATCGACTAGAAATAGCTCGGCGATACGATCCCAACGCCATGAACGGCACTCAAATCCGTTGCCGTATGGAGGAGATATTGCATTTTGAAAACGCCCAATAACTTTCAATTTTGAAAGAAAAGTTTTTTAATATTATGTGATGGAATAATTTTATTTTTTTATTAAAGTTTAATGAATTAATTAAATTATATAGTTTTTAATATTTTATATGATTTAATTAATCATATATTATATTAATTAATTATATATTTTAATTAATTTTAAAATTTAATTAAACTTTATTAAAATTATATTATTAAATCCACACATATATATTAAAACCCACAAGTCATATGTATTAAAACAAATGAAAAATGTTATAAAACGTTTCAAAACCCATATTCGTTGAAAACCCAAAGTCTAATGTTTGTCAACGGATAACGTTTATGGAAAATGGCAATGGTTACGTGGGTTTAAAAGTAAGTGCATGTGGGTGAATCAACGTTGCAGTTGGAGCGAGATTTAAAACACGAGTTTTGGTTTACGTGTCAAGGCACGTGGTCCATACATTATGTTGGAGCGGATTAAAACAAATGGGAGTTAAAACAGTTTTCATAACCGTAACATGTGAACCGAGTTTATTCCGGCGGGCTTATTTGACACGGTTTACAAAACCGTTTCCTCCAACTGTTATGCCGACATCCATGTGACCACGTTTCAGCCAGAATTTAATTTAACTGCCCGTTTTATTTGGAGTGCCCGCCAAATTCACAGCCATTTCCTAATTTGTCGGAGTTATCTGGCAGTTAGCCAGATTTGGTGGAGCTTTTGAAGGGCAAACTTCAGTTAGCCATAACTTTGGCTAGGAAAGTCCTTTTTGGACGAATTTTTTTATTATTCTGGGTCTCTTCGACATTCTGGAGCTGTTGGGAGTGTTTTCAGAGCCATCAGGGCTCTCTAACAGAGAATTTACCAGCGTTTTTGGTTGTGGAGCCACTAGGGCCTAAGGGAAGAAGAGCTGTTTTGGACTACCTTAATCCAATGGAGGTGATTGTTTAGTAATTTTATACTTATTTGAGCCTTCTGAATATTATTTTGCAGTGTATTTAGCCCTTTGAGGCTTCTATACAATTGTATTCACATTTTGAGCATTTTAATCAAAGAGGACAAGCCCATTTTGGGAGGCTTGATCCAGCGGAGGTAGCCCAAGAGAGGGGTGAACCGCTTAAAAAATTATTTGTTGTCATACTGTATAATTTTGCTGCATTATTTCAGATTCTGCTCCTTTAAACAGTAAATTTTTATAAGCAAACTTTTCCCAAGTAGGTTTAAACAGTGAACAAAAATTATTAGTTCATCTTCAAACCATTATACTTCATTTGCAGAATATGTATACTTGCTTATTCACACATTAAAACTGGATCAATGAATACTTTGCACTTAAAACAAATAATTTCATTGATCGAATCTTAGTGATTACATTTTATTTCTTTAGGCAGAGTCTGTAGAAGGGCCAGGTAGCCTCCGGATTCATCCTTTCCTTGAAAGGTGAAATATCCGGTGAATGCCCCTACAGTCAATCTATGTATGAGAAATAGTTTGTTCTCACAATTTCAGATCAAACTAGATAAGATAGATTTTGAGCTAAAGGAGGATGAATCAGACTCTACAACAGAAGAAGACTCAGAAGAGGAAGAGCCACAAACCCCAGCTTTGAGAAGATCAGTTCGGGAAAGAAGGAAACCAGAAAGGTATAGTCCATCTGCTTTCTGTTCAGGTTTTGCCTTAACTATAACTAATGATGATCCCAGAACTGTCAGGGAGGCAGTAGATTCAGAGGATGGAAAACTCTGGAAGGAGGCCATGGTTGATGAAATGGCATCCTTGCACAAAAATGAGGCATGGGATCTGGTGGAGTTGCTGGCTGGAAGGAAGCCCATTGGGAGAAAATGGGTGTTTAAGAAGAAGATGAATGCAGAAGGCAAGGTGGAGAAATACAAAGCTCGGTTGGTAGCAAAAGGTTATTCCCAAGTGCCGGGAATTGATTTTGGTGATATTTTTTCTCCTGTTGCCAAAGTTACTTCTATTAGATTACTTTTATCTGTTGCTGCTGCATTTGATTTTGAGATAGAACAAATGGATGTGAAGACAACATTTCTTCACGGGGATCTAGAAGAGGAGATCTACATGAAGCAACCCGAAGGCTTTATGGTGAAGGGTAAGAAATAACTGGTATGCAGGTTGAAGAAGTCTCTGTATGGGTTAAAACAGTCACCAAGGATGTGGTATCAGAAATTTGATACCTATATACGGGGACTTGGCTTCACCAGAAGCAAGGAGGATCACCGTGTTTATTTTAAATTAATTGGTGATCGTGTTATTTATTTGGTCTTGTATGTGGATGATATGTTGTTGATTGGAAATGACAAAGAAATTATCCAAGATTTGAAGACCCAACTGTTCTCCAAATTCGACATGAAGGATCTTGGTGCTACAAAATATATTTTGGGCATGGAAATTAAGAGAGATCGGGCAAAGAGGACGCTTTGGTTAAACCAGAGGAAGTATGTCGAAACTATATTGCAGAGGTTCAATATGCAGGATAGTAAACCAGTGAATGGTCCTATTCCTGTAGGTGTAAAGCTTTCTGCTGAACAGTGTCCCAAGACACACGAAGAAGAGGAGTATATGTCCCATGTTCCATATGCAAGTGTAGTGGGTAGCCTGATGTATGCAATGGTCTGTACTAGACCATACATTGTGCATTTAGTGGGAGTATTGAGCAGGTTTATGTCAAACCCAGAAAAGAAGCACTAGACAGTAGTGAAGCAGGTTTTTCAGATATTTACATGGCACTAGTGATTATGGCTTATGCTACCAAGGAAGACCACGATTGGAAAGAATGTTGGACATTCATGGTTTTGTTGATGCAGGCTGGGCTGGAGATCTGGACCAAAGAAGATCTACAAGTGGGTATGTGTTTAGCCTATTTGGAGGCGCAGTCAGTTGGATGAGTAAAAGACAGTCTGTAGTGGCTCTTTCAAATATAGAGGCAGAATACATAGCAGACACTCATGCAAGCAAGGAAGTAGTTTGGTTGCAGAGATTGTGTTCAAGTATGGGGTTGGTGCAGCAAGCTATAAGGATAGACTATGATAGCCAAAGTGAAATTTTTTTGGCTAAGAACCTTGCTTACCATTCAAAGACAAAGCACATTGATGTTCAATATCACTTTTTTAGAGATATGGTTGAGGCTAAAAGGGTGTTGCTGGTAAAGGTGGACACTTTGAAGAATGTTGTAGATGCATTGACGAAGTCTGTGAGCACTCAAAATTTCTCTTAGTGTAGAGAAACAATGGGTGTTGAAGAATTGGCACAGTGACTAAGCTCTCCTGTGGCCCATGTGGAAAGAAAACAACAAGTGGGAGAATGTTGGGCATGTGCTATATTCTTTCCATGACTAGCCCCACACGCTGTGCGTTGCGTCGGGCGCAGCAGGGGGGTCACAAGGGGAGAGCCAGCCCCCACTGTTGGGGTCCGAGGTAGCACCTGAACGAATTTTTTTTTTGGTGTGTGGACCCACCCATTTTTTGTGCATGAGTTTCCACATGGTTTTGGGGTACGAGGGTTTTTTGGCCCCTGGAATTTTGTAGATTCGGTCAAGGGAACTACGGTTATGTTCTAATCCAGGGTTAATGGATTGGGGTTTATGTATGCTTCGGCATGTATATATATGTGTTGTAACACTAAAAGGAATATAATGAAAAATCAAGCTGGTCGTCCTGATTTGGGATCCAGGGGAAAATCTCTGTGTTTATCTGATTTATGTTTTATGCTCTCGCTATTGTTTATTTTCTGTTATAAGATTCGTGTGTAGATAATTTCTGTTCAGGGTTAAAACATACACTTTCTACTTTAGAATATGAAACAAACTTATCGACTGCAAACTATGTCACAAATCCACCCAGAATGTTATCAACCGAATGGTCTACAGTGTGAGTGATGGTGTTATTAGTATTTTCTAACTGTTGGATCTGTTGGGGTCCTGTGATTTGGCATATTGGCATGCCAAATGACAAGGCAACATCAGAACCACTTTGGAATCCTAGGATCTAGCCCTCCTTGATTTAGAGAGGGATCTCTCTATATGTGTTTTAGAATGATATGTTTTTAAAGCTCATGATGTGATATTAAGGTAGTTATGAAGCACAAGGGATTTGTTGTTTTTTTTTTGGTTGGGAATCATTAAATGAGAAGGTCATGTGAAGTGAAGGAGGAAATAAGTGGAAGGATGTTTCAACATGGGAAGATAGGTCGAAAAAATAGTGCTAAACCATTGGGATATGGAGTCATAAAATGGTTTATTTTCACAACAACTATTCAAGGGTTTTCATAGGGCAAGTCATCTATATCAGAAGATCATTATAGTTTATTTTGTGGTATGGAACATTAAGAAATGATGTGAAAGAAGCAAACATATAATAAAACAAAGGGCAACCTAAGACCAGGTAAGGACTTTGAACCTATCTTGATTTTGGCATGCTCTTAAGGGAAAAACATTTAAGATAAACTTAAAAAGTAACCTAAGATGAGGTAAGGAATTTGAACCTATCCTGCTTTTGGCATACTCTTCAAGGGAAACTTTCAAAACATCAACTGAAGACTAAACAAGGGACAGGGCTAACCATAAACTTCCTTGATTAGGACTTTACTTAGCATTTAGTGAAAATATCATTCAAGAACAGCATCTCAAGTTCAAATCATCAAGACATGGGCTTACCAACATTCCTTGACTGGTTATACTCTATTCAAATCATTCCCAAACACACATTTAGAAGAAAACATAAAGATAAAGCTTATCAGTGAGAAACAGGGTACTTTGCAGTAAATCCTACTCTATATTTGTTGTTCTTTATCAAATAATATGAACACAATGGAAACATAAGGAGAATAACAATTATAGTAAGAATAACATCACCAATGATTTAGATCAGGATCCAGTGAATCTGCTTGTCTATTTGATGTCCAAGACTAGTTACATACTTTGAGTCCAATAACTTTCTACAGTCTGATACTTCTCTTCCCAGCCTACTATATTACAACTACTTAGCAACTCTTACTCAATAACAGTTCAACAATTAACAATTTTCCAACCCTTTACAATGAGTTTTCTGTGAGTACATATAGGTGCCAAGAGGAAGAGTGTTGCAGAAATGGTAATAAATATAAATTAAGATAGAGTGGGATAGGTATTCAAATTCCCATTCTACTTAATAATCATAGCAATAACTGTTTACACCATTTTAGCTTCTTTTAGTTGAATGTGAAACCAACTAGTAGGCTGGTAATAACTCTGAGGCTTGTCCTTTGAAGCTATCTTGGTTTGAAGTACCCTGTTTGACCTCTGGGACAAGCAAACTGTCATTTTTGGGTTTTGAAGCCCCATGTCTGCTTAATAACTGTTTTGATAGTTTTAAAGAGGGTTTGTCAGTAGGATGGCTCTCAAGGTGTCTTTGAGAGGTAAAGCAAACTATAGGTGTCCGTTTGATCCTTTGGTGGAGTAATAGCTTCTGTAGATGTGGCATTCGAGACTTTCCTTTTGCTGATATGTCTTGTTTTAGCACTTTAAACACTAATATTTAGATTTTAATTGTGTTTTTAAGGCCTTATTAGATCTTCTTGGATCATCTTCTGTCTTTAAACTGTGTTTTGTCTTTATCCTTAATTTTTCGGTTAAGCCTTTGATCTTCGGATTTATGCTTTAACCTCTAACTTTCACCAATTTTCTTTGTTTTCCTTTGTGTACAGGTGGCTCCTTTTCCATGCTAGAGGGTTTTGCTGTATAACCAATGCTTCACGAAGCAATTGATTAAAACGTGGAATTAAACCGTGATATCCCCCTTTGCATTGAATTTGTCTTCGAGGATCTTCATCCTCAGTTTCTTACCACTCGTTTGGCTATGGGTGGACCCTTTAACACCTTGGCCAACATTAAAACCTGTAAATAAAACATCAAACGTTATGAAAACCCTGCACTTTGGTTCAACTGCATTCAGAAGATTGGGAATGGCTCGGGAGCAATTGTAGAGGAGGAGAATTGTGTGGAGGGAGGGTTTCAAAGAGAAAATTTAAGAACAAAGGTTTCAAATGTGAGTTTGGCGCGAAATGGGAGGAAAGTGGTTTTGGGAATACCACCAATGGTATTCTCATGAGGGATGGGAGGTTAGTGGTTTTAACCCAAATGGACGCGATACGGTTTAGAGGTTGACGCGTGTACCTCTAAAACTACCTATTTCGCATCAAAGATGCACGCTGGAGGCTTCAGGCAATTGGAGCGCATCAGCCGTCCGATCTGCAGGGATGAAAATCAACAGTGGTAAGTGAGCACAATGGAAAAAGATGCGAGGTAGAGGGGGAAAGATGGAGGACAGGTGGCGAGCGGAGAATGGCCCGGTGAACAGTTAGTTGGAAGGTGGGGCCGAGCTGACGTAAGAAAACTTGTCATGGAGTGGTAGTTTTATGTGCGGGGTTATATGGGAGGAGAGAATGCGCACCGTTGGATCAGGATTAGATCGACGACCGAGATCAACTATGGGGGGATGGAGGGTATGGACGGGTTTGCGGGCTTGGTGCCTCCGCAGTAAATATCAGCCGTTGGATAAAGATCTTTTGTGGTCAAAAGGGTCAACTGTAGGGGCACTAGTGAGTACGGGCCACCTTGGTCGGGTGCCCCTGCAATGAGCATGAGCCATTAGATTTCCACGATCAATGGTGGAGATTGACTTGGGGAGACAAAGGCGGATGGAAGAATTTAAGCGAAAGGGGCTGTGGGAAAAGAGGTGGGAATGTGGTCCCGTGGAAGAAAGGAGGGCCGAGGCTAAGAAGAAAAGGACTGAAGGCTACTACCTGGTCATGGGCGCAGGGTTATATGAGAAGCAGGGGTGGAGGGCTTAAGCCCTGAGGGGCTTAAGGCCTGTTTTTTAATATAAAAGAGCAGAAATAAGGCCTAAAGTGGGTTTTTTGGGCCTTTTTGAGATTTCCGATAGGTAAAATAGGTTTTTTAATCCATTATAAAGGGGTTTTATAATGCTTAAAGGGGTTTTATGGGAAAATGGGGGTAAATGAGGGAGGAAAGGGGCCTTTTTAGAGGAAAAATGAGATGAAGGGGTGAACATGGAGAATGCATATGAAGGGGAAATGATGAATAATGATGGTGGGATAACAAGCGTTCAAAACAATTCTCTTGGGACTAGTAAGGCTTCTTGGAATGCTCTTTTGAAGGAGACAGTAGTGAAGATTACTCTTAAGTCAGAGGACACCAAAAGGCTTCAAGAAAGAGTAGTTTTCTATGAAAATAATCTCTTGAAGGCTCACACAATAAATTTAGCCATCATCTGCTGCAACAAAGTTTACTTATGGCTAACAGGATCAACTCAGGCTTCCACTGAGTGATTTTATTGTCCGTCCAGCAGGTTTGAAACTTAGCTAACCTTAATAACCACTCCTGTAATTTGTGTGCAATGGTCACAAAGAAGATCTCGTCGAACTCTATGAAAATTTGTCTCTATTCCCAATCTTCAGTAGAAAATCTATTACTTCTATTCTCCTTGATGGCGAATTAGCGTACCTTTTGCTCGAACCAGTATTCTAATTCAGTCTTTGATGGCTGCCACAACATCAAATCACTCTCAAAACTATCCCAATACCAGAAATAGAACCATTTGTTGGCTTTAGGGATCCTAACCCAGGTTTAGAGTTATTGTGAAACCAAATTCTCACCCAAAGTAGTATGGGGGGGGTGCTAGAACTAGGTTTCCACACCCCGAGAGAGAATCAAATGAAGCGGGCATCCATAGATCTATCTTATAAAACAAACTATCTTGCGCACCAAAAATCCTAACTAGAAACCATGGGTCAATTAACACATGTTAACCATGCACACGCACACAGACAGTAGATCTAAAATCCATTTATCTATTCTAACAATGTATTATTCAACCTTTAAAGTAACATCTTTATGTACATACCTTACGCATCATAAAAAAAAATAGGTACACAACCCAATCTGATCACAGATAACATAAATCATATGTAGAAAACAAAAAATCATACACGAAAGAACAATTCATACACAAAAGAGAATCATAGATGCATTCGATACAAAGAATTTCCAAAACATATATTTATTATTCAGTCTTCATAGAAACCCTTACAATTTCACAGAAACCCTTACAATTCACCAGATCTACCCATGCACACAGTCGGGATAAGTTCTCCACACATAGATCCAGTAGGAGCCTTTCAGACACAAATGCATACAACATATTCAATTCCCAACTCTATCATTAATCATTCATCTATTGATTGACTTCTATCTGACTTGATCTATTATTATACTTATACCTTTTCTTGCACTTATACTATGGTCCTCAAACTATGGTTTGTGACCTCTAGTTTACCCTTTAACCCATTACAACTCATGAAGGGGATTTGACCCACCCCAAAGCCCCTTGAATCTTCTTTTTGTAGCACGCATGACTCAAAACTAACAAAAATACTAACATTTAGCTGAAAATTGTGGTCCTAAGGGACCGTTATCCAATAATCCTATCGAAATATAACTAACAGGACAAATGTAGATAAGAAGAAAGAAGATATTTTTAACTGTGCCACTGAGTATGTTGGCATGCTGACCCATTTTTTGCTGATTTGTCTCTCCATGACCTTAGTTCTTTCACAACCATGTGTATTCTTTAAATGTGACTTGGTTCTACGACCAACTCCTAAATTTTGATGACAACTGTCAAAAATCATTTAAAACAGGCACTACTGGAAATTCTAGTAAAAACCTGTAACTGCTAAAAAAACTATAATGCTACCGGAAATTTTAGTAGTGTTCTGTTCTAAATTATTTTTAATAGTTTTCAGCAGAATTTTTGAGCTAGTCCAAGGATGATAAGGACTCATAATGATAAGGATATGTTAAGTGATGGTTGATAAGTGGTTTTGAGGTTGTTCAAAGTCACATTTAATTAAGACACATGTGTATAAATTATACAACAAGCATGTATACCATCGATTCAATCCGATATAACAATGTACTAAAGTTAAATATTGAATCAGTTCTACAAATCAATTGTGAAATTAAAAACACAATTGCCAATCACATGAAGCAAAGAAGAATCAATCAAACCACAACAAGATAATTTCCTGGGGAAATGTTGCTGCTCTAAACCCCACTATATTCTATTTTATATTCATCATGGAATCATAAACAATTACATACAACTCTTCTCACAAGAGCCCTCTAGTACTCAAATAAGTGTCTCACACTATCTAAGATAAAACTGACCAATACTTAGCCAGTTTACTTCCTCCAGACATCCTGTCTTTCTTGTGCAATCCATGGTGAATGCAATCCCTATTATTTAGGAATTTTGGCCTTCATTGACTGCGCAAGTATCATGGGAACTCCAAAGGGTGTTTGGTTGCATGGTTGCAACCAAATAATCCTAAAATTGATAGTTAACTTCCCTTTCACCTAGATCTCAACTGGGTCTCCACTGGATCTGACATGCATGTAACTAATAATAGTAAATCCTCAGTTGCATGTGATATCACTGATTGTGAATTAATTAATATTCAAGTCACTTGATCTCTCACTATGGTATCTAAAAATTACAACTAGCACAGCTGAGTTTAACTCACTTAACTGTGTTAATTTTTTTACAACCTAGCACCACTGCACTTCAAACTCTGTTACAACTAGAATTAATCTGCATGCCTCACCAACTACCTCTAACTCGAAATTCATGAGCTAACTGATTTAATCACACTGAGTTAACTATTACAAGCTATTTTCAGATTAGATTACATTTTATTGTCCATCTTGATGAAGGGATAACTAAAATAGGGATGCACCAAGGTTAGCCCTATGGTCCCACCCTAGTGTAGGTGCAACTTGGAACTCCTGGTCCCACACTAGGCGTGGGTGCTGAAATTTCTTGTTGAATCTGAACACTCCCTTCAACAAGAAATGGATTATCCTTCACCCCAATCCTGCCTCTATGGTATTGAAATTTACTCCTGGTGAGTGCCTTCGTCATAATATCTACATCCTGATCTTTCATGGGAATGTATTGAAGAAACATTATTCTCCTCTACAAACAATGTCTGAGATGATGGTACCAGATACTATATGCTTGGACCTATCATGAAACATGGGATTAATTGAGATTTTAATGCAACTCTGATTATCACAATGTATCACTATCATATCCATCTGAGAACCAAACAAACCAACTAAGATATTTCTCATCCAGATAGCCTCACATGCAGCTTGAATTGCTACCATGTACTCTGATTTCATTGAACTGAGTGCCAGAGATCCCTTCTTCCTCTTGTACCAAGAAACTATTGTCAATCCTATGCTAAATATCCCTCGTTATGTGCTCTTTCTGTCTGATGGACTACTTTCCCAATCTGCATCCATGAAGCCTTGAAGCTTCACTCCCTCTGTCTATCTGTACCATAGACCATAATCTAATATGCCCCTCCGGTATCTTAAAACATGATTTCGTGCCTTCCAAAAGAGCTTGGTATTCTTAACCTTAGCTTGACTCAGCTGGTTAACAGTGTAGAAAATGTCTAGTCTGGTGTTCATTAAATACATTAGTGAACCAATTAACTTCTTGTAGACAGTAGCTTCCACTACCTCTCCATAAGTAGCATCCTTTTTCCTCCAATTTCATAGAAGAGTAGTATCTGTGGGTTTGCAGCTCTCCATGTGAAACTTAACCAATATCTCTTTGCCGTACTTTCCTTGAGACACAAAAAATTCACCATCCCACTGCCATATTTCCAAACCAAGGAAATAATGAAGGAGTCCCATGTCCTTCATTTTGAACTAACTTGCAAGATCCTCCTTGCATGAGTGTATCAGCTGCTCATCACTAGTCAAAATTAGATCATCAACATAAAGAAAACTAATTAATAGCTTACCCGCAACCACAATTTTGTACAGTTTTACATCAACTTCACTTTTGGTGGAGCCCAGTCCAATGAAATAGTTTTCTATCTGAGTGTACCAAGAACGAGGTGCTTGCTTCAGCCCATACAGTGCTCTCTTGAGTCAACACACATGCGAATCACTGTTGAAGATCTTGAAACCTTCAGGCTACTCTATGTACACTTCTTCCTCAATCACTCCATTGAGAAATGCAGTTTTCACATCCATCTAATGAATGTGCCAGCCCATCTGCGTTGAGATTGAAAGGGTGGATCTAATGGAAGAGTACCTTTCAATAGGCGCAAAGGTCTCATCATAATCGATCCCCTCAATCTGTGAGAATACCTAGGCCACAAACTTGGCCTTGTATTTCTCCACACTCCCATCAGTAGCTTGCTTTACCTTGTAGATCCATCTCGATCCAACCACTGATTTTTTGACCAGTCTTGGGACAATATCCCATGCACTGTTATTGAAAATGGAGTCATAATCCTCCACCATTGGATCAACCCAAGTTGGTTGTTGCATTTCTTCCTAAAATTAATATGGTTTAGTCACAATACATTTGCTCATAAGAGCCATGTATCTAGTTAACTTGTCTGGAGACTGTCTCTGTCTATGCTGTGAAGTAGGGACTCCTATATTCTCTGTAGCATCAAATATCAATCTATCAACTTCCGTGGTGCACCTTCTACCATTTCTGATGGATGGATATGCATGAGTGTTTTCTACCACTCCATGATCCTTCTCATGTGGCTGCTCCACATCTTGAGGCTCATCCTTGGGAACCAAGAGTTCCTGCTCTCCATGCAAGTCCAACTCCCTCCCAAGGGACAACGTATGGCTTTCTCCTCATCACAATTTATATATCCTCACACAACAGTAATTATGTTGTTTGGAAAATACACCTGATAGTTGTGGGGTGTCTCATTGCACCCCACAAAAATCCTGATTTCAGCTGTCGGTTCCAACTTATTCCTGGCATATTTGGTCACATGCACATATACATACGAGCCAAAAATATTAAAGTGTGAAACATCGGTTTATTACCTTCGAAAGCCTCTTCTGGCGTACTCATACCAAGTATCCTATGAGGACAACGATTCTACACAAATACTGTAGTGTTGCATGCTTTCTCCCATAGATGCATCGGTAGGCCTTGATTATACACCCACAATATTTCTGTTCTTTCTTTTAGTGACTTCATTTTTTTGTGGGTTATGAGGCACTATCAGTTCTCTTTTAATTCCTTATTTTCTGCAGAAGTTCTTGAATTTGTTAGAGATGTATTCTCCACCATTATCACTCTTACTAGCCTTCACTGGCTTTCCTGTGTCTTTCTCCACCAGTGCCTTAAACTCAAGAAAATTTTAGAACATCTAATATTTCTTCTACATGAAGAAGATCTAGCACTTACGAGAAAATTCATAAAAAAATATCACATAGTACTTATGTTTTGCCGTCAAAGCAACATAGAATGGTCTACACACGTCTGTGTGAACTCCCTCAAGGATCCTCAAAGCTCGGTTCTCCTTCTCATGAAAGGTGGCCTTTACATATTTTCCCATAGTACATCCCTAACATGTGTCTGAATGAAAAAGTGTACCCTTGGGAATACCAGTAGAAATATGCTACATGACTTTCAAGGCTCCATGGTGAAGATGGCCCAATCTCCTGTGTCATAATTCACCCTCATCCCAGACCACCACTTTGTCTACCTTTCCCATCAATGCTGCACAACCATATACATCTAGCTTGTAGAGATTCTTAACTCAAACCCCTATATTATTGGCATGCCATGTTTTTTTGTGTCGCAGGAAAGATTTTCCTTCACTAAAAATAACATCATAGGCTCTATCCTCCAACATTGCAACTAAGACTATATTTTTCTTCAAACATGATATATGCATTACATATTTTAATTGAAAGGGTTTACCTGACTACCTCTGGAAGGTAATTGTACCAATCCCAGTAGCCATGTACCGCTCACCATCACCCATTTCAATATGCATCTGGAGATCCTTCTCCTCCAAGCTATTGAAAAATTCCTTGTCTCCCGTCATGTGAAAGGAAGCGCCACTATCCAAATACCACATAGATCCCAAGGCACTTGACATGATGCATGCTATTAATGAGAATTCAAGATCAAATTGTGAGTTCAAAGCCTCACTAGCTACAGATCTTCCAACCTTATTGTTCTTCTTCTTTTGTGGACAGTTAGTAGCATAATTCCCATGCTCGTGAGAGTGAAAACACTTCACCCTGGATATGTCCCGCTTCCTTCAATCTTTGGACTCGAATTTGGAATGGAATTTATTTCCCTTCCCCTTATTTTCCTTGGCATCCAAAGCACAATATTCTTCATCTCCATTCTTAGATGAAGATCCATCTTTGGTGTTCTGTTTGAACTCCTCCTGCACCAAATCCGACCACAGTCATTCCCAATCTAGTAGCTTTTCCCTTCCATTCACAGAGTCTTGATAACTATGCCAACTCTTGAGAAGTCCTAGGGGAGCCAATCTCACCAAATCATCATCAGTGATAGTTATGCCAATGCTCCCCAGTTCATCCCCACATTGGAAAAACTTTGTTAAATATTTTGGCATGGAGTCGCCTTTCTCCATCTTGATCTTCCTAAGTTTATCTTTGAGCGCCAATTTCCTATAGTCATTGCTGTTCTGAAATAGATTCGTCGAAGCCTTCCACATTGCATATGGTGTGGGCCTCCATCATACTCCCTCCAATGGGATCCTCCTTTCTTTTTCCACTTTCTTTTGCCATGCGTCAAGATTTGCAGCATCTATCGCAGTGGGTTTATGAAAATCATTGTCAATGAATTTGTTCAAGCCATTGTCTTCAATTACTACCTCCATCATGTCTTTCCAAGAAATATATTTAGAGCTTCCCTTGAGTGCATACTCCAACCTCAAGCCATTGAAATCCATTTCGATCCTTAATCAGTTGTATCACCAAGAAAGTATTTTTGCAAATTCAAATTCTATCCAATCACAAACTCAACTCCTCCTTCACTATTTTGATTTCCTGTGCTCCTATACCATGTAGAAATTATACAACAAGCATGTATATCATGGATTCAATTCAATCTAACAATGTACTAAATTTAAATACTGAATCGCTTCTACAAATAAATTTAGGAATAAAAAACACAAACGCCAATCACATGAAGCAACGAAGAATCAATGAAGCCACAACACAGATAATTTCTCAAGAAAAGCTTGCTGGTCAAAACCCCACTATCTTCTATTGTATATTCAGCATGGAATCATGAAACAATTACATACAAATCTTCTCACAACAAACCTCCTGTACTCAAACAATTGTCTCGCATTTTTTTAGATAAAACTGACCAATACTTATCAAATTTACTACCTCCAGACAGCCTACCTTTCTTGTGCAATCCCTGATGAATGAAATCCTTATTATTTAGGAATTTTGGCCTTCCTTGACTGCGCAAGTATCATGGCCACTCCAATGGGTGTTGGGTTGCATGGGTGCAACCCAATAATCATACAACTGATAGTCAACTTCCCTTTCACCTAAATCTCCACTCGGTCTCCACTAGATTTGACATGCATGCAACTAATAATAGTAAATCCTCAGTTGCATGTGATATCACTGATTGTGAATTAATTAATATTTAATTCACTTGATCTCTCACTAGTGTATCTAACAGTTAGAACTAGCACAACTAAGTTTAACTCACTTAACTAAGTTAAACTATTTACATCCTGCCTTAACTAATGCACCACTGCACTTCGAACTCTGTTACAAATAGAATTACTCTACATGGTGATGAGGTCCATCATTAGACATATTTGGAGGGGTTAATAGTCACCTTTTTGCCTTCTTAGATCTCTTTTTCTTGCATTTTTATTATTATTTGGGTTTATGATGCTAGTATAGGTGGTGATTATTTCTAACATACTCTTAGTGCCTAATATAAGGTTGAGTGTAGAAAATCATGATTTATTAAGAATTTTTATAAAGATTTTATCACAAAGACTTGGAGGAGACAACAAGGAAAAATTATAGGAGGATTGTCCACCCTCAAAGGTAGCCAAAGGATCCCAAATATTCTCTCCAACAATTCGAATTCCAAAGGTAGCTGAGCAACTGAAAGAGGAGAGCACTCAACCTTGGTTTGTAATATTCCCAATTAGCTTTCAACTAGTTGGAATATTATATGTTGCTTCTATTTTTAGTCTAGAGGAATAAGTGGGGTAGAGAGACCCTTAAATCTCTTTAGTAGGATTAAATAACTTCTAGTATGGATGTGGATCAGTTTAGATAGTCAAAATAAAGCCACCTTGGGTGTGAAAGGGGGCAATGCATGTAGACTGGGTCAAGGTTGACCAAATCAACAATGCTGCCAAAGAAGAGAGTGGAGCTAGTTGGACAGCGCAATTTTGGAGGAGGAGTCTTTGAATGGAAGTAACCTCATAAATGAGTGGGGCCAAAGGTGAGGAAGCTCACCAAGAATATAAGGGAAGGGATGGTGTTACACCATTTTTTGGTCATCTAGCCTATTATCATTAGATGGACCCAAGTACACCATGTAAGACCAATTTTACCCTAAGTAAAATTTCTTTCACTATGTAAAATAACTTAGTAAAAAACCTTTATTAAGTTGTTTATGGTCTAAACAGGAAACCCCAAAGGGAAATAATAAACAAATCTATATTTGTTTATATTTCCTAAAGGAATAATTGGTTAAACATCAATTTAATTATTATTCCTGGTCATATTTAACCCAAAACAAGGAAATCAATTAAATAAATCCTTATTTATTTGATTATTTCCTAGGAATAAGTTATTTAATCCTTATTTAAATAATATTCCTTCTTAAATATGACTAAATCATTTATAAATAATTAAATAAATCATTATTTATTTAATTATCATTCAACCACTTCCTTAAAATAATAAATAAATCATTTATTCATTTGTTATTTACAAATAAAGGGATTTTACCCAAGTCAAATACCTTTTCCCTCCAAAAAATATAATAAAATATTCCTAAAAGGTGGTTCTAGAATTTGGTTAATAATATCTTATTCATACACCAAGTCCTAGACTACCCTAATATTTTATTATAAATAGAAGGGTTTTCCTATTCATTTGTCAGCTTTCATTGCCTACTAGATCACTCTGGATCTATGCTCTTGGTCTGAATTTGAGCCATTATCATTGTCAAATTTTCTATCATTCCACTTTGTGAGCTCCCTTTGAGTTCTATGTTTGTCTGGGTTTTCTACACCAGCAAGAGAGAGAAATTTTAGATCTGAAGTGCTGAGGACTTTCAAGAACCCATCCCATTGAGGAGAATTGGAAACACCTTTCTTGTTTTCCTCTCAGGTGCCCTTTAATATAAAAAATTCTTTCAAAAACATTGTTCTTGTCTTGTTTATTGGATGCATGGAGCAAAATTTCATTTTCACTGCATAATGTCTTTTTATGCATTGACTTGGATTTGTGCAACTTTGTCTTGATCAACTAACTGTAGATTTGAAGATATTGGCAGCCATAATTGATGTTAGGGCTATTTGTTATGTGTAGCTAAAGTGGTCTTTTTCTGACAAAAGATTCATACTAACAATTGGCGACTCCACACGAGTTTTCTTTTACGACCACTGTCGTTTTATATATTCCTGCATATCCGGCTATTTTATACCCTAGGGTTTCTCTTTCGTTTTTTTTTTTTCCTATTTTCATGGTTTTTTTCACCTCAAAAACCCTCAAACATCAAAATTTTTAACTCTCGTGTGTTTCTGACCCTATTGCGTAGGTGACAAACATCAGCAGTAACTGAGACGACAACTTTTTCTGAAATCTGCCGCTAAGAGACCCGGATCTGCAGGTTGCACTTATCGGCCCAAAACCTGCGACCTGGCCTAGAGGACGCACTTTTCTGCCCCAAAGCTGTGACCTGGATTGAAAACAGGTCAGAACCTGCGACCTGCACTTTTTTCTATACTTTTCTAACAATTTTTCTGGGTTTTTCTGAAGCTTCTGTCAGGGTTTTCCAGCCTATGTCTCCACTCGTTTAGACCTGTTTCTGATCTTTTTTACTCAACTAAGTGGGAATATTTCCCCCTAGGGCTTTAGTACCCTCCACTTTTTGTGGAAGAGTTTCTAGTTGTTTCAGACATCTGAATTTTCAGAGTTTCATCCTTCTTCTTTTCAGATCTGATACCTCCTTTTCATATCCCTTCCAGATCAGCTATTCTCCCTTTCAAATCACCTCATATAGTTTTGTTTGGGTTTTCCTCTAGGGTCACCTCCTTGTCCCTTCTACCTTTAGCTGATTTCCTCCTTTGTTACAGCAACCTTTCCTCTGTCTCTTTGCTATTTTCTACACCTCTTTTCAGCAGATCTCTCCTTTAGATCCCTATCCCTCCTGACCTTAGATCTATTGGCCCCATTTTTCGAGTGTTTTGACTAGATTTTTTCCCTCTTTTAGACTAATTTTGAGAGACTCACCTTCTTAGGTTAGATCGATGCATTGTTAGCTATTAATTTTATGTTATTTCAACCTTATTTACTATTCTCTATAGATTTATTTTCAGTTACGCAGCACACTTTTTCTTTTACTCTCAAAACGTCTGGGTTTAAAAATTAAAATTAACACACACCACACACTGACCCTAAGTGAAGAAGAGCCTGGTTAACACCACCAGGCCAAGACTTTAAAATCAATTGACCCTACACCTCTCTGCCCTTGTTTCGACATCATCGTCATTTGATCCTACACCTCCCTGCCTTTATTGGTCCTTCTTCTTCCCTTTGTGCTTTCATCATTGTGCCTCCAAGGTACTTATCCCGGAGACTTATTGGCCTTCACCCTCAGTTTTCCGATTGGTCGACTTACTCCCTCCCACCGTCGTCGAGTTAGTCCTCCCTCGAGTCTGCACTCCGACTCTTCTTCTGATTCTTCGGGTTCTCCCCATACTTCCGGTTCTCTCCCTGTTACCTTCACCATGCCTAGATCAGGGCCTAATGCTAGCAGCAACCCCGGTCCTACTACTTGGTCTATTACTAGTGGAACCACCATGGGAACTACCTCGACTGTCCCTTTGCTCCCTTATATGGTTGGTCTCAGTCTCCCAAATTTAAATCAGTTGATCAATGATCCTATATGCCATGATGTTTGTTGGTTTTCTATGCCAACCAATCTCCCCTCTGACATTCCCAAGTTTGAAGGCCTTGCTAGTAAATATCCCTCTAGCCATATGCAATATTTCCACATGTGGTGTTCATCCAATTCCATTACTGATGATTCCATCTATCTTAGATTGTTCCAATGCACGCTTACTAGCGAGTCTTCTAAATGGTATGTTGATCAGACCACCTCTTCCCATACCACCTTTGTGACCATTGCCCAAGCCTTCTTATCTTATTTCCAGCTCCCTCTCCGATACGACACTAGTACCGAACTCTTGACTTCTTTCCGTCAATCACCTTCGACCTGCATTTCTGCTCATGTCCAGGAATGGCAAAGAAGAAGGAGCTTATGTCGAGCTCCCACCTTTGAAGATCGGATCTATATGGACTTGTTCCTTCGCTCTCTCTTACCTACCATTGGCAAAGATGTCGCATCCCAGTTCCCACAAACCAAAGAAGCCACCCTCCAAATAGCCTTGAAACATGACCTCATCTATGCTCAATTTGGTTTTGTTTATACCATCCTTCCTGACCTCACAAAACCCGGTGGCGCTAACGCCCCAAGGGAATCTCACCTTGCTAATGGTATCGTTGGAGCTCTTTCACATACCTACGCTCAACCTCCTATGGGCTATGGTTTCCCTCCAGGAGGGGCCAGCACCTCGAACACTTTCCCCCCTCCAGGTAGCATTTATCCAGGATACGGCATGCATCCTCCTTTTTCCCACCCTCCTGCTTACCTCAATGTTTCCCATCCTAACTCTTATCCGTACCCACAGCTTGGCATCCCATCTCCTCCAGCATTTGGACCTCTACCTCCCTTGCCTTCTCAACCCCCGCCACAGCAACTACTACCCCCTCCAGGGCAAGTATTTGCACATCAGGGCGTGACTAATCCTCCTTCTTCTCAAAGAAAGAGGAAAGGCAATCAAAACCAATCTACCCCTAGTAATCATGGATCCAATCCTCCAAGTATTGATTATAACACTGCTAACCAGCCACAGGGCTCTCAGCCCAAGCCGGACAGACCTCTTCGCACCAATAAACCTTGTTCATGTTGCGGTGTTTATGGTCATTACACTCACAATTGTCCCCTATTACCATAGATTCGGTAGATGTGGGACTCTCAGGCTACATTACGGGGACATCATACCTCCCCTACTATTCCCCCCAATGCGGCTACTTCTCAACCAGCCATGTTTACCGATCCTTTCCCTCAACAAGGATTCGTGGCTACTCAACCACCTCATGCCCCGGTAACCACTCAACCTTCCCCTTCTAGTTCCTCCAATTACCAAATTCTTATGATGACTTTTGACCAACCTCTCACCATCGAGCTTAACCTTCAAACGCGGTCTCGTCAGTACTCCACGCCTCCTTCTCCGTCTGTCCTCGAGTCACCATCTTCAGGTCCTAGAGGGCCTCTATCGACACCCAATGGTCCCTTGCATATCCCTCAGCCCAAAGCTGAGGTTCATACCAAGATTCCTAAGGGCCCATTATGCCAAAATGCTGCTTCTAGTCGAGCTGCCCATTCGTATAGCATAGTAGATGATTTGGCACAATCCCCTGCTGCCATTTCAACACTGGAACTCCTCCAGTCGTGCCCTTCTCAAAGGAAGGCTCTAGTATCTACCATGGGTACTGTAGATCTTGTTGATGACCAATTGATTGTTTTTTATGCCCATTAGTCAAACCATCCTCCCCTTCCTGCTTCCGTTGCTTTCCAAATCCCAATAAAAATCCAGAATGCCAACTTTACTCAGTGTATTATTGATGAGGGGGCATCCACCTGTGTGATGTCTGCTTCAGTTTGGAAACAACTCGGATCTCCTGAGCTGGCCCCTTCCACCATCACCCTTCGTGCATGGGATGGCCATGCTTCCTAGCCCATTGGCCTATTCCATAATTGTCCTATCACTCTTGTGGGAAAGACTGTTTTCGTTGACGTTGAAGTCATTGACGCCCCTCTTGATTATAACATTATTTTGGGGCATAACTACACCTATTCCATGTCTGTTGTCCCATCTATGGTCCACTGCAAGATATTTTTCCCTCATAATGGAAATATAGTCACCATTAACCAGTTGACATATCATGATCCAAAATCTCAGACCTCCCCTGAGTCGACCATCTCTTCTATAGCCAATAAGAAAACCGTCGATTCTTTGACTAGTGTCTCCCCCGACGTCTACAAAGACTCCTCCTTGCTTGGAACCTTCCCTGATCTTCCTCCTCCTCTTGTCTCTAATCCCAGCTTAGCGAATGTTTTCATTATGCAATCATCTCGGGCTGACCTTAAGCAGCCCACCTCGGCTAGTCAGCAACCTCAACCTCGCCCACCGCAACCTACTCCTAGCCCTTCGCCCCAGCTAGCCGGACCTCTTCCTTCTAGCCCTTCTTCTACCGCTGGTGCCCAAGAGCCCCTTTATCCTCCAGGGTCGGTCCCAACAAGTCTCAACCCTCTTGGAGCCATCCCCCCCGGACATTACCTCACTAGTCAGATACCTTTCCTTGCTCCCCCTCCTGGAGTTTATTCGGTCCCCATCATGGCCACTCTCTCCCTCCCCAATTTAACCCTGGGCATACCCGTCTGGTACCTTGACCCTCTAGCCACTACCCCACCTGGTCACCCCAAACCATACCTTGCTTTGACACTAGTTCAACTGATTCCCTTAGCTTCTTTTGTCACTACAGTGTCACCAGCACCTCAACAAGACCATTCTCCTGCTGTGACAGCTACAGGAAAGAATGGAAAAGCTTGCAAGGGGGCATCTAAAGACAAGGCCACCCTGACTGAACCTACCGCTCCTCCACCCTCCAAGCCTTATGCCTTGTGTGACGGTGTCATTCATGCCACCCATACTTGTCTTGAGTTGCCTCATATCAAACCCATGGTTAAAGTCGCGTTCCCTGAGTCTACGGTCCTTGAATCCTCCATTTCTTCCGCGTCCACAGCCAAGAACCAAAATTCTCTTCACACCAACAAATCCTATGCTCTGTGTGGTTTCCATGGTCATTATTCTCACTATTTTCCTCACCTCACGCATTACCGAGCCTCTTTAGAGGTCATTTGCGAGTATGAGATTGAACAAAATCAATCCGCCTCTCCCATCCTTGCGCAATATGCGTCAGGCCAACTCGAGGATCCACTTGCTACCATTGACATTCCTCCCCTTGATTTTGAGATGACGGAACCCACTGCCCCCCTCCTATACCTATCATCATCTGCGTGACCCTCGGAGTACATTCCCTCTGAATCCCCTCTGTCTATTTTGCTTGATCTCCCTTCAACAACATTCTTGGGCTCCACATCATTTGACCATGTTTTTACTTGTTCTTCTGTCATCCCCCATAATGATTAGTATGTGAGCCTTTCTTCCCATGCTGATGATTTGGGTAGCTTTGCAGTGTCATGTGGTTTTCTCGACCTTTTCTTTCCCACCCATAACCAGGATGATACCATCTGTAGCTATGATGTTCTCCGTAGCATGAGCTCCAGCTATTCCTCCCATAGCCCTCATACATCACTCTCTAGTCGGTATATGAGTCATAATCATCCTACCTAGACTACTCCCTCCCGTAATTTTCATTTGATGTCTACCCTTCACTCACGTTGCCATCATTATTCTTCCACTTCCCATTTCTTGTCTTGTGACACTATTTCGCAAGACCTCCTGTCCACACATTATATTGGCTATGCCGATGGGGCAAGTCACTATTCCCGGAATCTAGCCTCGGCAACTTGGGATATCTTCACCCCCTTGCATACCGTCATTCTTTCTAATGGGGTCTGCATTGGTAATGCCACCAATAATCAGGCCGAATACGATGCAATACATGGCCTCTTAGCTGATGTCCTCTCTCATTGCATCCTCCATATGCACGTTCATTTAGATTCCCTGCTTCTTGTCTTACAACTCAATGGTGTCTATCGTGTGCATAACCCTATCCTTTTTAGACGATATTTACAAGTGAAACTTTTGATACATGAATTTAGGTTCATTACTTTCCATCATGTACCTAGAGGAAAAAATCACTACATAGATAGCATTGCAAACCATGTTTTAGACTGGCATTTATCACACACAAGACAATAAAATTCCAAATCATCAACACAATGCATATTCATAATATATATCATATACCATGTTTTTAAAGTCCATCTATTCTAATACATATGACATGCCCATAACATGTTACAAAATACAAAACTCAAAACTGGGGGGCACCACTTTCCCCTACATACACACTAGGGGGCACCACCTTCCCTACATCTAATCACTCTTTGGAGGATCTTGAGCCAATGGCTCTATTCCCGCAACTCGTAGATCACGCACAGTCTGACCGGCCAGCGCCATGCGCCACATGACACCTCGCCATTCTGAGGGTAGCCCAATACATAGATCTATGTACTGGTCGTCTAAGTCTTGCCAACCCCACTCCGAAACACCAGTCAGTAGCCCCTCACATCTACGATGGATGTCCTCCAGGAAAGCGGTCATATCCTCATTCTGTGCCATTCTCAATCCACTAGCACCTGTAGTTCCTGCTACTACGGGTCATCCCATATATCTGGCCAGTTTCACCGGAGCTATATCTGCATAAAAAAGGTATAAGGATCAGTACAATAAATACTATTCACAAACTTCAACATGCACGTAAATTATTAGTTACTTGTCACTTACCATCGAGCACCCATACTCGACTAGGCAGAAGCAACAAGTCTGAATCTCCCTAATAACTCATCCCACTATAGGGATAGTCGTCTATGTACAACGACATCTGATCCCAATGGGAAAAGAACTCTAGTCGGAACACCCTTCTGACTGCCCCTCCTCCTCCTCTACACAGTAGTCGCCCCCATCGACGCATCTTGGGTTCTCTTAGACCCCCATCAAGTAGTTGTACATGAGGTCGCAAGGTCGGGATCTTCTAAAAAAAGAAGGAGCACAATACAGTCCCATAAGCGCAATCATGGTTCACTTGCTTCTTGCAAAGCAACAGCTGTCATTTAAATGACACTAACATCATCTGGTCCCACCCATAGTAGGTCCCACTCAACACACTTTCTACAATCATCATCTGCCCTCCAGTGATGTGATGGAGCACCTGGCTGCCCAGGATCCGCAACACTACTGCCACCATTGAACGAGTCTCTAACCTCTCTAGATCCCCAATCGATATCTGAGTCCCTTTGACTTGGAGGCCTGGTCGACAATATTGCTCTAAAAACTCCATGATGTTACGCCCCCACGGTAACACTGGCTGTGTATTTCCCACCATCCCTAATGGTGGGAGACCAGTCAGGAAATACAGATCCTGGACTGTCAGCTCAATTTTGTGCCCCTGCACTCTAAAGACCTCATGATCTGGATCCCAATAATTGAAAATCCAGGCCAACAAGGGATCCCCAGCTCTCATCAGAGGGTTCACCACAAATTTCAGAACCCCAAACCTAGCCAATGCACGATGGACACCTTGATCCACTTGGATTTCCAACCGTAATGTACCCAGGTCTCTTTCTCTCTCCACTTGATCCATATATCTGCCATCTCTGCACAAAAACATCATCTTTGTCAGTACAGGTTGGAAAAACTGCATTCAATTATACAAAACCTGACTCCCTACCCACAACAACACTGAAATCACCTTCATCTGACAGGTCACACTTTTTGGCTAAATCCTGGGACAAGTAACACTTTTCAGGCCAAAACTTGCTTCCCAGGTCACAGTTTTTGGCCCAAAAAGTGCGACTCGGCCGTAAAGATGAGGGAGGGGTTGTTCCTGAGATTTGGGACCCTAATCTGAAATTTTCATCCATAAAAAACAAATAGTAGGATTAGGCCTCTTACCTACAACTGAAGGATCTTGATTCCAACGGTCGGTTTGTCCGCTACGAACGCTGCAAGATTTAGGGCCTCCTCTCCTCTCTATATTCACCACAGCTACATAAGAAAATTTATGCATTTAGAGGGAAAATGCCTTATTAGAAGAAAAACCCCTGATTTTTCTTTCGCCCACTACAAAAAAACCATAGCCTCATTTGACACAATGTCTATACCGTTGGAAAGCTCTCACCGAGCACTCAAAGGCGCTTCTATTAGTTTTTCATGATCTGATACTTCACTAGGACACATTTTCCCCACGAAGGCTCTATTCACTTCTCCTTCAAATTGGATTTCTTCACTTACAACACTTGTATTTGGGGCACCACTTTGCCTCCATACTTGTTCTTTTTCGTGTTGATTTTCGTCATGAGCTACCCCCTTGTACTCATGTTTTTATGGTCCCCCATTGGACCTTTACTATGTGGCAGCACCATTGTGTCGCCCTTGTTTAGAGAATCTGAGTTGAGTCATAATTGCATTCATGGAGTCTATCCTGAGCCCCTTTGTACCCTACTATAGTCATCCATCCTTCATTGCCTGGTCCCTCTCTCATGTCGCACATGATGGCATTCAGTCCCACTGTCCCCTATCCCTCCTGATATTGTGCCAGTCGCTGCCATGTCATCCATGCCCTTTATGCTCTAACAAGGGAAGTGGTCCATTCGCTACTCAGTATCCCCCATTTCATCATCATCATTAGTGTCAGTCTGTCAGTCGCTCTACTATTTTCTCTCATGCCTTAGATGAGGATCCCTTATTTCCTCACCTATGGCGGACCTCCTTCTATCGAAATCATCTCATTCACTCCAGAAGACAGGTCTAGAGGGTGGTGTACCTTGGTTCCAGCTTCTACTCTTGTTCAGTGCCTTGGATCAGGAAAAGGGATTTATCATTACCCTTTGACTTGATTGTTTCTCAGCTCCAGCTCTTTTCAGCATGATCGAGATCCGTATAGTTGATGGTCTCGTGATGCAGCAGTAGATACTGGTGATTCCCGGGTGTGTGTGATATTTCTCAACCCTCATGAGGGGGTGGCCCTGCAGGTAGCCCCCCACATGCCTGGATGACCTCTTCATTGCAGCCTTTGATGCAACTCCATATATTTGATGACGCTGGCCTTAGCCGCTTGTAGCACCTCTTTGATTTGCATGTATCAGTCAGATTTTGCGAGCCCTTCCCCATTTATAGGGGGCATTTGGGTTGTATTTGTATCTCATGTACTCATATATTATTGTATAAGTCCTGGCTATTATCCTAGGCATAGCATGTATGTGGGATTCCTCATTATATCTTTTATCTAGCTCATGTTTATGCCAGCATGTACTTTATAGTTCAGTCCCTTGTTTACTGGACACACTATTCTTTTGTACTTTGTCTCAACGGGCATAGGTATGCCTCCCTCGCCGCCTCTAGCACAGGTATCCTCTCATAAAATGAGACTTGTTGCACCTGTAAGTCTCATATCCTCAGGGTCTAGTTCTTTAGCACTTTAGACTACCTTACATTTCTCTCTCTGACTTCTCTTTTGATGTCTGGTGATTGAGTTCTTACAACGTACTTCAGTCATACGATTTTCTCCTAACACTTGTACGCCGGGGGGCATTCTGTTACACCATTTTTTGGTCATCTAACCTATTATCATTAGATGGACCCAAGTACACCATGTAAGACCAATTTTACCCTAAGTAAAATTTCTTTCACTATGTAAAATAACTTGGTAAAACACCTTTATTAAGTTGTTTATGGTCTAAACAGGAAACCCCAAAAGGAAATAATAAATAAATCTATATTTTTTTATATTTCCTAAAGGAATAATTGGTTAAACATCAATTTAATTATTATTCCTGGTCATATTTAACCCAAAACAAGGAAATCAATTAAATAAATCCTTATTTATTTGATTATTTCCTAGGAATAAGTTATTTAATCCTTATTTAAATAATATTCCTTGTTAAATATCACTAAATAATTTATAAATAATTAAATAAATAATTATTTATTTAATTATAATTCAACCACTTACTTAAAATAATAAATAAATCATTTTTTTATTTATTATTTACAAATAAAGGGATTTGACCCAAGTCAAATACCTTTTCCCTCCAACAAATATAACAAAATATTCCTAAAAGGTGGTTCTAGAATTTGGTTAATAATATTTTATTCATGCACCAAGTCCTAGACTACCCTAATATTTTGTTATAAATAGAAGGGTTTTCCTATTCATTTGTCAGCTTTCATTGCCTACTAGATCACTCTGGATCTATGCTCTTGGTCTGACTTTGAGCCATTATCAATGTCAAATTTTCTATCATTCCACTTTGTGAGCTCCCTTTGAGTTCTATGTTTGTCTGGGTTTTCTACACCAACAAGAGAGAGAAATTTTAGATCTGAAGTGTTGAGGACTTTCAAGAACCCATCCCATTAAGGAGAATTGGAAACACCTTTCTTGTTTTCCTCTCAGGTGCCCTTTAATATAAAAAGTTCTTTCAAAATCATTGTTCTTGTCTTGTCTATTGGATGCATGGAGAAAAATTTCATTTTCATTGCTTAATGTCTTTTTATGCATAGATCTGGATTTGTGCATCTTTGTCTTGATCAACTAAGTGCAGATTTGAAGATATTGGTAGCCATAATTGATGTTAGGGCTATTTTTTATGCGTAGCTAAAGTGGTCTTTTTCCGACAAAAGATTCATACTAACAGATGGTAGCCATGAGAGGCATTCAGAATATTGTTTATGTTTGGCTCTTATGACTTATTTCATGCTTCATCTCTTTAGCTGAGTTTGTTGTACTATTTAGTACAAGGGCATTTCCATACGGGAATCCCATACTCTATCTTGGAGGACTTGAGAAGGCCATCTAGGAGGAGTATTCTGAGCTTCATTTCCACCATCAAGAATTGGGCCAAGAAGTCACCTACAGCCACAATGGAGTCTCCTTAAGGAACTGCGTTATTTTTCATGGTGTTGCAGTGGAGGGGTGCAAAACCCTGTTTATGCGCTAGTTTCCTAGTGTAAGGAGCAGCCTTTCACCCGGAAAGCTAGGGAGAAGAAGTTACAGCCATATCTTTGTCATTTCAATAATTTTGCAATAGAGCTTCAGTGATACAGCGTGATTCAGCCAAAGAGTTGTTCTCTACACTTTTTCCATCTTGTGTATTTCAAGAAACCCTTGCCAGGTTATCTTGGGATTGTGTTTGAGAGACTAGTTCTCCACTTTCAGCTCCTTTTGAGTAATATATCAACAGATCCATTCATCTTTATTTTCATATAGCATTAACCCTCACTGGGACTATGTTTTCATGTATTCCGGAATTTCTGTGGTGCAACATCCCTTTGCATCATTATTTGTTGTACATTTCAATTGGGTGTTCAATATTGATGTATTTCCTAATTTGGAATATTACAGTGGTATTAGAGCTCTAATGTTGGCTCATCTTGTGGGGAAATACATCTATAGCCATGGAGGAGAAAGAGATCCCAAAAATTCTTCTTCAGACCATGTGGAACATTGCGAAATATATCAAGGAGATGAGATTTGAAAGACAAAAGGAATCCCCTAGAGGGTTTAACCATGGAGAAAGCTCCAACACTTCACATTTATGGTGGGAACGATTAGTAGCATGGCATTCTTCACAATTCTCCACTGTGCCTACATTTCTATCATTGGAAGGTGAGGAAGGAGGGCCTTTGAGGGAAGAAACCCTTGGTGACTGTTTTGTGGAATATGAATCTAAATCCCATAGGTTCAAGGAGAATTTGAACTTTCAGGATTTTTTTCAGATAAAGGATGGTAGGAGACCCTTCAATCACCATAAAAAGGGAGGGTACATGAAAAACCAAGATCTGTAGTGCAGTTTTGGCAGATTCATTTTTCCCTCTTATGATGGATCACTGAAGTGCACAACTAAGGCTTGGGTAGAGAAGTTGGATACTTACTTCCAACTCAACAAAGTTTTAGAATTGGAGGCTATCAAAATAGCAGCACTGCACATAGAAGGTGAGGCACATGAGTGGTGGTTTCATGGGTTATCTACACTGGGGCATGCTAGTATCACTTCATATTCAGACTTCTCCCAGAGGTTGGTGGGGAGATTTGATCCCAGGGATCCGGAAGCACACTTTGTGGGGCTAACCAAGATCAAGAAATTAGGAGGTTTAGAAACTTATATCTTTGAGTTTATAAAGCTTTCAGTCATGGTATTTGGCCTCACTATGACCAGGAGAGTATGCATGTTCATTGATGGGATGGTTGAACCATTGCATGGGTTGGTGAAATCTACTAGACCAACTATGCTCCAAGAATATATGGAGAGGGCTAGGGACCTACAACATGCTTTACCCAAGGCAAAGGCCCCTTTGCAAAAAAATATCTCCTCTTACACAAAGGAGAATCAGGAGAATAAATATCTTGATAATTGTTAGAGAGATCTAAGGAAGAAGAAACTTTATTTCACTTGTCATGAACCATGGGTACCAAACCACTAATGTGTTGCAGGGAAGGAACATTGTATTTAGATATTTTTTTATGAGGAGAAGAAGACAAACATTGTAGCAAGAGGAGGAGGTGCACCACCCATGGGAGATGTAGTGGGAGCATTTGCTCCAATAGGAGGAACTCTTGCAGCTTTGAGGGGAGTTACCAAGTATCTAACTTTAAGGGTTAGAGGCACTATTCTGGGGAAAAGAGTATCAGTATTGGTAGACAGTGGAGCTACCCATCACTTTATTGACACATTGTTGGTGCAAAGGAGGGGAATTCACATAGAATATTTTGAGGGTTTCTCAATTTTGGTTCTAGGAGCTAGAACCATGCAGTGTGACAAATATGTTCCCGCATTAACCATCACTATGGGAACCTACACACTGATAGAGCACTTCTTTGTGGTCAATATTCCAGACACCAATGTGATATTGGTTGTCCAGTGGTTAATCAATCCACCCCAAATTGTCTCATCACATAGGATGGAAGCTAATTGCATAGAGGGGACATAGACTGGGCAGTAGAAATGTGTATGTCAGAAGCAGCGAGCAAGGATTCACCAGTAAATCTAGATGTACAATCTATTTTGGACCGATACTCCACAGTATTTGGAGATATCCCACCTGGGAGACGTCCTGGCCGAGGATTTGAGCACACTATTGAGTTGGAGCAGGGGATCCAAGAAGTATCACCACACCCTATATGCACCCCAAAGCCTACAGGGATGAGATTGAAAATGCCATTCATGAGATTTTGGCCTTGGGACACATTTGGCCTAGCACCAGTCCTTTTTCCTCTTCAGTGGTCTTGGTGAAGAAGAAGGATGGCACATTGAGGATGTACATGGATTATAGAGCTTTGAGCAAAAATACCATGAAGAACAGATACCCAATTCCCAGGATCGATGAGTTGATGGATGAACTAAGAGGGTCCAAGTATTTTTCCCAGATTGATTTTAGAGCGGGGTATCATAAAATCAAAGTGAGGGATTAAGATATCCCCAGGACAACACTCTGATGTCACTATGGCCATTTTGAGTTCCTGGTAATGCCTTTTGGGCTAACCAATGCTCTGACAACATTCCATTCTTACATGAACCACATTTTCCATGGTCACTTAAGGAAGTTTGTATTGTTATTTTTTGATGACATTCTCATTTACAGCCGCACATGGGAGGAGCATTTACAACATATTGAGGCAATATTATGCATTCTTAAAGAGCATAAGTTCTATGATGAGCTCTCTAAGTGTGAGTTTGGGCTCACAGAGATGCTCTATCTTGACCACATCATTGGAGTAGATGGGGTGAGATTTCATGAAGAGAAGATCCATGCTATCAGAGATTGGCCCAAGCCAAAGAATGTCATAGAACTTTGGGGGTTTGTAGGCATATGTACATATTACCGGAAGTTTGTAAAAGGGTTCTCTCAACTAGCAGCACCACTTATAGATCTAACTAAGAAGGGATCTTTCATTTGGACAGTCACATCGCAGAGATATTTTTATAAGCTCAAGGAGGTGATGAGTAGCTACCCAGTATTAGATCTGCCTGATTTTACCCAACCCTTTGTGTTGGAATGTGATGCTTCGGGAGAAGGCAATGGAGCAATATTGATGCAAGGGGGACACCCCATAGTTTTCGAGAGTCATAATTTTCTGCCACATAAGAGGATATACCCCATATATGATAAGGGGATGATGGCTATTATGCATGATTTATCCAAGTTCCGGAAATATTTGGTGGGTAATAGATTTCGAGTGAAGAGTGATCATAATAGTCTTTGATTATTCTTGAGCAGAAGCAGCTTCAGGAGAGGCAGCAGAATTGGATGAGTAAGATCTAAGAATATGAATTTGACATAGAATATGTCAATGGGAAGAGTAATATAGTGGCATATTCTCTATCTTGGAGGCCACCAATGTTGTCCTTAATGAGCATGGATACAGATTGGAAGGCTCAGTTTCTAGTGGAATACTCTAAAGAACACTTTGCATGTGAGATCCTAGATGGATTGGTGACTGATGAGAGGCATAGAGTGATGGATGAGGTCATATATTATCAGGATTGGGTCTTCTTAGCTAGAGATTCTAAGCTCAAAAAAATTATTTTTCAGGCATCACATGATTCACCACTTGTAGGGCATCAAGGATTCACCAAGACATATTGGGCTATTTGGGAGAGATTCTCATGGAAGGGTCTCAAGGAGGATGTGATCCAACACATCAAGGAGTGCATAGTTTTCTAGCAGAAAAAAGGAGAGCACCACCATCCCATAGGATTATTGCAGCCACTCCCTATTTCGGATGGAAAATGGGAAAGTATTTCCATGCACATCATCACTAGTCTACCTACAGTTCAGGGTGAGGATTGTATCTTTGTAGTTGTTGATAGAATAACAAAATATTGACATTTCTTTGCTATTTATACATGATATACTGCTTCACAGGTAGCCGAGATCTTCTTTAGAGATGTTTTTATACTTCATGATCTTCCAAAGACCATAGTCAGTGATCGGGATAGCCGCTTCATGGGTGGCTTTTGGCAAGAGATTTTTCAGTTAGTGGGTACTGAGTTGACACCAAGTACCATCTATCACCCACAAACCAATGGATAGAAAGAAATAGTAAACAAGTGGTTGGAAGGCTAATTGTGGAACTATGTTTCAGGGCAGCAGAGAGAATGGTTGCGCTGGCTCCATTCGGGGGAGTATTGCTACAACACAACCTTTCATATGTCCATTGGCATGACCCCATTTCGAGCCATTTATGGGTATGATGCACTATCATCTATTGATGTGATTTTTGGAGAAATTAAAGCTCCTAGAGCAAAGAAGTGGATTCAAGAGAGTTAGAATATACTCCGAGCCCTCACGAACAACATTGCTACACCACAAAATGAACAGAATATGTATGCAGACTGTGGTCGAATAGAGAGGAAGTTTGAGGTGGAATATTTGGTATATATTCATCTTCAACCTTATATAAAATATGCACTTAAGGAGAAAGGAGATGAGAAGCTTAAACCTCGGTTCTATGGGCCATACAGAGTGATCCTTCGTGTTGGAGAAGTAGCATATGAGCTAGAGCTTCCTATTGGGAGCAAGATCCATAACATTTCTCATTTCTCATGCCTCAAGAAGGCCATTGGACAAAATGTAGTTGCCACTATGGATCTCCCACCTATTGATGATGAGGGACATATATTTTTCCAACCAAAGGGTAGCTTGGATACTCGGGAGAGGCAGCTCAGGAGTAGGGTGGTTAAAGAATATCTGATTCGATGGAGGAATCTTCTCGACGAGGATGCCACTTGGGAGGGAGAGAATATTTTGCAGCATCCTTATTTAATGTTGCTTGAGGACAAGAAAATTTTAAAGGGGAGGACCATAATATTCCCAATTAGCTTTCAACTAGTTGGAATATTATATGTTGCTTCTATTTTTAGTCTAGAGGAATAAGTGGGGTAGGGAGACCCTTAAATCTCTTTAGTAGGAATAAATCACTTCTAGTATGGATGTGGATCAGTTTAGATATTCAAAATAAATCCATGTTGGGTGTGAAAGGGGGAAATGCATGTAGACAAGGTCAAGGTTGACCAAATCAACAACGCTGCCAAATAAGAGAGTGGAGCTAGTGGGGACAACGTAGTTTTGGAGGAGGACTCTTTGCATGGAAGTAACCTCATAAATGAGTGGGGTCAAGGGTTAGGAATCTCACAAAGAATATAAGGGAAGGGATGGTAGCCATGAGAGGTAGTCTGAATATTGTTTATGTTTGAGTCTTGTGACTTATTGCATGCTTCAATTGTTTAACTGAGTTTGTTGTACTGTTTAGTACAAGGGCATTTCCATGCGGGAATCCCACACTCTATCTTGGAGGACTTGATAAGGCCATCTAAGAGGAGTATTCTGAGCTTCATTTCCACCATCTGTCATTGTGCCAAGTAGTCACCTATAGCCACAACACAATATCCTTGAGGAACTACATTATTTTTCATGGTGTTGCAGTGGAGGGGTGCAAAAACTTGTTTATGAGCTAGTTTCCTAGTGAAAGGAGGAACCTTTCACCCGGAAATATAGGGAGGAGAAGTTACAACCAGATATTTGTTATTTCAACCATTTTGTAGCAGAGCTTCAGTGATACAATGTGATTCAGCCACAAATTTGCAGTCTTCACTTTTTTCATCTTGTGTATTTTAAGAAACCCTTGTCGGGTTATCTTGGGATTGTGTTTGAGAGACTAGTTCTCCATTTTCAGCTCGTTTTGAGTAATATATCAACAGATCCATTCATATTTATTTTCTTGTAGAAGTAACCCTCACTGGGACTGCGTTTTCATGTATTCTGACATTTCTGTGTTGCAGCATCGCTTGGGATTCTAGTATTTATGGGCTTTGGAGGCTTTTTTGCCTAGTTTGAGTGATTTGTTCCTCAACACATTGTATATTTTGCTGCTCTAATACATAGTCTAATGTATCTATGATTTTCTCATATTTTTTTCATCATTATTTGCTATACATTTTAGTTTGGTGCTCAATATTGTTGTCTTTCCTAATTTGGAATATTACATGGTTTACTTGGAGTCCAGTGGACACAGTCACCATTTTTTATGGAGTTGTTGGTAGCTGCCTTGTAGACTAAATAGAGGAGAGCTAGAGATAGGCAGAGTTAGTCTATCCTAGTCTTGCTTCTATTCATAATTATCATTGTGAACTATTGAAACTTTTTTTTTATTCAAGGATAGAAACTTTCAAGCAATGTATTGTAATATTCCCAATTAGTCATGAGTTAGTTGGAATATTAAATTTTCTTTTGTTGCTTTTTTTTATGAATAAGAGGACAATGGAGGTCCACAATTCTCCTTAATAATGAATAAATCAATGCCAATATGAAAAGGATAGATCTTGGCAGCTTAATTGAGCACCCTTCGATGTGAAAAGGGACTGGAACACCTTGACTAGGTCAACTTTGACCAAATCAACAATGTTGTCATGGAGGAGTGGCCATTAATGAAAGACAACACAAATTTAGATGAGACACCTTGCATGGAAGTAGTGTCATAAATGAATGGGGCTTAGGGTTTGGAAGCTCATTTCTTATAAAAGGAAGAGGATGGCAACCATATTCATTATGTATTGGTATTTTATATTTCTAAATATATGGGCCTATTTAGACATATAGTTTTCTTTGGTTATTTAGCTAAGATTGCAGCGATGTTTAGCACAGGGTGTTCCTGATCGAGAATCCCACCTCTTTCCTTGAGAGGCCTCTTGGAATAGTTTTTACTACATTCCACTATCAGGAATTTAGCCAAATATTTATTCTTAATGTACAATGCAGTTTTTTGTTGAGAGGTTGTGTTGTGTTGTAGGGCAGAAGCTGTGGAGGTTTGGTTCGGGAGATTTCTGAACTAGATCTCATTGGAGGGAGGTTCCTTTCTCTTGGGAGGCTAGTAAAGAAGGCCATAGAGATTTATTAGGACATTTGGAATCAAGACATAGTATTTTAATGCCCTACAACGTAGTTCTAGACCATGACTACATTATTTTAGTGAGATGTTGTAGTGGGCAACCCAAAAAGGGCTGAAAATACGAAGTTAATATCTGGCCATACCATTTGTGGGGTTTTCTGGGTGTTTTGAGTAGAATTCGTGGTTAAAACATTGGATTTTTCAGAGCACTCTAACAACCTTCTGCACATGGTTCTTCTCCTCAGTAGCAGGAGTTTCCAGCCACAGCAGCAGTAGCAGCACAACATTTCTAGTGCTTGGTTTCTTTAGTGTATTTCATATTTTATGTTGTTTATAATGGTATGACTCAATTGTTTCTGCTCATAGTTATAATGTCTTGATGTAAATTTCAGTTGCAACATATTTTTGGCATTTTCCAGATCCTAGTGCTATGTTCTTGTTTTTATTTATTTGAAATGATGCATTTTTTCTATATTCCTGCCTTTTCCATTTTGGAATATTACAGTGGTATCAAAGCATAACCTTGGCACAGCCTATGCATCTTGAAAAGCCAATATGTCATTCGAAGAAGGAGGTCCTCTTACCAATAGAGATAAGAGGTATGAAAGAAGAAGACACTGGAAGTTTTATTATACAAATGACAAAGAAGATGAGGGTAAAACCCCTTTATCTAAAGGAGAAGATGAAGAGAATGAGTTTCCTAAGATTCTTCTCAAAGCCGTGGAAGAAATTGTTAGAGAAATGAAGGAGATGAGGATGGATAGATACAAATAATACCTTAAAGGATTTGAACATGTTGAAGGCTCTGGCATTTCTCATAACTGGAGTGATCAACTAGTGTAGCAACAATAAGTTTCCCAATGCTCTAAAATGCCTACATTCTTGGCAGTGGGAAATTAAGGGTTTCAAGAACAAGAATCCCTTCAAGGCTATCTCATGGAGTTTGAGTCTTAAACTCAAATATTCAAGGACCACTTGAGTTTTCAAGAATTTTTTCAAATTAAGGACAATAGGACACCCAAGCATCACAATATAAGTGGTGGCTTCATTCAGAATCATGATCTACACCGCACTATGAGAATATTCTTCTTACCCAACTTTGATGGGTCATCTAAATGCCAATTTGACTACATATTCATAGTTCACAAGGAGGCTGGTGGAGAGGTTTGATAGAAGAGATCCTGGAGCACCATTCATGAGGCTTGCAAATCTTAAACAATCATGTAATCTAGAAACTTGCATTTCTGAATTTTTAAGATTTTCTGTTATGGTTCCTAATTTATCTGTAGCAAGAAGGGTGTATATGTTCATTGATTGGTTAGATGAACCTCTTCATGGGTTGGTTAAGTCTACCAAGCCCACTACCTTTTAAGATATGATTGCAAGGGCTAGAGATCTTCAAGATGCCTTGCCAAAATCAAAGGCAATTTTTCAACACAATCCCTCTTTTCCATCAAAGGGAAAAGATGATAAGGCTCCTCTTTCAAAGGAGAGACAAAATAAAAAACTTCTTGATGATGATATCTGAAGGGACTTGAAGAGGAGGAATATTTGCTTCACATGCCAAGAATCTTGGGCACCCAGACACAGATGTGCAGCAGGAAAGGCACACTACATAGAGGTCTTCTTAGATGATGAGGAAGAAGAAGAAGAAGAAGAAGAACAAGTGAGGGGTCACATCGCTGAAATAGCAGAAGATGATCCACCACCACCTAGGGGTGAGGATGGAGCAATGGCTCCAATTAGAGGAACTCTTGCATCATTAAGAGTGGTACCCAACTATCATAAAACTTCCACACATGAATTAGAGATGTATTTGCATATTGGAAGCAAGGACCTAACAGTCCCATCTATTATGCCTTTGAGATTGGTTCATGGGACATTATTATTTTGTGGAAAACCACCTTGAAGGCCACCTGATCTAGATTTGGTGAGAGAAGTCTCATAACATGATGTTCCATGCATAGATCCAGGAGAGATGGGAGCATTAGAAGGCCAAGATACAATGCTGAGAGTCTTGGGTAGACTCAAGGAGGAGGGATTCATCCTCCCAACATCAGCATTACCCACTCTCATTTCAGTTTTTTCTCTGTGGAAGGAGAAGCATGGGAAGGATAGAAACCTTCCAACATGCATCTTTTGCATGGGATATTTCAAGGAGGAGAGCAACCATATGACAGATGTTCTTTGTGATAGATCATCAGTGCTATCACTATGGAAGTTTGATCAATATTGGAAATCCCAACTGTTGGTGGATTATTCCAAGGATCTTTTCACATGCATGATACTTGATGACCAGCTACATGAATAGGGCTATTCAGTCCAAGAATAAGTCATCTACTATCATGGTAGGATCTTCTTATATAAAGCCTCCAAGCTCAAGGAGAAGTTACTACAAAGGGCTTATGAGGAATTCCTTTTCAGCCATACTTATTCCATGAAGGCCTACAACACTATCATGGAGAGCTATACTTGGGAAGGCTATGGAGAGGAAATATATCAGAATTTTCAAATATGTGTGAACTAGGTGGAGTTGGAAGAAAGACATAACTCAATGAAGGAGTTATCACAACCACCTCTTTCCTCTTTTGGAATGAGAGGGGATATATCAATGGATCACTCATTTTGTATGAGCATAATTTTTGGTAAGGAACATGCTTATGTACATAATATTTCATTTGATGATTACTTCCATTCCTTTGCTATGTATATGCAGGCCATAGCTCCAAGGAGGATAATTATTCCATATAAAACTCATGTCCAAATTTGGGCCATAAACATTTCTAAACATGGCCACTCCCTTGGAGGACATAGGGAGATATTGTATCATTGTGGGTGCACTCCAAAAGCACCAAACATATCTCACACTTTCAGCCATTGTGTGAAGACTTTGGAAGCAATTAAGTGGTGGGGAAACCACTTACCATACCATTATCTGATGCAGTTAGTAGATATACTGTGGTGGTTCCACGTGTAGGACTATAACCCACCTCCATTTGTACAAATTTCTATTTGTATGTACTTATTTTTTACTCCATACATTGATGATGTACCTATTCTGTTTATGTGAATGTTTGGGGGGAGGATGGGAGGAATGTATTTTCCATATGGGAGATAGATTATCCATGTTCATTATGCTACATGTTTCAGGGAGAACATTGGGCAAACCATGTTGGTTTCCTTGGAACTATTTTCTCCTTGTGGGATGAATTATTTGCATCTCATAAGAACTTTTGGGGAGCATTCATGGAGGGATGGATTGGTAGACACTTAGCTTATGAGGGAAGATTATCACATGTTGGTGTCCCCAATGGTGGAGGAGAAGAGTTGTAGCACTCACCTTGTCATTTGATTGAGGACAAGCAACATTTGCGAAGGGAGGACTGTAATATTCCCAATTAGCCATGAGCTAGTAGGAATATTAGCTTTTGTTTTGCTGCTTTGTTTTATGAATAAGAGGACAATGGAGGTCCATAATTCTCCTTAGTAATGAATAAATCAATTCCAATGTGAAAAGAATAGATCTTGACAGCCTAATTGAACACCCTTAGGTGTGAAAAGGGGCTGGAACACCTTAACTGGGTCAACTTTGACCAAATCAACAACACTATCACGGAGTAGTGGACATCAATGAAAGACATCACAATTTTAGATGGAGACACCTTGCATGGAAGTAGTGTCATAAATTAATGGGGCTTAGGGTTTGGAAGCTAATTTCTTATAAAAGGAATAGGATGGCAGCCATACTCATTATGTATTGGTATTTTATATTTCTGGATATATGGCCTGTTTAGACATATAGCTTTCTTTGGTTGTTTAGCTAAGATTGCAGTGCTGTTTAGCACAGGGTGTTCCTGATCAGGAATCCCACCTGTTAACACTAGAAAATTGTACAGCAGAAGATGACATTAATTAATGTCGAGCCCAAGGATTTACAGGACAGGGACATATTATGGAATCAAGAAGTATTTAAAATCTCTGAGGTTTTGAGAAAATCAAATTTGAACTAGTCATAAATGCTCAAATGCACACTTTATCCTTCGAAAAGAGCACCTTCTGCATCCACTGGAGCCCAATAAGCACGCATTCCTAGAAGTAGAAAAAGGTCACTTTCCGGGACCATAAGCAAGCAAAGGACAGTTTCTCCTTATGTGAAAGCCACCTAAGGACAACACCAATGCCTCCTTAGACATTGTGTGAGCACACAAAAGCATATTTGAGCACACAATGGAATCACACCTCTCCCTTAGGTCACCATCCATCATGTACCAAGGGAGGGAAGGAGGATTTGAAGCTCACCTATATAAACCCACCAAGAGATGAAAAAATGGTGATCACAAAGTTATGCTGGCCAAAGTTGCCCAAGCAACACGATTATTGTGTGTGACCCAAGGAGTTGGAGCAAGAGAGGACTCGATGGTTGGCCACCCAACATCTTAGTCCACCACAGCACAGAGAGAGAGTTAGACTACGTTAGAAGGCAGAACTTGAAGGACAGACATCCTTTCATCAGAACCTAGAGCCATTTCCTAGGGGCCCTTTGGAAAGTGGGTAAGATTTGTTTTTATTCCAAGCATTCAATAAGAAGAGGCCATCGAGCCATTGTTTACCTTGTTATTGTTTGTAACTCTCTATATAGCTTCTTTTGTGTATTTAGTTTTAGTTTTTTTTTTAACAGAGCATACTTCAGCGTATTACTTCATTTATGTTTTATGATTTTGAGCTCCCCTCACATACTGTCTATTACCTATAGTTTAGAAGGTATACCACACTCTCTAAACTCGTGCGATTTCGTGCACCCGTGTGTCGAATCCACCACAACACCACCTCTTTCCTTGAGAGGCCTATTGGAAGAGTTTTAACTACATTCTACTATCAGGAATTTGGCCAAAGCTTCAATATTAATGTACAACGTAGTTTTCTATTCAGAGGTTGTGTTGTGTTGCAGGGTAGAAGTTGTGGAGGTTTGATTTGGGAGATTTCTAAGCTAGATCTCATTGGAGGGAGGTTACTTTCTCTTAGGAGGCCAGTAAAGAAGGCCCTATAGCTTTATTGGCACATTTGGAATTATTCCATAGTATTTTTATTCCCTAAAACTCAGTTCCTGTCCATGACTACGTTATTTTAGTGAGTTATTGTAGTGGGCAACCCAAAAAGGACTGAAAATCCAAAGTTAAGATCTAGCCAAACCATTTCTGGGTTTTGCTGGGTTTGTTGAGTAGAATACTTAGTTAAACTCCCAGATTATTCTGAGAACTCTAACAACCTTCCACACTTGGTTCTTCTCCTTAGTAGCAGTGGTTTCCAGTAGCAACATTAGTAGCACAACATTTCCAGTGTTTGGTTTCTTTAGTGTATTTCAGCCATATTGTGGCTTGAGTACATTCCTTTTGGAGCACTATGTACATTCATATTTTCTGTTGTTTATAATGATATGACTCAATTGTTTCTACTAATAATTATAATGTCTTGATGTAAATTTCAGTTGCAGCATATTTCCAGCATTTTCCAGATCTTAGTGCTATATTCTTGTTTTGCTTTATTTGGAATGCTGCATTTGTTCTATATTCCTGTCTTTTCCATTTTGGAGTATTACATGTATGTAGTTATTCTTTTATGAAATAATCAGACTGATTTCATTTGATTGATTTAGCTAGTTTTTCTTTTGCTATTAAAGTTAGATCTACTTTTGATAAGTTTCATTACTATTTAGTTTTTGTGTTGTTGTACTTCTAATTTCTTATGCATAATGAAATATAGGAAAAACTCCAAAACTATGGTCAATTATCCCCCCTCTCATCTTTGTCAATAGAGTTCGAGTAGGGCGGACCTTCCTACAAGCCAAAATTGCTTTCTGTTCGAATTCGGGGAAGAATTTTATTTACCAAATCCATGCCTTTCCTTCACTATTTCACCCTGCTTTTCTATTTGTTTCCCGTGCGTGAATCCATAGGTGTGCTTCACTTCTGAGCACTACTATTATGCTTCTATTCCCTTCCTTTACTTCTCACCTTAGCATTGCACTTACCTTTCTTTCGAACACCCTTGAGCCCTTCAGCCTTATTTCCCTGTGTTTCTCCATTCACAGCTGCCTTATCCTTTTTACGAAAAACACATGAAAAAACATATAGAACCACCACAAGCCCAACCTCCACCTTTTCACCTTGAGACTCCTGCTACCGTATGTCGCACTTCACAATCGCAACATTTAATGTTTACCTTTAACACTTACCACTCGTTCCTTGCGATTGCGATATTGCGAAATCGCAAATCGCACTTCGCACTGCTTACCTTTTTCCTTGAATACTTACAGCTCTCCTTTGCAGATTGCTTGCCTTATTCCTTCATTCTATCGATCACCATCTTCAAACTCCTTTTAATGCAAAAATTCTTAAAAACCATCAAAAACCTGACCTCCGCCTTCCTCCTCGAGACTCCCTCCATCGTACGTCACATTTCGCAAATCACAACATTTAGCGTTTACTTTGACACTTACCGCTCGTTCGTTGCAATTGTGATATTGCGAAATTGGAAAATCGCACTGTCCAACTATTAGCTTTTACCTTTAACTCTTAATTCTTGTTCTTGCGATTGTGATATTGTGACATCACATATCGCAATTCGCAACTTTTCCCTTTCTTCTTTTCATCGCCACATCATCTGCATCGCAAATTGCAACCCGCAACCTTTACCATATCACAAATCACAACTTTTCCATTTCTTCTTTTCACCGCCACATCATTTGCATCGGAAATCGTAACCCAAAACCTTTACCGTATTGCAAATCGCACTTCTCTAAACTTACCACATCGCAGATCGTAGCCCGCAACATTTACCGCATCGCAAATCACTCTTCGTGCATTTTAGTTCATTCTCTTAAGTCCTTACCGCTATCCATTTAAAATTGTAATATTTTGATTTTCAACCCGCCATGTCACTCATCGCACTTCACACTTCATAAAATTATTTTATTCCATTAAGTCCCTATTTATATCCATTTAAACTTGCGAAGTTGCGATTGCGACATCGCATGTCACGTATTTTGTCCTCCATCGCACTCTGCCATTGCACTTTTGAGTTATTTCCACTCCAAATTCATTTCTCACTTTATAATAAAGTTTTCTAAGGGTTTAACCCCCTCTTTCTTCTTCCAAACCTTGTTTCATGTGTTGGACCCCCCACTAGCCTCTTTTAGCCCTTTTTATTCCTCTAAGCTACAAATTAACTCTTTTTAATTAGAATTAAGTCATTGGTAGTTTAGTTGCATGGATAAGATCATGGTATATAGATAATAGGATAAGTAGAATACATTTAGCCATTTGGCCAAGTTAAGTTTGGTTTAGAATTAGTTTCCTTTCTGCCGTTTATTTTCAGCAAGTTAGCTTAGTTTATTTTCAGTCATTTCCCTTTCTGCCAATTAAATTAGTTTCATTCTTGTCATTTCTTTTTAGCACTTCAGTTTAATTTCATTTCTATCATTTCCTTCCAGTAACTTACATTCCAGTTGTTCTCATAATTTAATAAATAACACCCTTTCGTAGAGAAGAAAAGGATGACATGAATACAATGCATCTGTTGTGTATATAGCATTTTCACCTCAAATTTTATGTGAACACCGAGTTGATAAAGTAAAGTAGGGCAACTCCTGGGAGTTGCAGCACTCTTGGTGCAATACCAGGGCTCACAAATTTTTGGCGCCATTGCCGAGGAGGTGTCTAGTAGATATTTTTATTTTGTTTTATCATTGCTTTATCCTTTCCTTTCTTTTTATGTCACTTAAGAAATATTAAAAAAGTACAAAAAGATATGATTTCCATGCCTCGTAGGGATAAGAATACTCAAAGAAAAACCTTACCTAAAACCCCCACATCACCTCCTAGCCACCCTTCACTCTTCTTCAGTGGCAGTGAGATTGAACCCCCTATAGGAGAGCCTTCTGAATATTTTGAGGATCCTATTGGGGAAGAATAAGAATACCTTGTTTCAACTGAGGGACCTACTTCACCTATCTTAACCATGGTTGGGACCTAGAGAGCCTTTCCCACAAGAGAGGTCAATGGGGACACTAATATGAAAAACATTATCCCCTCAGCTCTTCCACACTTCCATGGAATTACCTCTCAGGACCCTGACACATTCATGTTTGAATTTCCTATGGTCTATAGGAGTTATGACTACACCTCTGATGATCAGAAGTTGAATCTATTCCCATCCACCCTTAAGGATGCAGCCTTGCGTTGGTTCATGTGTTTGTCTGGGGATAGCATCACTACCTCATCACATATGGGAGAGACCTTCAGCAGTAAGTACAAAGACTACTGTAGGTCCAACGAAACTAAGGATGAGATATTTATGATGACTCTAGGGCCTGATGTAATATTCCAAAAATTTAGATTTCATCTAAATGGAATATTATAGTTGTTTTATCACTAGGTAGGTGACTAAGTGGGTAGGGAGACTCATAAAACCCCTTTAGAAGGAATAATAACACTCCTAATGTGAAAATAGGAAGAATAAGTAGCTGGATTAAGCACCTTTGGGTGTGAACAGGGACTGAATCATGTTGGTTCAGTCAACTTTGACCAAATCAACAATGTTAGCATGGAGGAGTGGTATTTATGATGAGACGACACAATTTTAGTGGAGGAAAAATTACATGAGCTTGGTGGAAAGTATGGATGGGACCCAATGTGAGGAGGCTCTCATGATATATATGGAGGGGATAGCAACCATTTTTATTCATGTTTTAAATTATCATTTGATATTGGTCCATTTAGAATTTTTCTTCCTCTTGCTGTTTAGCAAGGTTGCTATGTTGTTTAGCACAAGGGTGTTCCTGATTGGAAATCCCTACCTCATCCTCAGGGAAGGAGAGGTTCTTTGAGCTTCATTTCCTCATTCTAGAATTCTAGCCAAGCTACCTCCTTTAGCTACAACGCAGTTTCTATTTAGAGTTGGGTGTGCTACAAGGTGCAGCAAAGGAGGATCACATAGAGCTATTTCTGAGCTTGTTTTTTAGTGGAGAGGTACCCTATCCATTGGAGGATCAGAAAGGAGGGCTCCTTAGTATATTTTCTCATATTTGGCATCAAACAAACCATCTATTATCCCTCACAACACAGTCACAATTCTGAATAGCATTATTTTTGAAAGCAATTGCTCGGAGAGTTCATTGAGCTCATCAGGAGGGTGTATTTCTGAGCAGAGGGATCAACCTTCTATTTAGAAATACCATTGGAGGAGGACATCACCATTTCATATCTGTCACAACCTTATTTTATATCAGAACTATTTTTCAGTGGCATATTAACCCCAGGGTTATTTGTCACATTGTATATTTCTCGGTATTTCTAACAATCTTTTCCAGGTTGGCTAGAAATCTTGTCTTGGAGCCCACATCTTCTTTGCTGGGAATTTATTTTGTTTCTATCAGCCACATATCATTTATATATGTATTTAGAAGTAGCTACACTGATATAGATAGTGCTATCACTGCTCTCCGGCATTCTATACAGTTGCAGCAACTCATGCGCTGATTGTTTTGATCCTTGGAGGCTTGTTCCTATTTCTTGAGTGGCTTGTCCCTCATGATATTTTTGTATATTTTTGCTGATATATTAATAAAATTATGTATCTATATTGATCCCTCTCATGTCATATTTATATTTTCCATGCTTTAAATTTTTATGAGCTATATTGCTACTATTTCCAATTTGTAATATTACACCTAATGAATCCCTAGAGGATTATGAAGAGAGATTTAAATTGAACTATAAGAGAGCCAACTGTACTCTTGATCCTGACTTACTTAAACTTGTACTTTTTTGAGGGATCAGTGAAGAGATGATAAAAACCTTGAATATGTTATCAGGAGGAGATATCTACCAACAACCCTATGAAACAATCAAAAATATCTTCCAGAACCATTATAAGGCATTTAGGAAGAAAGGCAGAGCTAGCCAAAGTACATCCAATACCCCTTCCTCTTCCACATTCATAAAACATGAGATTTGAAACATGCTAGAGGACTTCAAGGGTGACATGCTTCACACCTTTGTTTTTCAAATGGACACAATGCAGGTCAAAAGGAAGAAAGAGGAAGCAAAGAGAGCCCTGGCCATATTTTGTCCTAGATGTACTAGGAAACACCCAAGAAATGAATGTCCACTGAATTTCACAGAGGTTTTCTTAGTTTGTGAATAGAATCATGCCAAAGACAATTGTCCCTCCTTACCTAGACTTAAATTTGTATATCAAGGTGGGGAAACAATGCGAGAGCAACTCTGTTTCATCAACCAGAGAAGGCCTCAGGGCCCTTGGCCATATCAACAAGGTATGCAAGGTGCACCTCACTCTTACTATTACAACAATTAGAGTGCACCCATGGAACCTTGGTACACCCCCACTCCTCCATCATAGCCACTCCTCCATCCTAGTCTACACCTCCTACTTGGCCTTCCAACCCTTCATATCACACTTAGCCAATAAACCAACCATTTCAACAATATGTTCCACAAAAAAATTAGTGGAAAAATCCATCCCAAGGGTGGAGGCCTCAAAAAAATCAACTACCTTCTCTAATGCCCCCAACCCAACCTCAACCTTAGCTTACTCATGTTTTTCCACCTAGGCTACCTATACTTGCAAAGCCCAATCCGAACCTGAACAACAGACAGGCACAACATGCTCCCAGTGGAGAAACATCCCATCCAAATTATGGTGTGGAGATACAAAAAGTTAATATTAGGTCGGGAAGAGTACTCCCAAACAAACATCCCCCATCTCCACCTGTAGAGGTAGAGGAGGAAAAGGAAGAAGATAACACCCTAATCCAACAACCTCCTTTTCCTGAGTGCTTGATCCACCCTAATTAGCACACCCCAGAGGAGACTAAACTCCTGGGAGGATTAGAAAATTTGTGTGTAAAGATACCACTTCTCTAGGCCATTAAGTATGTCCCTATCTATAATAGGCTCATCAAAGAAATTTTCTTCAAGAACCCTAGAAGGAGGAAGAGAGATACCCCACCATCAATGTCGTAGGACAATTGTCTGACCTGTTGTTGGGAAAGGTGATATTTCCAAAATACCTAGACCCTGGTAGTCCAATTGTTGATGTACATATATATGGTGTCATAGTCCCCAACACTCTAAATTATTTAGGGGTTGCCATCAATATCATGACCAAGGAAACTATGTTGAAACTTAATCTCTAAGGGACTTTGAGGAAAACCACAACAATTATGCAACTTGCAGATTAGTCCACAGTAACTCCGAAATGAATTGTTGAGGATGTTATGGTTATCATTAGCTCTTGGGAGTATCCTACAGATTCCCTAGTCCTACAGCCAAAAACCAAGTTTAATGGTTATCCTCTCATCTTAAGGAGACCTTGGTTAGCCACTGCAAACACTTATATTAGTTGTCAGGCCAGAAACATGACTATAAAAAATGGGCCTTTGTCTAAACAACTAGTGTTATATCCTCCAGCCTAGCCTTCCATTGATCACAATCTCCCTATATGGTTGGAGGATGAAGAATATGAGTTATATCACACTGCCCCTATGTTTACCATAGATGCTATCTTTAGAGGGGGGAAGCTTGATGAAGATGAATTCATCGACCATGCCATTCAAAACCAATCCTCCACTAACACTCCTCTCGAAACCCTAGTCAAAGAGTCTGAAATCCAAACTTGGATGGAAGTGCAATCAATTGAGACAGCCTCTGAAGCCACCAAAGCTGTCGAGTTTGGCCCATCCAAATCTCTAAAAATCAACCCAAACCTCTCAAATGAAGAAGAGAAGCAGTTATGCCATCTTTTGAAAGAAAATCTTGAAGCATTTTCTTTAGATTACAAGGACATGAAAGGGGTGCATCCTTCGGTATGAAGACATCACATTTACATCAAAGAAGGATGCAATCTTGTCAGACAAACCCAAAGAAGAATGAACCTAGCTTTAAAGGACATAGTCAAAGAAGAGTTGCAGAAGCTATTGGATGTGGGGTTCATATATCCTATATCTGATAGTGACTAGGTATCTTCCCTTGTCCTAGTGCCAAAGAAGAATGGTAAGTGGAGAATTTTTGTTGATTATCAATAACTTAACAAAGCCATCAAAAAATACCATTTCCCTTTTCCCTTTATAGATCATGTCCTGGATGGCCTTGCAGGGAAGAAGTTCTTTTCCTTCTTAGATGGGTTCAGTGGGTACAATCAGATTCAAATAAGCCATGAAGACCAGGATAAGACTACTTTCAACTACCCTTGGGGTACCTTTGCTTATAGAGTCCTACCCTTTGGGTTATGCAATTCCCCATCCACCTTCCAAAGAGATGTCCTGAGCATATTTTCTGAGTTAGTCCATGACTTTGTCAAAATTTACATAGATGATTTCACACCATATGGGGATGACTTCCAGGAAGCTCTCTCCAATTTGGGTAAAGTAATAAGAAGGTGCATTGAGATGAATCTCTCCTTGAGCCCAGAAAAGTGTGAATTCCTGAAGAAAGCAGGGGTTGTATTAGGACACTCCATATCCCAAGAAGGAATATAGGTAGACCCGAACAAAATCACTATCGTCGAACGCACCGGTGCGTGTCATCTAGTCAGTGGCCCCAGGGTGGTCGAAGGTGCATGCACCAGGCCGTCAAGGTATCCAACTGCACCGGGCGCAGTGTTGGTGATACAATGCTTGGGGCCGTTCTAATTGGTCTTGGGATTTGTGCGGTACCCATAGGTCATCTCAATGCACCGGTACATAGAATTATAGAAACGTACCAGTGCATCATATCAGAAAAATGCAATGATATTTATAATTGGTATTGTTATTTGTGCGGTGCCCATACGTCATACAAATGCACCAGTGTGTAGTTTCACATAAAATCACTGGTGCATAATACCGTACAAATGCACCGCGATATTTAATTGGTTTTGATATTTGTGCAGTGCCCATAGGTCGTAGAAATGCACTGGTGCACTGCAGCATACAAACACACCGATGTACAGTAACTGACATGCACCGGTGTTGATTTTGTATTTTTTAGAAACATTGATCTATGACAGTGCAATTATTGTGATTTTTCTAAATTCATTTTTCATCAAAATTCGACACATCTTATAACAATATTCATATTAGTTAAATTTTTAATTAATGCATTTTAATGTGATGTTTGGATTAATTTGTTATGTCATATCATAATTATTGTGATTTTTTAAAATTCATTATTCAACAAAAGTCAACACATATATATATTATAACAATATTGATATGAATTAAATTTTTATTAGTGCATTTGAGAACGACAATGGAGAACACAATAGCGACAATGGAGAACGCAATAGAATAAATTAACACACACACACACACACACACACACACATATATATATGAATAATACAGTCTTTGTCATACAAAAAATGACAGTTATTGGTATCCCTTTGTCTTTCAATTTGGACACTATGTCCATTAGATTAAACAAAATGTGTGATTTTACAAACAAATATTTCAAAAAATACAACGCCAAACATAGTGATCATCATTCTTCACTTGAAATGTTGTCACTGTTAAAGCTACTTCCATGACTTGGGTTATTTTCAGGAATGTTTTGTTCACGGTGTTGATTGTTTTCTTCTTCTTCACCTTCCATCTACAAACATAAAAATAAACTGTAATGAGTGTATATACATTGGTGAGAATAATGAAAATTGCAATATTAAATAATATATTACACCAATGTAGATCGAAAAGAAATGACGCACCATAACAACAATTGACTCATAAACTATACACATTCTTTCAAAACCATGTACCATGCCATCTCTCAAAACTTCATCTGTTGGCACATTTCCATACTTTGTTTCCTTCAAGTTTTATACCCCATAACAAATCATATATTTAATATAAAAGGATTTTTTTGTTCTATTAATTATAGACATAGCTATGTAAAAAAAGATCGATAGATTCTTACAAATTCCACAATTAATTTCTGATATGCCAACATATACTCACAACCCATATTTAACCCAATTTCAATGAATTCATTTGATGGTTTTTCTTTGTATTTTAGCACCTGTTTGAACACATTCAATGATGATTTTTGTAAAAAAAATAAAAAAATAAAAAAATGAAATCTAGTTAAGCTGTTATAAGGAAGTAACCCATGGGGTGATGGCTTGTTGGTGATTGAGTGTTCTGTTAAGGCACTCGTTTGTAAAGGTCACCGGTTCAAACCCCGTGGGTGCCCATCAGGCACAAGTCTATTAAACAAGCTGCAGATTGTTAGCGGGGGACAATACCCAGCCAGGGGGGTTTTCATTGGCAACAGCGCGGTGTGATATTGGGTGGTAGCTATGATTGTATGGTTATTGCTACCAGTTTCCCTCCTGATACCAAAAAAAGCAAGAAAAAAAATTTCTATAAGGAAGTAACAATTACTCACAAACTTAGATACCAACCCTTTTCTTCCTTGTCATTCTGTTTTATGTGTTGAATGGGTTCCATTTCTTTTCTTTTCTATAAGAAAATACTTGAAACTTAATATTTAATTCTAAATTATTTATTTATTGTACCTAATGATCGAAAAAATCAATGATTACATATTACATTTGAATCACATTGTTGTTGAGATGGCTCCTCCTGCGATGCAATTTTGTCCATTTCTTTGACCATCTCCTTGTACACCTTTTTGGACATTCCTACTGGCATATTTCTGATATCATCTCATTCATATTTTGAGATTTTCATAATCTTCCTTAAATGTATCATGACAATAAACTATTTAAGGTTTATATTGATATATGAAAAGTAAATAAAACAAAAGTGATATTTATAAATAATTTTAGAGAAACATTTAACCGAATATTACTTTTTCATTCCTTATTTTTTGTTGTTGCACGTTTTTTCTATTAAAACTCTGACGTGTCTCATTGACCAATTATTTGGAAACTCTTCCTGTAGTTTAGATAAAATTTGGTTCTTGGAATCATTGGATTTATTTTTGTATTGTAAGGGGAAAGGACGTCTATACATTCATTCCACTAGATCCCTCAAAATTTTGCAAAAAAATTTCCCCTTTTCATTAACCTCCAACACCACTCCAGATGAGCTAAGGAGAAATTCATTTTCATTTGCATGTTCTATTTTTTTTCTTTTCTTAGAAAAACATTCATTTTCTGAGTTGTTGGTCCTTGTAGAAAATTAAACATATGTGAATTAATAGAATATTTGACACATGTTATCTAATAATTTTGAAGTATATTATTAATGAAAATTAAAAAAAGAAACTCATATTGGATCGATAGTATTTTTTCATTCACCTGATTCATCCTTTTGCAATTTTTCCATGAAGCTTTTACGCTTTTCTGGTCCTAGATTAGAAAAAATATTGTCGAGCTTCGTTATTTTGTGGCTCTGCATGATACATATTAAACAATACATATTAGTTAAACTTACATATATTTCAAAAATAATATTTTTTGTAAAGAAGTTACAAAGAACTTGCCTTTTTTTCTTTTCTTGATGTGTTATCAGTATTTTTGTTACTTGATCTCTTGTCAGTAATTTCTTTATCAATCTCAAACCTGTACCATATCATTCATGAATATATTTATAAATAAATTGTTAACTTTTCAGGTAAAAAAGAAATATCAAGGAACCGATGTGCCTTTAATGATGGACACACCGATGTCAGTGCATGGGGGTCTTATAAATGCACCACACAAACAATATAATAGACCGTACGGTGCTCTATATCAATAAGGAGCACCTGTGCATTACATGTTGACCACCGCACCGATTAACACGGTGAATATAATAAAAATTGTCCAATGTTAGTTTTGTAGCATAAACTCCCTACACAAACAAGGGACCACCATACGGTGCTCTCTGTCAACTAGGAGACCCAGTGCAATGCGTTATATGTTGCATGGTGCATCGATTAACACAATAAATTTTTTTTTTTGTGAAACAACACGTTTGTTGTGCGCCTTAAAGAAATAGCTCGTTATCGGTGCGCCCCTCGTAACCTAGCACACCGGTGCCCTATTTTAGATATGGCACACTGATTTATTTTTATTTTTTTTAACTTTTTTATTACACAGTACCTGCATGGTGCCTTGGGGTAATACAGAGCACCGATGCAATAGGTTAGTCAGGACGCACCGATAAAGAAAACCTTTTTTTTCAAAAATTCATGCAAAGGACGACATGGATTGGGATCTGACTATGCAAGTCATCCTGTGGGTTGGATGTCAAAAAAAATGAAAAGCCCTAATTCTAAAATCACAAAAACAGGGAGAAAAAATGGCAGAAACAAAAATAATGAAGGGTTTAGGGTAAAAATGGATATATTTTTTTTTTCTTCTAAAAATGAGAAAAAAATTGTATAAAAAGTAAAAAAATAATCAAATTTAATCACAAGATCGTTTGAAATTCTATGCTACAGGGTTTGAATCACCAGAGATTTGGAATTCTAATTGTCTAAATACTTTTTTCCGAACGTATTTTGCTGCTCCACAGTGCTCTCGTGCTCTCTTGCTTCAGATATGTCTCCTAAAAATCTCTGGTGGAATTTTTTTGCAAAAATAGTGAAATAATGAAAAGTATTTAGTATTTAAAGAATTGTTTTATGAAATTAGATTCTTGAAAATATTTTGCCACCCATTTTTCAATTTACCGCTTTTTTTTCACTTAAAGAAAATAGAGTTGTGTTTTTTTATTTGCGGTTATTCGTCACCGATGCGTCACTTAATAGAACCGCACTGGTGCATCCATTGATAACACGACACCAGTGTGTAGTAACTAAAATGCATTGGTGCGGTTATCTATACGTTAGCACCGATTTGCGGTTAAGGCTCCGAAATTACTTTTTGGTGTGTACATCAAAACTTAGTGAACTCCAACAATAGAAATTGAGAATTATAATTGGATAAATTATTGATGGAAATAACTATTCCTCCAATGCATTTTGTTTATTGCAGGAGGTCCCCACTGATTATGTGGAGAGAATGCAATGTGGGGTGTATGAAGATGCAATACTACAGGTCCCAAGTGGGAAATTGTCGCATGTGAACCTATGCTATGCTAAGACGTGGGATATTTTCACAAATGGTTGGGAAAGTTTTGTTTCTGAGCAGTTTATTGAATTTGAAGATATTTTAACTTTTAGACATGTTGGAAATGTACATTTTTCTATGAAAATATTTGGGCAATTTCTTTTCAAAACTACACCTCTTCTTCTTTCAGAAAAAGAAACTTGAACCTTTCCACAACCCGCAACAAGAAAAGTTGCGAACATGAGCCTCTGACATGCATATCTATTTCTGACATGCATATCTATTTCTTTTGTTGAGGTCTTGAAGGAATTTATTATGGCTAGTCTACTTCGCTAAGGAATCTGCCTAAATTTTCTTTGGTTTTACCGAAGGGTGTAGTTACTAAAAGGTAAGGATTGTAAGCTCTCTCCAACCCTCATTAAATTGCAGAATATGGAATAGTGCTCAAGTATATGACAACAGTCTTCAATCATATTCTCAAAATATATGGGTTCTTTTTTAAATGCATAGCTACAAGATTCGGTCATATCGTTGCTAGGAAAAATTCAACTAAAATACCAATACGGTAGGGTTGGTACTGTCTATTGTCCCATGAACCCATAAACCGCACAAAAAATCTCAAAAACCTTTTAATAAAATGAAAAATAGTCCAAAAATGTTATTTTTTTTATTTTTATTTTGGTCTATTGCATTCTTGACACTCGAATTCTTCTAAAATCTGTTCACGGAATTAGCATCCATAAGAGGCAACACAATGGTAATATACTCGAATTCTTCTAAAATCTATTCAATGGAATTAGTACATGTGAAAGTACATGTGTTATTAATTCATCAATATTTATACTTTTTAAAATGGGTTTTTATAAAGAAGAGGACTTAATTACCTTATACATTATAAGACTCTTTTTTTTTAAACATTATAATATGTATTTTGAATTAATGTTAAAATCAATATTTCACTTGATAATTTGCAATTATGTTGAGCTCAATAAAAATGGCGTATTATATAAAGTTCTTTTTTTGGTATGCAAGATCATAGTAAAATAATGATAATTCTGAAGTACATGAATTTATTTGCATTATTTTCTAAACTTTATTATGTTACAAAAATTCATATTATTCTAGATTTATTATTTTATAATTATTTACAATTTTACAAATTTACAAATTTACAAATTTTAATAAAATCATTTCACATTAATATAATTAAAATTTTCACATTAATACTATTAAAATTTTACAAATATTTTACATACAATTACAATTAAAATTACAATTACAATTACAATTTTACAAATTCACATACAATTAGAATTATAATTATAATTACAATTTTTAGAATTTTACATACAATTACAAATATTACAATTAAAATTTTACAATTACAATCATTTTACAGTAATACAATTAAAATTTTAGAAATATTTTACATACAATTACAATTACAAATACAAATATAATTTTAGAATTTTACATACAATTACAATTTTACAATTTTTCATATATACAATTACAATTACAATCATTTCAAAATAGATTAAATATTACAATTACAATTAAAATTTTACAAATATTCCCCGGATGTGGGTGTATAAAATTGGGAAATTGAAAGTGAGCCCAGTGCGTGACACATGGCTATGCCACATGGTCATGCATGGGCTCAGTCCGGTAGCATTAATATCAACCAGCTACTCACACTCCTCCACCATTAATCTGCTCAGTCTTCACTTCAGTTTATCCCTCCACATAATGAATCCGCGTTGCCTTATTCCGCCATTTCCCTCCCGCTGCATTTTCCCCTCTGCAGTTTCAGAGCTGAGCTCTTGAATGCACAGAGGGAAGAAGTGCAGCCTCTACTGCTGCCTCATGCTTGCTCCTGGTCTCCATTTCACACACATCCTTCTCTGCAACTTCAATTTTTCTCATGGGTTTCAGAATTCCTAGCCTTTAGCTGACTCTATCCCGCCTTCACCGCTCCCCTGCATCCCAACTAACTCTGATAGCTCCAACATGCCCAGACAGCATAGAATGCATTGTCGTTGAGGCAGTGGGTGAGGTCAAGCTTTTCACCCTCCTCTGTCTATCCACTCTGAGCCTCATTCACTGCCCCATGAAGAAAATTACTCCCTTTCTCCCTCCACTCACTATGGCAGAGGTAGAGGAAGAGGGCATGCTTACCATCTGCCTCTCTCGGTCCATTCTGAGGAGATTCCTGCTCAGTATCAAGTATGTGGTCAGAGCAGAGGACGAGCCAGAGATTCTTAGCCTTCGCAGGCCATTCATGTGGAGATGCGGCCTTCTCTGCCTAAGGAAAACTCAGTGTAATTTGACTACAAGTGCATGTTGGACCGCCCCTACCTCACTGCTACCATCACCAGCAAGTTCAAGGAAGAAGATTCTTTTGAAGCTGGCTATAGCACCAGGAAAAGACAAATAAATTCCACCATAGCCTCTACACCTCTTCATCTCTCACGCAAATCGGAAGCCCTCCCTGTCAAACTAGGGGCCAACTCCTCAAACAGTAAGGGAAATGGCAGTAGAGACAGTGACAACTCAGAATGGTCGGGTGAGGGAGGCTTCAAGGGAAGTGCCAGTTATATCCACACTGCCACTACTCTAGAACCAACAACTCATCAAACCACACATGCAGATGACTCCTCTGACGAGTACAGGTGCCTCATTGTGGAGGAGCCACTGCCCCAACACCATGACACCTAGTATGAAGACATATTTTTTATTGCAATGTTTACTTTTTGTGTTAAACCATCTTTCTGGAATATTTTCACAACTCATAACTATTTTTTGACTGAAGCTGGTTTCCTTTCTGAGGGCAACTATACTATGACTGGTTTCCCCATCTGGGGCAGTCAATATTTTGCATTTTTGACGTGAAAGGCCTCTGGAATTTGCTAGAACAACAATTTGAAAGGCCCGAATCTACCTATAGATTATGCTACATTAATAGAATTTAGACTTAGGGAAAAAAAAATTACAAGTATTTTACATACAATTACAGTTAAATTACAATTACAAATACAAATACAATTTTACAATTTTACATACAATTAAATTTAAAATTTCAATTACAATCACGACATAATATTTAACAAATATCATGATCATTTAATATTAAATTAATTAATAAACATCGCGATCATGATAACCATCGTAAAAACATCATATTTGACTAGAAAACACATTCATATTTGCTAACATCATCATGATCATGATCATCTAACAAAACACAATTAGCATTGTATAACATCATCACAACACAAACATCAAATATACATCTAATGTCAAAAAACTCATGATATCACATACACATCTATCTACAAGCTACACATTAAATGAACATATCTAACATGACCTAACAATATACACATCATCATGATCACCAACATGTAAATTAAGTACAACTGCAACATGAACATAAAATACATGGACCATATATATATATATATATATGAATAATGTCAAAAATATACAACTGTAATATAAATGTCATGGATCAGCTAGTGGTACAACATCAATAACAGTACTAGTCGAGGCCTTCTTAATTAATGGTGCAGCCTTGACTGTCGATGGTCTAGCCTGCTCATGATCATGAGTATTGCTGGATGTTGTAGGTTTCTGACTGGATGTGGCCGATGGTCCATCCTACTTTCCATGATGACTTTTTCTAGATGCTAGTGGAGGCTGCTTATTTGGCGCAGTGCGAGGTGAACGTTCATGAGATGATGAGTCGCTACTCGCGGACTATCCATCACGTGTTGTGTCTCGACCATGCCTATAACATGCAACATTCCTCCTCACCTATGTAACTAACGTCATAGTTCCTAGGACATGCCGCATCAGGCTGTACATGTCACACGGAATTCCTCTCCACATATGTAACAGCCTACGATAGGCCTGTATGTCTCTCATATTAGTGGGCCTGATGCCTGCCTCAATAATCAATGCAGTGATTTGGTTGCCCAACTCCATCATGTATCTGCTATCAAGCCGACCACGCCTAGAAAAAGGCAGTACTGGAACACCATCAGGAGCATGTCTCTCTGCATCAGCCTCTTGATGATCCTCAACATCTAGTATGCCCTGATCGTCATTAGGATCCACGCCTAGATCATGTGGTGGTGCCAACATGTCCTCGCCATCAAAATACCCAATGTCTGCAAAATATATACAAGTACACAACAATAATTAGACAATTTCATTACATAATTTAATAAAAACAAGTTAAATAACATGTTAGAATAAATTTAAATAAAAAAATAATATTACTTCTATCATCTAGTGGCTCATCATCTGTGAAGAGATTGTTGGAACACCCTCGCCATTCCAATCCCGCATAAGGACAGGGGACCATAATGAAGGGGTGCAGCTCATCAACACTGGCTAGAAACTCTAGTGCATCATGCGATATCCTCGCTAGAAACATAGTCTCACCCCTCTTGGGCATCATCTGCCCCCACATGTGCATCTGTGCCTTGAACATTGGCCTACGAGGCTTTCTATAAAAAGTAGGCCTCATCTCTGGAAACCTCTCAAAAAATAAAAAATAAAAATCTCTGAAGCAAAAGGGAAGTTGAATGTCCCTTGTGCATGAGCACAACATATATCTAAGGCTATACAGAACTACTGCAAAAAAATGGCAGACCACCTGAAAAGTCATGGATCCTATACTAAATAATCAACATAATATAGAAGTAAGAAACTAATGCATTGTCCGTCATTGGTGTTGTGTGAAATGGTCAAAATCAGAAGTGAGAGGCACCTCACCTCCTCACTACCAAATTCACTACTACGCAACTGACCTCTGGAGACCTAAAAATCCGAAGGAGATAGTATATTTGCGCTAATGTATCTCTGGGAGTACACCAACTGAATCCCTACTGCATAGCCAACTGGAACCTTTGGGAACGAGGGAAAATCCACCACTCTCCTCGATAGCCCTGTAATGAAATATATTTCCTCCTTAGTGGGCATGTACCACTGGTTAGGACCAACTCAGAAAGCCTGTCGGTGGGAATTCCACCAACAGATAAGATGTCTTAAGAACACACCATGGCCCTTTAGGGAAGTAGTTGTTGGCAATATGATGTAGAGTGTTGTCCTTGATGGCAACCCACTGAATGAAGATGAAGACATGATATTGTTGACATGTGTTGTCCTTGATGGCAATACACCTGATGAAGTTATTCTTGACTTGATGGACTTGGTAAATGATGTAAATCTGATGAGAAATGATGTTAGTTAGCAACATGATGCTGAGTGTTGTCATTGAATGGCAACTGTTGGGCCGTTAATATGCCATTATTATTATCACTTGTGAACGCTTATTCCACCCATTTCTACCATTCTTCATCACGTCATTTATTATAATTTATTATTTAAATCCATTTTATGATGATTTATGCTTCTATGAATGAATGTTATTTATTCTCCTTTATTTCTAATAAATTGATGATTATGAATTATTTTATCAATGATAGTTTTAATAAGTTGGTTATAACATTATTCACCATTTTTAGCTTCCAAGATAATTTCCAGATTGAAGATTTGATCATTAAAAGTGCCAACTCAGAAATGCGCTGGAATAAGGAGTGACAGTTTTGCGGTTGAGATTCTGAGCAAATGAAGACGAATCTGGAAAATCCGGAACATGGGTTTTGTCCAGAACGGACCCAATTAACTTTAAGAAAGAACGGTTTGCCCAAATTCGGCCTGTGTTGAGAGATTCACAGAGTTCTTTGAGCACGATTTTCTCAGATCTGTGGTTGCGGCCGTCCTCCAAATCTCAGCTACAAAGCCAAATTCGACTTGTTGTTGTTGAAAGAGGGATGTAAATCTATTTTATTGTTGATCAATTGGTTGGAAGAAATTCAATATTATTATTAGAGATCCTATTTGCTATTTAATTTCTCCACCTTCTGATTATAAAAGGAGAAGCATGTATTGTGTATGAGGGGATGGAGAGACTTTTCTTATTGTAATTTGCAGAATTGTGCATCAGCTCTTGTTAGGAGAGTGTAAGCTGTTTGTAAACATTATTAATGCCTGATTAATAAAGGAGTTCACTGTTGTTCCATTTCTCAAGCGCTGGAGTAAAGCACAGCAACGCTTCACCGGTGGTTGAGGGCCCAGCCCTGGTGGAGCGATCTGCTGTTTGTATTTCTATTAGTTTATTTCTGTTGTGTGAAGTTCGTTTATTACAATTAAAGAATTGAGTTATTGCTAATTGGATCAAATACAGAATCATTGTTATTCCATTCTTTACAAGAAGCATGATTCATGATTCAATCGTTATAAAATGTTGTTTTTCTGTATCTAATTCCAGTTGTTATTCCTTTTGTTTATGAATTACGATAGTTGATTGTTGCGTGGCTGTCGACAGGATTAAAGAGTAGAAATATAGTTTGCTTGGTTATGAATTGAAGTCACTGTTTATTTTATGCTGTTATTCAATTCCTGTTCATTTCTTTTAGATTGTTGTTCCTTTCCAGTTTGCGTTTTAGATTTCATTTCCTTTGAGTTGTTTTCACTTGCTTTGAGATCTCTAAACTGTAGAGGGCAAAGCTAATCATTCCAGGTCCCCAGATTTGGTCATCTCACATTGATTTCTAGGGGAAAGAGTTATTACTACTGCATCCCTAATCAATGTCTAGCAAGGTTGATGTAGTGTAGTCTTTACATTTCTGTCATTTGTAATTAGATTTCTTTTCAAGCATTTATTATTTCTGCATTTGTATTTCTATACTACATCTTCACAAACATTACTCTTGAGTAAATATCCGCCTCAGACCGAGTACACTCTTGAAATAAAAAGTCGTCCCTAGGTTGACAATTAATGTGAGGTAATTAGGAGTTACAAAGACACCTTTTTATCGCTCCACATTTTTGCGCCGTTGCCGGGGAGAGTGTAGCCATTTCTAAAGAGTAGTGTGAATCTGATGAGTGCCTGCTAGGGAAGAGTTGGATCTTAAAAACGGAAGGTAAGAACCTACGTGTGGAGCATGTAAAAGCCCTACTCCAATGTCCGCTTTCCTAACAGATTTGTTGTTGCTTTGTTGGGTAGAAATAGATGTTTGAATTTTTGTGTGAATGACTAGGGAAAAAAATAGAAATTTTGAAAAATAAATCACATGATTTCATTCAAGTGGTGATGTAAGCACCACCCATTTCACTAACCGATTGACAGGAACATTTGAAGAAGGAGCCTCGAAGAAACACATGAAGAACATCTTATATTATGGTAAGAAATGACTCACGTTTCTACTTTTGAATTTCCTATCAAAGATCTAGGAGGAGTGACACAAATGCACATAATTCCCCCATCTTTACCAAATTTTCATGGTTTAGCAAATGAAGATCCAGATACATTCTTATTTGAGTTCGAAATACTTTGTAGAGGATATGATTATTGTACTAATGATCAAAGATTGAAAGTAGCAGGCTATCGTTTGAGAAACACTTTCCAAATTCTTGAAGATTGCCTTTAAAAGGGAAAAGGAAGGAGGAGAAGGGGAGTCGAACAACAAGACAGGAGATCCATCCTGTAATATAAAAATCAGGAACAGTCCATCTAATTATGCTTTATAACATCACTGGATGTGATACAGAGCTTTGAATAATCATCTTTTGAGGTTTTTACAGTGCTAAGGCTTCTGGTGGTTTGGGCCCAACCTATGGAAGCTCCACGCATGTTTTCATACTTTGAATAGTTACATAACCAATGCTTGTGAATATAATGTAGTTGTAATGCATATCTTCATTCAATACAAATATAGTTCTCTTTCTTTAAGATTGTTAGAAAATACGTTCTTAGAGTAGGACAAGTGCAATCGTATTTTCTAACTTACCGCAATGTTGTGTTAGATGGTTCCAGTTCCTTTGTTGTTATTGCATTTGAATTACAAACCGTAGATAAACTGATTTTAGTATTATCTGTCTTTATGAATTGCGTTCCCTTTCTAGCATAACGAAGCATTTAACCATTTGATCAATGTTTCTTAATTAAGTCATACAACGAACTCCATTGCAAAATTACTTAATTATTTGTTGCACGAGTTATTTAATTTTCTTCAGTCGTATTGCTGATTTGCTGCACGAGTTATTTAATTTTCTTCAGTCGTATTGTTGTTTCATTACCAACCAGCTTAGTTATACTATTGTTTCATTACTGCACAACTAGTTATACTGTTGCTTCATTATTGCTTAGTTAACTAGACTATTGATTCAATTCAATTCCATTTCTGATTAAATTAGTTATATTACTGTTCCGTTTAACTCCAGTATTGTCATTTCAATACCTTAGGTTTATTTAGATTGTTGTTCGATTCAGTTAAGCTGTTGTTTTAGTCCATTAGAGAAACACAAATTCCAGTTGCTCAATCTTAGATTAAAAATCCATCCAAGTCACCTTCCATAGAATAAACAACTTCAGGTAGTTAGTAAATTCTTCCTCGCAACTAACAAGAAGCATCTGTAGACCAGCTGACTTGCATACATTGTGCCAACACTGTTGGAATAAAATGACTTACCTTGGGTTGATAATTAAATGAGGGATCACTAGAGTTGTCAATAAAAATTCACCTCTATTCGAACCAACATTTTGGTGCCATTATCGGGGAGAGTGTTAAGATTTATCTCCCTTATTTCATCTTTTCTCCATTACTGTGAGGAATTGGGTATTGAAAATGAAAGGTAAGAACCTGCATACCGGCAAGCAACATGCTTTCCTTTTAGCCCGCCCACCAGCAAGTTGTACAAAGAACCATAGGATAGGTTCTCTTGTTTTATGCCTAGGAAAAAGAAGATAGAAGCAACCCGAAATCATTTGCAACCATCCTCACAACCCAAAGGACTAGTGATCCTTGGGAGGACAACATACATAGACGAAATCATTAAGAAAGTTGAATCTCAGGCATCTATAGGACCCAGAACTGTTTCCATTAAAAATCCTAACATACCCCCTCAGGCAGTAGCCTCACCATCTGTAGCCTATGCCAAGATTCATAGCAAGAAAGAGGGGTCTGAGAAAATCCTACAAACTATCATTCATCAAGACATTGACCCTTCAAAAGAGGGCGGCTCTTGCAACTTGCAAGAAGGTAAGGGAGAAACTAGTGGAGGAATTCACATAGAAATATCAAAACCGAAGTCCCCTAAAGAAGTAATCGAAACAGAACTTATTAGAATCCCAGATCAAGGAAGTGTTGTGAAACCCCCACCGCATTCACCCCCCAAGCCTATTAAAATATCCCCTCCAGATCAAGAAATTCCCGAATATTTTTGGCACCTCTTTGATTAAATGGAAAATAATCAAAATCAAAATCAGAGGAAGACATCAACATTAGAGTACCCCATTATTGATCATGCTGCCAATGCCCCTATGAAATCCATTCCCTTGCACAACATCCCCACCTTTCATGGGTTAACCACAGAAGATCCTCATGCATTCCTATTTGAATTTGATGTCTTATGCAGAGGATATGACTACACCTCCGATCCCCAGAAACTAAAATTATTTCCCTCCACCTTAAAAGGGACTGCTCTCCACTGGTTCATGGGATTAGGAGGGGGAACTATAAACAACTAGGACCAAATGAAGAATAATTTTCTTACCAAATACCAAGATTATTGTCGAACTCAAGATCTAAAAGACAAAATATTTAACAGGTCTGCAAAAGACAATGAAACATTAGAGGAATACGTAGAAGGATTTCAATACAATTTACAAAGATCCTCATATACCACGTTGTCCAAGGAAATTTTAAAAACCACAGTGCTTAAAGGGATGAAGGAAGAATAGGTTGAAATGATTAACATAATGGGGAAGAGAGATATTTATCAAGAAGAATATGACGAGATTATCTCTTTATGTATTAGATGCTCCTAGGGTAGCTCACGCAATAGACCTGTTGGGTGCCATTCTATGAAGAAGGATCTTAAGCAAACCAATGGCAATGTAACTAGGGAAAAATTTGGAAATCTATTGGAAAATTACAAAACTGACATCCTGGGTACTTTGACAATGCAACTTGATGTTTTACAAGCCAAGAAAAAACAAGCTATAGCTGAACAAAACCTGGCCATCTTTTTCCCAAGATGTTGGAAGAAGCACAGCCATAGGGAGTGTCCTTTAGGCATGGTCCAGACATGTGCTATCTACACTAAGGATCATGCTACGAACTAATTTCCTTCACTTCCTGGGCTAAAATCCGTCTACAAGGAAGCAGAAGAAGAAACAGAGCTAGTCTATCTAATGAATCAGCATCGGAAATTGCAAGCATGACCTGGCATACCACAAGACCTGCCTCAATACTTCCCACTACCACAGTTCTGCCAAAAAAACCCTGCAACAGATGGCAGACTCAAAACCCCTTCCCAACTTAGCCAAACCAAGCATTTCCTATAACACCTTGGCCTACACGGCCTCCATCAGGAAGTAATTAGCAAAATTTCCCTAGCTCTCCCCCTTATTGGCAGAATATCCCATATCAAAACCAATGGCCAAACCCTCCTACTCAAAACACCAACTGGGACTAGCAACGACCTACAGGGATGGGAAATCTACCGACAAGAGCAGGGACCCAACAATTACTAGCTCCTTACCCACTTTAGCATAACCAGTAGCCTGCCAGACGCCCTCAATTACCATCCCAACCCAATCCCAACCCCAATAATAGACCGGTTCAACTAATTTAGATCATAGAGGATCAAAAACCCAATGACAAACAAAAACAATGCAATGAATTGAGGTTAAGATCAGGATGTACCATATTACCTATAGAGGCCACAACTCCACCTCATTCCCAAGTTGAAACATCCACAGGGCCTAGCTCAACAAATATAGTAGAACCAGGTAAAGATAAGGAATCAATTTACCAACAAAGACCTGAAGACCTTAGAGTGACTCCGCCACAATTCCTTGAGAGATTAAACCTACCCAGACCTATAATCAACCCAAATTTTGACATCCTGGGGGAATTAAGAAACCTCTGTATTAAAATTCCTCTTCTCCAGGCCATCCAATACATTCCCATCTATGCAAAGACAATCAAGGAATTATGTGGAAAAAAACAAATTAAGAAAACAATGGTTGCACCTACTGTTCATGTGGTAGGAACACTATCTGACTTACTGTTAGGTGGAGAATCACCTGTGAAATATGAAGACCCAGGGAACCCCATTGTAACTATGCAAATTTCTGGACACTCATTTCCATAAACATTAGTTGACCTAGGGGCAGCCATTAACATCATAACTACGGGAGCTTGTGAAAAACTAGGCATATCAGTTTTAGAACCTATAGCCACACTTCTGGAATTAGTTGACAGGTCCGTTATCAGACCGAAAGGTATAGTGCAAGCCATCATGGTCTCGGTGGACTCATGGGAATACCCAGCTGATATTTTAGTCATTAATCCAAAAAACAGGATGGAAGGGCACCCATTGATTCTTGGGTGGCCTTGGCTGGCCATAGCAGATGCTTACATAGGTTGTCGAACAGGAAGCATGACTATCACTAGAGGCAACTCTGTAAAAAATATCATCATTTATCCGCCTACCAAACCAAGTATGCCCATGATAAAAATTCACAAACACCCAGATACATATTGGGAACAAAAAATTCATCCACCTCTGACACTAGCAGAAACCCTCGAATTCAAGGATCAAACTAAAGATGATCTGATTAGTAACATTATGAATCGACCACCCAAACTTGAAAATTTGAAATGTCAAATTATGAAGATATCCCTCGAACATGAAGGACAATAGGACACTGTGGTGGAATTTGAAACCCAACATAGCTCCACAGCCACTGTTTGTAACATTATACCTATTGAGATCGAACTAGGAAAGATTTTGAATATTAACAGTAGCCTGGATGACAACCAAAAGTAGAAACTTATAAAAGTCCTCCAGAAGCACCAGGATGTGTTAGCCCCCCTATGGAATTTTTGACAAGAAAATAGGGGGCTAAATTGTTGTTGAGTCTTCAAGGAATGCATTTCCCCTGAAAACACAGTCTCCTTGAAGCCTCCATGTGCCTTTTATCCTTCGATCAAATCCCCTCTGCTGATTTCCCTTATAAAGCCTCTCTATTGGTGAAGAAATGCCCAAAGGCCCCTTTTTCCCTCTTATTTATCCTCCTTGTCTTCCGCTTCTATTCCCCTTTTTACCCCTTCAAATCCCCCCAAAATCCTCTTTAATTTCCTCCCCCAACCTTTGTTGGCCTTTTTTCCCCTTTTCCCCTCTATCGTTCCCCTCAAACCCCTTAAAATCCATCAAAATGGGCAAAAAACCCATGCTCTGACCTTATTATAAGGCGTAGCCCCTTTCCCTTAACCACTTCCCCACGTGACCCTTCCCCAAGACCAAGCGCTTAAGTCCCGAGCGCCAATCGCAATCGGAAGGTCGGGCGGGTGCGTATTTCCTTTGTTACATCATAAAACCCCCGATGCAATTTGATTATATCGTTAAGTCCCCGCTCTGATCTGAACCGTTGATCCGCTTAGATCTGACGGCTGCCCGCTAATCGCAAGCCCCCCGCTCATCGTGATCGCAACTCTCCGCGTCCGACCTCCGATTGATCGCAAGCCCTTCCGTCTCCCTCCCGATTCAATCCTGACCGTTGATCTGTCCACCGATCTAACGACCAGCGCTTAATCGCACCGCCGCTCTAATCGCAATCATAGGCCTTTTTGTCCGACCCCCAATTACGATCCGCCGATTTAATCGTAGCCATCCATTTCCCGGTCGATCCAATGGTCCTGCGCCAATCGCTCCATTCCTCCGATCGCTGATCGCAAGTCTTTCCGCGTTCCCCTCGATTCAATCTTGTCCGTCCATTCAACCCGCGATCTGACGGTCATCGCTTAATCGCTTCCCCATTCTCAATCGCAATCGGAACTTTCAAAGGGTGTGTTGTGATTGACGATCGCTCCGACTTCCGATTGCGATTGAGCGATTAGATCATAACCATCCGTTTCTTCCCAGATCTGATGGTTCTCGTTTATTCCCTCTCCACCTCCGCCGGGTCCAACCTCCATGGCCTCCGCTCCATTGTTTTTCATGTTTTCCTTTGTATTTCGCCCAAACGCTGAACTTTGGGTTTTACTCTATGCATTTATTTCTCCACTCTTCTCCGTTGTTTCCAGTGTTTCTTCACCGTTCCTCCGCCTCCACAGCATTTTTCTACCGCGGCCCGGTTTGCAACAGGTTTACTCTACGGTGCAGATAGTACAGAGAGGCCAATTCAGCGGCCAAACGAGACAACAGAGGCGGGTTAGAGGGTATTTGAGCCCGTAATTGAAGATTAATGGTTATGATCCCGCATTCAAAGGATTTAAGCACAGTTTGAAGACTTAAGCACGCAAAGAGTCTTATCTGTGTTTAAAAATCAGCAGAAGTACTCTTCTCCAGAAGGTCACCCTCTTACAAAGAAATCTCCATGCCCCTCGAGCTCGGAAACGATTAATTACGCGACAGCTTCATTAAAGACCGTTTACCGGCACATGGAGGTATGGAGAAGTCGCGGACTTCCATCCATGTCATTTATTTCCCCGTAGTGGGCAAAGACAGAGGCTCCAAGCACCACTAGACCTCCAAAGAAATTGGGTAGTCGATTTCCACCCCATATAGATCTCCCACTACCTTAGAGTGTTATCTGGCCACAGGCAGAAAGCTATTAAGCAAAGATGGCGTGGAAACTTCCAATTCTCGCCGTCTTGATGAGATCTATTTAATTGTTCCACTTGATCTACCTCTCGCTTTCCTACCCTATAAAATCCCGAGAACGAATTGTAAAGGTTGTAGCTGGCCTCACGTGGGCATCCGCTCGTTATAGGGATTCATTCGATCGTTAGAACTGTTAGAGGGAGAAAGAGTAGTTGGTATGTAATAGGCTGGGAGGAGAAAGTCTGGGCTGTAACAGCCATTGAACCATACTGTACATGACTAGTTTTGCATCAATTAATCAAAGCACATTTCACAGGATCCTGGTCTATTACTATTGGTGATGTGTTTTCTTGCTCTGTTTATTACATTTTCATATTGTTTCATGTTCTTCTGGTAGGCATCAGAATAATGGTATAGGATTCACCCTTTGTTAGGTGCCCTATGCTGTCTGCTCTCCCTACCTTTATGTTTTCCGCTAGATGTGCTATCTGAGAGTTGTTTTCAGTTGATTTAACCAGCGCAGTGGATGTTATTGCCTGCTGGCTGATGTATGAATTGGTTGAATTAGTTCTTAGAAGTTCTTGTTGGGTTTTAAACTGGAAGGTTTGGAAACACTGGGGATAAGTGTTAGCCCTGTCCACTAGAATCCTTGCATGACCAGTTTACCTTTACGAGATCCCTTTGTTTATCTTATCTCTGTTTTCCCCTTGGAGTTGCTAAAGCAGACCTGGAGTTAAATGACCTCTGGTCTGATCTATAAGCTGCCCCTTTGTCTCTTTGAGAGCTGCCTTTGAGTATGTCCAAGCAGGTCTGGAGTTAAATGACCTCTGACCTGATCTATAGACAGAAAATTGGTTGTTTTCCTTCTTTCACTTTCCTCCTTAATGTTCCATCCCATCATCTATCTAAAAAGATCCTTTAGTGTAGATGACTTGCCCTTTGGAAGCCTTGGCTAGTGGATGCAAGTAATTTCCCTCTCATGACTCCATAGCCCAATGGATGGCACTGTCTTGGCCTATCCTCCTTGCTGAAACATCCTGCTGCTTTGTTCCTTTTCTCCCATTGCTTTCCCAGTCCATGATCTCCTAACCAACCCAGCAACCCTCCAACCAAATTATTTAAACCCCCCTCTGTGCTTCATAACTAGCCTAACATCTTATTTTTGAGCCTCAAAGATACACCATTCTTTGCTCTATTTGGAGAGATCCCTCTCCGGGTCCAGGAGGGCTAGATCCTAGGGCTCCAAAGTGGTTCTGATGTTGTCTCATGTTTTGGTCTTGCCAATCTGGCCAAAACATGGGAACCCCAACATAATGGCGACTCCACTGGGGAGAATCTGAGAGTCAAGAACCGCTGATAGTTGGTCTTTTTCCCATTGTCGTCACCAACATAATGGCGACTCCACTGGGGAAGGACCACTTTGCCTTTACATTGGCTTTTCGTTGCTGATGGTGGACAGCACCTTGCTCCAAACGTTCATACACATCCACCTGGCGACTCCACGCTCCATAATCCTATAAGACTCCACTGGAGGAAGAACCTGAAAGATGGCCAGACCTCATGGAAGGGTAGAACATACTGGTTGGATTTGGTTTAAAAGATTCATTGTTTTTGTCTATCACTATGTTTTGTCCTACTTTAAGTCTAATCAAGTGTACAAAGATGAAACCCATGATGAGTATGGGAAAGATCTCCAGCCTCAGTCTTCATACCGTGAGCAGACCTATGCTCCTGTGAAAAACCTGGTGGAACAAGAAGCTCATGTTGTATCTCCCACTCTACAAGAAGCTTCAAGCAGCCACGAGCCTATTGTTACATCACCCACACCTACAAAGGTCATAGAAAGATATAAGCCCCTGGTTTTACCTCTCTTCTTCCAACCCCTGCCTACAAAATTAATAAACCAGCTGCCTCATTTTGATGGGGAAAATAAAGGGTCCTCTGCTGAAGAACATGTTCGAAATCTGGAGGATTTACTTGAGCTGTATGAAATAGAAGAAGATGATGTGTGCATTAGGATGTTTGCTTTGTCGTTACAAGGAAATGTTAAGATTTGGCTCAAAGGCCTTCCAGAAGCAAGCATTTTCTGCTTCCATCAGTTTTCTCAAGTTTTCCTTGATAGATGGGCGGCCCCGAAGAATGCTCTCCTCATCCTAAAAGAATATCAAAATTTGAGAAGGCAGCCAGGAGAGACAGTGCAAGAGTTTTCAGCCAGGTTCAATAAGGTATATGATGCAATGCCTTCTGATATAAAACCACCTTTTGGATGGGCTTTATTGCACTATCCATGTTCTTTTGACCCCGAGGTGGAATTCCATATAAGGCAAAAAGAGCCTTTGAGCCTGGAGGAAATGCAGGATATAGCAATCACTGTCGAATACAACATACAGTGCAGGGAGGAAGGATTAAGAGCAGCAAGGAAAGACCGAACAGAGCGAGCAGCGCAAACCTCTTTAGAGGACAAGCTGGAAAGACTGATAGAGGCTGCCAGTTCCTTGCTGAAAGAAAAAGAGCGAGAAGATGAGGTTGAAACCAGAGAGGATGATTGGGAAAGACCTGCTCCTTGTCCTCGAGAAAGACAAATCAGATCTCTGCAAGACAGAAGTCGCATGCCAAGCATGTATGATGAACCAGAGCTTGAATCAGAAAATGAACTTGCAGATTATTTTGAAGAAAGAATTGCTGAGAGTCCTGAAGATTTGATGGGTGACAATACTTACAATTATGATTTCTCTGATGTGGATATGTCTGACGATGAGTTTTTCCAAAGGGAAACCGAGCTTGCACGACCATCATCAGAGGTCTCATGGGAGGAAGACTACGACCATCAACTTCAAGAAAATAATGAGCTAATGCCGGCCATCTATGATACTGATGGAGAAAGTGTTGAAAGCATGATAGCAGACGAAGATTCATTGAATCTTCTATCTTCTTTATATCCGAACATCAGTTATACTTGCCAAGCGGACAGAGGCCAGCATCTCTTCAGCGCAGAGGACGAGGAGAAAAGAGATGAGGGAAGTCTTGAGTGGAACGAATATCCAGAGCCTTCTCCCGAAGGGATTAAGGTAATCAAAGAAGCCCCCGCTCAAGAATATGTTGATTTTTTCACAGAGTTTAGCCCATTGCAGCAGAACCGACCTGTGGTACTAGAGGACAACACCGTTGAATATAATGAGCCCTCTAGCTCAAGCTGCAGTAAAGATGAGCGAGATCTCCTTCCCCGCAGGCATCTCGGCCTTGATCCAGAGGAAGAGGAGGTACTCCTGGTTGATGCCCATATGCCAAATACTCCCAACCAGGAAGAGGAGGAGTGTGAATACAAACGCCTCACTACAGACGCAGTGATTGAAGCTGCCCAGGATGCAGACAACCTATCAGTCATGGTAGGCCTTGAAGGAAAAAGTTTACGTCATGAGTTTGTTGACCATGTGGCAGACTACATGGAGGCCCTGATTGGCTCAGCTTCACAAGCATCAATCTTTTGCAAGATCCAAACGCATCAGAATTTGTCACCGCTGCTGGTGGCCTCAGTTTTGAAGAACCACGTGCCGAGCACCTTGTGGTTATCTCTGACAGGCAGTCAGTGCTCATATCCTTTTTTGTTGTTATTAGACTGGCTGCATTGGCATTACTGTATCACTTAAAGCATCAGAGATTTCCAGTTAGGGTAGGTAGGAAAAGCTCAATAAAGCTCAGCCTATGAGCAAGTAGGTTAGTTTTTTCATTTTCTGTCTTAGAATGTAGAGAAGAAACCTGCTAGACAGTCTAATCCTAGCAGGTAGTAGTGTAGGTAGAGAAGCATATGAGACCAACAGTCTAATCTGGTCTCATGGAGTAATAAGGGTAGAAGTAGATTAGGTTTATTTTCCTGTTTGTAAAAATTAATGATGTAAAAGGGTCTGCAAGTCCAAATGCACCCAAGAAGAAAAATTTTAGGACTATAGTGTGGGTAGGTAGTTGTATGGGAAGTGTTTTTGCTGATATGTTGTCTTCATAGTTTGTGGCAGCTGATCAAGAAAAGAAAAGGATGGTTTCAAGTAGCAGGCATCTGGCTTACACCAAGAGATCGATTTCTGAATTCTTGACTCCTTCAAGAAGAAGCCATCCCCATGTAGAGCCACTGTTAGCCCCCCTATGGAATTTTTGACAAGAAAATAGGGGGCTAAATTGTTGTTGAGTCTTCAAGGAATGCATTTCCCCTGAAAACACAGTCTCCTTGAAGCCTCCATGTGCCTTTTATCCTTCGATCAAATCCCCTCTGCTGATTTCCCTTATAAAGCCTCTCTATTGGTGAAGAAATGCCCAAAGGCCCCTTTTCCCCCCTTATTTATCCTCCTTGTCTTCCCCTTCTATTCCCCTTTTTACCCCTTCAAATCCCCCCAAAATCCTCTTTAATTTCCTCCCCCAACCTTTGTTGGCTTTTTTTCCCCTTTTCCCCTCTATCGTTCCCCTCAAACCCCTTAAAATCCATCAAAATGGGCAAAAAACCCATGCTCCGACCTTATTATAAGGCCTAGCCCCTTTCCCTTAACCACTTCCCCACGTCACCCTTCCCCAAGACCAAGCGCTTAAGTCCCGAGCGCCAATCGCAATCGGAAGGTCGGGCAGGTGCGTATTTCCTTTGTTACATCATAAAACCCCCGATGCGATTTGATTATATCGTTAAGTCCCCGCTCTGATCTGAACCGTTGATCCACTTAGATCTGACGGCTGCCCGCTAATCCCAAGCCCCCCGCTCATCGCGATCGCAACTCTCCACGTCCGACCTCCGATTGATCACAAGCCCTTCCGTCTCCCTCCCGATTCAATCCTGACCGTTGATCTGTCCACCGATCTAATGGCCAGCGCTTAATCGCACCGCCGCTCCAATCGCAATCGCAGGCCGTTTTGTCCGACCCCCGATTGCGATCCGCCGATTTAATCGTAGTCGTCCTTTTCCCGGTCGATCCAACGGTCCTGCGCCAATCGCTCCATTCCTCCGATCGCTGATCGCAAGTCTTTCCGCGTTCCCCCCGATTCAATCCTGTCCGTCCGTTCAACCCGCGATCCGACGGTCATCGCTTAATCGCTTCCCTATTCTCAATCGCAATCGGAACTTTCAAAGGGTGTGTTGCGATTGACGATCGCTCCGACTTCCGATTGCGATTGAGCGATTAGATCATAGCCATCCGTTTCTTCCCAGATCTAACGGTTCTGGTTTATTCCCTCTCCGCCTCCGCCGGGTCCCACCTCCATGGCCTCCGCTCCATTGTTTTTCGTGTTTTCCTTTGTATTTCGCCCAAACGCTGAACTTTGGGTTTTACTCTATGCGTTTATTTCTCCACTCCTCTCCGCTGTTTCCACTGTTTCTTCACCGTTCCTCCGCCTCCATAGCATTTCTCTACCGCGGCCCGGTTTGCAACAGGTTTACTCTACGGTGCAGATAGTACAGAGAGGACAATTCAGCGGCCAAACGAGACAACAGAGGCGGGTTAGAGGGTATTTGAGCCCGTAATTGAATATTAATGGTTATGATCCCGCATTCAAAGGATTTAAGCACAGTTTGAAGACTTAAGCACGCAAAGAGTCTTATCTGTGTTTAAAAATCAGCAGAAGTACTCTTCTCCAGAAGGTCACCCTCTTACAAAGAAATCTCCATGCCCCCTCGAGCCCTGGAATGATTAATTGCCCTGACAGAGCTTCATTAAAGACTGTTTGGTCAACAGTTATGGAGGTATGGAGAAATCGCAGACTTCCATCCATGTCATTTATTTCAGAGTGGCAGCACAGAGCTCCAAGCACCACCAGGACTCCAAAGAAATATCAGAGGTCGATTTCGACCTGACAGAGATCTCCGACCAGTCTTAGAGTACATTCAGCGTTGCAGAAAGCCATTAAGTAGCATGGGCATGGACACTTCTGCCCTGCTGTCTTGATGAGATTCATTGAATTGTTCATCTACCTCTGTTTTCTCTCCTCTCCTATAAAATCCCTGAGAACGAATTGTAAAGGTTGTTGTTGCCTTGCTGGGCATCTGCTGTTAGAGGGATTCATTTGACTGTTAGAACAGTCGTGGGAGGGAGTAGTAGAGTAGTTGTATGTAATAGGCTGGGAGGAGAAAGTCTGGGCTGTATTAGCCATTGAGCCATATTGTACATGACTGGTTTTGCATCAATTAATCAAAGCACATTTCACAGGATCCTGGTCTATTACTATTGGTGATGTTTTTCTTTACTCTGTTTATTACATTTCCATATTGTTTCATGTTCTTCCAGTAGGCATCAGAATAATGGCATAGGATTCACCTTTTGTTAGGTGCCCTATGCTGTCTGCTCTCCCTACCTTTATGTTTTCCGCTAGATGTGCTATCTGAGAGTTGTTTTCGGTTGATTTAACCAGCGCAGTGGATGTTATTTCCTGCTGGCTGATGTATGAATTGGTTGAATTAGTTCTTAGAAGTTCTTGTTGGGTTTTAAACTGGAAGGTTTGTAAACACTGGGGATAAGTGTTAGCCCTGTCCACTAGAATCCTTGCATGACCAGTTTACCTTTACGAGATCCCTTTGTTTATCTTATCTCTGTTTTCCCCTTGGAGTTGCTAAAGTAGACCTGGAGTTAAATGACCTCTGGTCTGATCTATAAGCTGCCCCTTTGTCTCTTTGAGAGCTGTCTTTGAGTATGTCCAAGCAGGTCTGGAGTTAAATGACCTCTGACCTGATCTATAGACAGAAATTGGGCTGTTCTCCTTCTTTCACTTTTCTCCCTTAATGTTCCACCCCACCATCTAATCTAAAGATCCTCTAGTATTAGATGACTTGCCCTTTGGAAGCCTTGGCTAGTGGATGCAAGTAATTTCCTTTTATGACTCCATAGCCCAATGGTTGGCACTGTCTCGGCCTATCCTCTTTGCTGAAACAGCCTGCTGTTTTGTTCCTTTTCTCCCATTTCTTTCCCAGTCCATGATCTCCTAACCAACCCAGCAACCCTTCAACCAAATCATTTTAAAACCCCTTTGTGCTTCATACCTAGCCTAACATATCAATTCGAACTTCAAAGATAAATCATTCTTTGTTTATTGGAGAGATCCCTCTCCGGGTCCAGGAGGGCTAGATCCTAGGGCCCCAAAGTGGTTTGATGTTGTCTCATCTTTTGGTATTGCCAAATCTTCCAAAACATGGGAACCCCAACAGGATGCATTTGTGTGGGATTACCAAGACATGAAGGGCTTGGACGCACAACTGTGCACTCACCACATCTATATTGATATAGAAACACACCCTGTTAGACAACCCCAACGGAGACTAAACCCGCATTTAAAAGAAATTGTAAAAGAAGAGTTCCAAAAACTGCTAGATGGAAATTTCATTTATCCCATCTCAGACAGCAAATGGGTCTCCCCTTTGGTGGTCATCCCTAAAAAGAATGGGAAGTGGAGAATTTGTGTAGATTACAGAGAATTAAATAAGGCAACTCAAAAAGATCATTTCCCCCTTCCCTTCATTGACCAAGTCCTTGACACATTAGCTGGAAAACGGTTCCTCTCTTTCCTTGACAAATTCAGTGGATACAATCAGATCCAAATAGCCCCCGAAGACCAAGATAAGACAACCATTACTTGCCCATGGGGAAATTTCGCTTACAGAGTTTTAACGTTTGGATTATGTAATGCCCCAGCAACATTTCAAAGAGCCATAATTAGTATTTTTTCTGACTTAATAAATGAAGGACTTGAAATTTATATGGATGATTTTACACCCTATGGGCAAGACTTTGATCAAGCGCTAGAAACATTAGACAAAGTATTAGAACGATGTATTGCTACTAGACTATGTCTAAGCAACCAAAAATTCCGCATGATGATGGCTGAGGGGGTAATCCTAGGCCACTACATTTCTGCAGCTGGAATACAGGTAGACCGGCTAAAATAGAGGTAATCCTTTTATTGGCCACACCTTGTACACAAATGGAGGTACGTAGTTTTCCGGGATATGAAGGATATTATCACAGATTTATAAAAAAAATCTCACAGATAGCTACACCTCTGTATGCTTTAACTGGAAATGTTGAATTCCATTGGACTGAAAAATGTGACACTGCTTTAACAGACTTGAAGAAGCTGGTCTCCACAACACCAATCTTGCAAGGTCCTAACTGGAAACTGCCCTTTCATATCTCTTCCGATGCATCTAATACAACAATAGGAGCAGTCCTTGGCCAAGAAGAAGACTGAAAGCCTTATGCTATTTATTATATTAGCAAAAACCTTACTCCTGCCGAATTAAATTATACAGTAATCGAGAAAGAATTCATGGTTGTAATTTATGCTATCAATAAATTTAGACACTACATAACTGGATATCAAGTGTTCCTATACACTGACCACTCTGCTATTAGATATTTAGCTAATAAATTGATCATAGATGGAAGAATAACTCGTTGGCTACTATTATTGTAGGAATTTGATATAACAATCAAAGACCATCCAAGGAAGGAAAATGTGGTCGCAGACTTCCTGTCTAGAGTCCCCAAGGCAGACGACACACTAACAATTGACAATCTCCTTGATGAACACCTCTTTGCTGTAGCATTTAAAACACCGTGGTACACAAATGTGGAAAATTATTTGGTAGTTGGGAAACTGCCTAGACATTTAATGACGAGAGAATGAAAATTGATTGTACAGCACAGCGCAAGATTCTCTTGGATTTAAGGATACCTATTCCATACAGGGGAAAATATGTGCATACGCAGATGCATTAGGGAAGACAAAATCCACGACATCTTACGAGCCTGTCACGATGAACCCTGTGGTGGCCACTTCGCAGAACAACGGACGGGGCATAAAGAGTTATAATTAGGCTATTACTCGCCTACGATTTTCAAAGATTCAAGGAAGTATGTACAGGCTTGGGATAGTTGCCAAAGAATGGACCACCCAAGCCAAGTTGATGAAATGCCACTGCAACCACAATTGGTGGTATAACCATTTGAACGATGGGCATTGGACTTCGTTGGGCCATTCAATCCACCATCAAAATATGAATATTTTTAAAACTTGTTTCTACCCTAGATAGCCTTTGATGTCTACTTTCTAACCCAATTCGAATCAGTCAATTTGGATTTGAAACGAAAAAGTTAAAACCAAAACATTGACCGGATGTCTAGCGGGCAGCTCAGGAACAGAGTTGGGACAGTCAGTTTTTGGAGGCCTAAATGACCATATTTTTAAAACATTTTTCTACCCTAGATAGCCCTTGATGTCTACTTTCTAACCCAATTTGAATCAGTCAATTTGGATTTGAAACGAAAAAGTTAGAACCAAAACATTGACCGGATGTCTAGCGGGCAGCTCAGGAACAGAGTTGGGACAGTCAGTTTTTGGAGGCCTAAATGACCATATTTTTAAAACATTTTTCTACCCTAGATAGCCCTTGATGTCTACTTTCTAACCCAATTTGAATCAGTCAATTTGGATTTGAAACGAAAAAGTTAGAACCAAAACATTGACCGGATGTCTAGCGGGAAGCTCAGGAACATAGTTCAGACAGTCGGTTTTTGGAGGCCTAAATGAATGAATTTTTAAAACCTGTTTCTATGGTAGATTTCCCTATGAATATAGTTTACAATTCAATTGGAATCACTCATTTTCGATATCGTATGGGGAAGTTATGATCAAAATACTGACTGTCTATCGTAAATCAGCACCCTTAAAACTCTGTTTTTCCGGATGTTCCTTACAGTATTTCACCTATCAATTCTTCTTTTCTTCAAAACCTGTTTTTATTGGAGATAAATAAATGAATCTACTTTCATTTCCAATTTGAATCATTCGAATCCGACATCAAACGAAGAATCTATGCTTAAAACATTCACTGTTGTTTTAAGTGGGGTAAGCGAAAATGACTCTGTTATGCAGGTTGTTCTAAGTAAAATTGACATATCATATCATTGAATTTTTAAAACCTGTTGCTATTGGAGATTAAACTTTGAATTAGCTCTCATTTGGCTTTGGAATCACTCAATTTGGACGAAAAACAAAGAAGTTGTGACTAAAACACTGCAGGTTAGCATGATTGGCCACTGCTCTCCCGCAGGTAACAAATAAATTTTACTTTGTTATTTTCTCCGGGGATTTGTTTTACAGAGTAACTACTTGTTAGTTTTTTGCATAATTCTTGGATTAGGGGAGCCCGCGCACCTCTCTTTCTCCATGATTTAATGTTTTCTTGCAGGTAGACACTCGTTTTTTGCAGGTCTTGGGAAAATAAAGAAAGTCAATTTATGGACGAGTGATTTTTGAAAGAAATTTTATGAAACAAAGGAATTTCATCTAACTCATTACCCAACGGATTCGTAATAGAAGAAATAAAGAATTGATTTCAATTTGAAGATTCATGTCTTATCACTACTGCCAAAACATTTTTCAAAGAGATCATTTTTTTTGACATAACATCATAGCTGTTGTAACTTAATTTATTTATTTACATACCGTTTTTGTTGTTTTTTTTTCTAATTTCTCTTATATTTTTTGTTTCAGGTATTGCTTCATTCAAAGTGTAACTCATCCTCAGCATCAATACCGTGAACAGCTAATTTGTTTTTTTGCATGTTTGCATTGTATGACTGTCCATTTTGTTGTTCCTTTTCCAAAGGAACGACACTTGCATTTTTGCTGTTCCTTTTCTAAAGGAACGGCACTTTTAGTTTTTGCTGTTCCTTTTTCCAAAGGAACGACATTTGCATTTTCACACTTTTTTGTGTGTATTTTTTCTTTTTGGTGTGCATTTCCTTTGTTGTTCCCTACAAGGAACAACACTTTTTTTGAGTGTTTTTGCTGTTCCTTTTTCCAAAGGAACGACATTTGCATTTTCACACTTTTTTTGTGTGTATTTTTTCTTTTTGGTGTGCATTTCCTTTGTTGTTCCCTACAAGGAACAACACTTTTTTTGAGTGTTTTTGATGTTCCTTCAAAGAAGCAACACTTTGGGAGCAACCCTTCCTTCCTTTTATGGGATTATTCCTAGTTCATCTCAACCACATTTTACTGATTCCCTTTCATGGCATGAAGTACACTACTTATGAGGACAAGAATTATGGATTCTATTGAAGCGAGCTAATATCATTCATGTTATGATCTTTAACAGGACAGCTCCTTGATGATAGATTATTTTCAAAAGGGACACAATTATTTATATACTACTTTACTGCATTGTTTTCTATTGAACATGATATTGATTGATCATCTTAATACCATGTTGGTTCCACCCTTCTGGATTATAATCTTCTCTATCTGTAATAAATGAGATTATGGGTATATTTTTCTATTGACATGTTCAACTTCTTCCACCATCCCTACTCTTAAGGAGTACTGAGCCTCCCTCTTTTTATCATAAAAATGTGTAATAATAACAAAATTTTGTTCGCAGATGGAGGATAGGGGGTCTCATTACGAGCCAGCCTACCATGTTCATAAGGCTGTAACAAAGTGACATTCCCATTATGGCCACCACACCAGGGTTATGATCCATTCGATAGCCCAATTATCCTTGGAACAGGAGGTCTCATCACGAGCCGGCCTGATCACTTTTGCTACATCCGAGTGAATGGCAGTGTGGTTATCTGGTTACCACACGAGCACATTGATCTCTTCTATAGAACAACAATGTAACTCTCTAGTTATAAATTGAGGATTCTGGCTCATATGGGTTAAAAAGCAACCCTGCCGAGGCTATGGACGCCTGCTGGCAGCAGTGGCTCTGCTTATGGTATTGAAGTTATATCTTATCGTCAATTATTATTATAATACCCTTTTCTTATTTTTTTTTCTTTTTATCAGAGAAGTTATTTCCTTAACTTTTTCCCTGTTTTGAACCTTTATGCATGAGAAATTTTTTTATGATCAATCACATCATTTTCAGCTAGCATACTATCAGTAAAGCATCTTTTTGGCATATTGTTGTTCTTTTTCTCTTTTTCATCACCTATCATCAATTCAAAGCGTCCTATCTCTTATTCATAACTATCTTTACACACTCTGCTCTCATTATAATCATAACTCTCGTTGTCCTATCATTGATATGTGTACTCTGCTTCATTTACTGATATATTGCTCATTCTCGTGCCTTGCCGTCAGCACAACACCTCTCATATGCTTTATGGTCATGGAATTCCTTTTCCAATTGGAGGGGGAATGTATGCATTATGGGATAGCATGCGATATGATTACTACACTCTGCCATAACTTGTTGATTTGACAAAAGTTTTTCTGATTGAAATTTTTGCATGCATCTTATCTATTGCTTACACTATGGATTCAAGAACATTGTATGCCAAATAGTGCTTTGTTTGCAGGAAAACAACAAGTATGGGCAGAATTCTATTCATAGCATGACCACACTATTGCAACTTACAGAAGAGGCTCGAGCAACTCGCAAACGTGAACAATTCTTCAGACATGATGTGCTTACCTGGATTCCACCTTTTGCATCACTTTCAGCACCAACTCTGCCTACATCAGCTTCAACAACTGCCAGTCCATATATGTAATTCCACATTTTTGGAGGTAAAACTTGAGGTAAAATAGCATAATTTTCTGATTTATTACGAATTTAGGAGAATTTCATGAAAATCCATTTTGAGCATTATTTATCATCCTTCATTCCACATCTTTACCACTTTCCCTTTTTCAGCAACATATCATTTTCGAGTATGGGGGAGTGTTCCTTTCATTCATTTCTTTCTTATGACCATGTTATTCATCTTCTTTATCATCCATTGCTATTCTTATTCACTCTCACCACCTCCCTTATTCCATGTTGTTTTACACCAAGCATAGAATTCAACCGCTGGTAGCAACCACCTCAATTTTTTTTTCTAGCATCGCATGAGGGCATGCTAATTTTTCAGAGAGGGGGAGGAATTGCTACGCATGATGGATGTTTTCAATTTTCTTTCTCATTTAAGACATACAATTTCATTTTTACACAATGCAGAAATTGATTTCCATAATATTTTTAAAACTATGAACTCAATTCTTGTGGTTTTTGGAAAATGCGGACGTATCATTAATACAAACCCAGATAATTTCAAGATAAATTGGTTCATAAAATTTCGGAAATCATGCACTCTCACCTACAGCCATTTTGTTTATATCTCATGATCCGTGCATCAAAACGATCTGATTTTTGGATCATAAAGGCATTCATATATTATAAATTTACTTGCCAAATTTCAACAAAAGCTGGTTTGTAGTTTTTGAGAAATGGTTAATGAAGTTTGCTGTTACTTATATCATATTTTGCTGCAACTTCATACATATAGTTGAATGTCAATATAAAAATTGTTATGCCTTCATCAAGATTACTAAAAGTGAATATTCATTAATTAAGGAAGAATTCATTTGTTCTATCCATTTCATGAGCTAAGATGAACATATTTTTTATTGCTTGGTTAACACATGGGTTTTTGTCTTTGAGTTGCATGAGGACATGCAATATATTCAGGTTTTCGTTGCATGAGGACATGCAACATATTGAGTGTGGGGGTATGTTGGGCCGTTAATATGCCATTATTATTATCACTTATGAACGCCTATTCCACCCATTTCTACCATTCTTCATCACGTCATTTATTATAATTTATTATTTAAATCCATTTTATAAATGATTTATGCTCTTATGGATGAATATTATTTATCTTCCTTTATTTCTAATAAATTGATGATTATGACTTATTTTATCAATGATAGTTTTAATAAGTTGGTTATAACATTATTCACCATTTTTAGCCTCCAAGATAATTTCCAGATTTAAGATTTGATCATTAAAAGTGCCAACTCAGAAATGCGCTGGAATAAGGAGTGACAGTTTTGCGGTTGAGATTCTGAGCAAATGAAGACGAATCTGGAAAATCGGGAACATGGGTTTTGTTCAGAACGGACCCAATTAACTTATTTAAGAATGGTTTGCCCAAATTCGGCTTGTACTGAGAGAAACGCAGGGTTCTTTGAGCACGATTTTCTCAGATCTGTGGTTGCGGCCGTCCTCCAAATCTCAGCTACAAAGCCAAATTCGACTTGCTGTTGTTGAAAGATGGATGTAAATCTATTTTATTGTTGATCAATTGGTTGGAAGAAATTCAATATTATTATTAGAGATCCTATTTTCTATTTAATTTCTCCACCTTCTGATTATAAAAGGAGAAGCATGTATTGTGTATGAGGGGATGGAGAGACTTTTCTTATTGTAATTTGCAGAATTGTGCATCGACTCTTGTTAAGAGAGTGTGAGCTGTTTGTAAACATTATTAATGTCTGATTAATAAAAGAGTTCACTGTTGTTCCATTTCTCAAGCGCTGGAGTAAAGCACAGCAACGCTTCACCGGTGGTTGAGGGCCCGGCCCTGGTGGAGCGATCTGCTGTTTGTATTTCTATTAGTTTATTTCTGTTGTGTGAAGTTTGTTTATTACAATTAAAGAATTGAGTTATTACTAATTGAATCAAATACAGAGTCATTGTTATTCCATTCTTTACAAGAAGCATGATTCATGATTCAATCGTTATAAAATGTTGTTTTTCTGTATCTAATTCCAGTTGTTATTCCTTTTGTTTATGAATTACGATAGTTGATTGTTGCGTGGCTGTCGACAGGATTAAAGAGTAGAAATCTAGTTTTCTTGGTTATGAATTGAATTCACTGTTTATTTTACGCTGCTATTTAATTCCTGTTCATTGCTTTTAGATTGTTGTTCCTTTCCAGTTTGCGTTTTAGATTTCATTTCCTTTGAGTTGTTTTCACTTGCTTTGAGATCTCTAAATTGTAGAGGGCAGAGCTAATCATTCCAGGTCCCCAGATTTGGTCATCTCACATCGACTTCTAGGGGAAAGAGTTATTACTACTGCATCCCTAATCGATGTCTAGCAAGGTTGCCGTAGTGTAGTCTTTACATTTCTGTCATTTGTAATTAGATTTCTTTTCAAGCATTTATTATTTCTGCATTTGTATTTCTATACTACATCTTCACAAACATTACTCTTGAGTAAATAGCCGCCTCAGACTGAGTACACTCTTGAAATAAAAAGTCGTCCCTGGGTTGACAATTAATGCGAGGTAATTAGGAGTTACAAAGACACCTTTTTATCGCTCCACAGCAACCCACTTGATGAAGAAGCTGGCAACTTACTTGATGGAGTTGTGCTTGATAGAATATGTCTTGATGAACCTGTTTAAAGATGTAAATCTGATGTATCTACAAAGAGTACAGAAGGTAATGAAGAAATGAATTCAATATGTGCTAGATCCATGATGAAAAGAGTATGTTTCAAGGAATACGCAGATTTGTCTAGGAGAAGTCGCGTATGCACGCGGTTTAGTACATGCCAAGTCGCGTATGGGCAAAAGCGCTCAAAAAGTGCAAAACCAGGGGTAACCACCATGGTATTGACCCATTGTATTGGGTAATGATTCGTCTAAATGACCCCGTCCAGGAATACCATCAGAAGTAATGGTTTGGGTCTATGCTATTGTTTTGGCTCATGGTATTGAAAAAGGGGCTCATGGTATTGAAAAAGGGTAAACCTATATAAATGAAGACAATCTATCAGGTAAATCATGAGTGTGGGAGCAAGATGTCTCGGAGCTTGAATGAATACTTCTAGTGAATATATCCAGAGTGGAAAGGGTGTTGATGATGATTCAATCTATGATGCACCTATGAAGAAATGATGAAGCGGGATATCTAGATCTGAAATGTATTTGTATCTACTAGATCTGTTTATGGAGTGATTAGATCTGTGATGAGGCGAACATATGTCTGAAGTAAAGGGTTGAATCTGAACTGAATATCTGATCTGAAGAAGTATGTAGATCTGTAATGGTTGAAGATCCATATGCTAGTTAGCCGCAGAGGAAGCGTGTATATACGCGGCTTCGCTGAAGAAAAAGTGCGTATGCGCAGTGAAGTTTGTACAGATGTATACGCTGGTTGATGTGGACAAAAGCGCGTATATACGTGACATCAGTGAAAGGAAAGCGTGTATGCAAACTAGGGTTTGTTGAAGTATGGGGTATGAAATGTCTGATCTGTTCTGCTGTGTTACTGTTATCTGTGAATGATGTATTCTACAGTTCTGGGGTGTCTGAATTGATAAGTTTCAGTTTGATGTATGATTGAGCTTAAATGTATGGAGTGGGTCCAGTCTGAAAATATGATGAAACGTGGCCCGCAAGTGGTGTCCTAAAGGAAGCTTTGGATTCAGTGTGAAAATTGATGAAACATGGTCCATAGAGGTGCTGAGGGTTGTAGCCTTCAGTCAGGGGGTTGTAGCTCCCTTCCAGGAGAGGTCAAGCTCCTCTCCAGAGAGGTTAGAAACGAGACGGGGGCTGTCGGGCTCCCTTCCGTGAGGCTGGTAAACGAGATCAGGGGGTCGTAGCTCCCTTCCAGGAGAGGCTGGTAAACGAGTCAGGGGGTTGGAGCTCCCTTCCAGGAGAGGCTGGTAAACGAGCGCAGGTGGGTGCCTGCGTGCTGGTAGGAGTCTGCACCAGCACATATGGTGTAAGATGTTTTCTCTATAATAAAATATTGAAGGCTGAGCAACTGCAGCGGTGGTTTTCTCCCGACTTGGGTTTCCACCTAAAAATCCTGGTGTTCATGTGTGATGCTTTGTGTGATGGTTTATTCTGTTCTTATTGCACATGTTTACTGTTTATAGAACATCTAATGAATGAATGATGGAATGATATAAGTGAAGAAATAATGGCATAATTAGATCTCTGGGTATATGCGAGTTTTATGAAGGATATCCGCGTGTATACGCTAGTTGGCTTCACCAAAGTAGCGTATGGGTTTTAGAGCATGAAAAAGTAAAAAATTTTGAATATGCCCTAAATACTGATTCACCCCCCCCTCTCAGTATTTTTCCCAATAGTAGTCTCCTCATAGAACTTGAGGTGGCCTACGCGCCTTAGGAGCCCCTAGGTAGTTGTTGTAATAGGGTGAGGGTACGCATCTCTCTCCCTCTCTCGTGCCTCCCATAGGCAAACCATGTCATACTACTCCACCTATTGTTGCTGTTGTCCCCCCTCTTCTCTCTAAATGATTGAAATATTAAATACAATTTTTTTATTAAATAAGACATGTATTTACGAATATACATATATAATTGTTTTTGGAAAAAAGAACAAAACAATCGGTGCACCACAAAAAACAGTCATGCATCAGTTCTAGTGCGTCTTTTTTTGTCACGCAATGGTGGAGGTGCACCAGATGATTTTCAATGCATCGGAGGAGGTGCACCTAAAACTTTTCAAAGTGCCGTTGATTATGTACGGTGTCAGGAGTGTAGTGCGTTGACTAAAATTGACTCCCTGATGTGTATAATTGGGTCAGCACACCGACCTCCTGACATCATTACATAGTCAACGGTGTGACCTTTTATCAGGGTGCAACATTGACCCTGTCGAAATGTCGAATGTGGTGCACTGAAAAAAATACCCACCCCGAGGTGGATACTTAAGTCAACACACCTTGTTGCCGCTATTCCCCTTGGTCAACAGTGTGGCCAGGTAAACGAACACACCGCACTTTTTTAACAATTTTAAAATAACATGGTGCACCTTTCTGTACTGCCTGGAACTAGTGCGGATAACGTTATCACTGGTTGTGGTGCGGCCTGTAAATTTACAGGCAGCACCACTTACCGGTGTGAGCCGAATGGGTTGAGCGCACAGCGCGACAAATATTTTTTCTTTTAAATGGTTATTTTATGGTTATTTGAAATTGCAATCCGCTAAAAAGCCTAATTATGGAAAAACAAGAAAAATACATGTACATTTGGCTATCGAGGAGGCATATTTGTTGTAGAATTTGCAAAAGAAAATTTTCCCACCGTTTTGCAAAATTCAACCTGGAGATTGGTGGGAAATGCATAGCAACATTGCATGCAATGGGAGCACCAATGTCAGGGCGGCTCAGACAAGGATAAATTACACTGGTGCTTGAGAGCTCTGGAGCACTAAGAAAAGTGAAAAATGTAGCTTTTTGGCTGTAATTTTTTTTATTTAACCCTATTTTGGTGCACGAGGTTTTATAGGCACACCGGTGCGGTTTCTTAAGACTGCACCGGGAGGTTGCTATTTTGGTGCGGTGTTTTATGATTCACCGATGCAGTAGAGTTGTAAATCACTGGTGCACTAAAGTAATAAGACACATCGGGTGGGTGTGTATAGAGCACATAGTGTCCGATGTGCCAATGTTTTGTGCGTACCAGTTCTTTCTCTTTTTGAGTGCACCGGTGCGGTTGAGGATGATAAGCGCACCAGATGAAAAAAATCTGCAACAACCTCCACCCACCAACCTCCTCTAGTAACCTCTGCTATAAATGGATGTCTGGGGTATTTTTATAAGGGGTTCCTAAAAAACATCCGCTAGAGGGTATTTTCCTTGTAGTATTACAAATTTTTGTAGGCGGGTTACTATTGGCCTACCCCTCACCAAGATTTCAAAAGATACACCAGCAAGTGTGACCAGTGCCAAAGGATGGGGAAACCCACACAAAGGGATGAAATTCCTTTACACCCTTAGGTGGCTCTTGAGCCATTTCACAAGTGGGGCATGGATTTTATTGGACCCATCGATCCACCATCCAAACAAAATAAGCATATCATAGTCTACACTAATTACCTGAAAAAGTGAGCTAAAGCAAAAGAAGTTAAGGTAGAAATCAAAGAAAAAGTAGCAGAATTTCTGAGGAGAATGTGTTTTACAAATTTGGATATCCAAGATAAATAGTCACTGATCAGGGATCACAGTTCACCTCTCACCTCATTGAGAATATTTTGAGGAAGAACAATATTAGGAAAAGAACTTCTACTACCTATCACCCTCAGGCGAATGGCCAAGTAGAAGTAACTAATAGATCTTTAGAGAGCATCCTCACCAAGGTTGTGAGCAGCAGCAGAAAATATTGGGCAAATAGACTGGTAGAAGCTACTTGGGCCTACAACACCACTTGGAAGACAACAATAGGATTCACTCATTATGAACTAGTCTATGGTAAGAAAGCTCTACTTTCAGTTGAGTTTGAATTCAATACTTTAATAATGGAAGATGAATTAAATCTAGATCTAAAAAATGCCCAAAAAGAGAGGTTTTTGCAACTAAATGGATTGGATGAGTTCATAATACAAGCACTTCTTCACATGGAGGTATTTCAAGTGCAAAGGAAGTTATGGCAGGACAATAACATCAAAGAAAAGACCTTCCAAGAAGGAGACTAGGCACTATTTTATGATTCAAGGTTTAAATACTTCAAAGGCAAGTTGATGACAAGATGGTTGGGTCCTTACATAGTGGATAAATTATTTGATAATGGGGCAGTTCAATTCAGGACCATAGATGAGGAAGGGGTCCCTTTGCTTGTCAATGGTCACAGACTTAAAATGTACAAGAAGCCTTTTGTCAAGGGAAGAATTCATCAATTCAATAAGAAGAGAGGTGTATGTGATGGGAAACTCCATAGTTTCCCACACCTCCTGAAAGAAAGAAAAAGAGTAGAAAGAATAATCTTGTGGGTTGAAAACCTCAATGGAGGGAACTCACTTTGTAATATTCCAAAATTAGCCTTCAACTAAATGGAATATTATAGTTTGTTTTATCACTAGGTAGGTGAATAAGTGGGTGGGGAGGCCCATAAGTCTCCTAAGTAGCAATAAAAACACTTAAAATATGAAAGGAGACATTTTTAATAGCTAAATAAAGCACCTCCAAGTGTGAACAGGGGTTGGATCATGTTGATTCAGTCAATTTTGACCAAGTCAACAATGTTGTTATGGAGGAGTGGAGATTAATTAAGGAATAACACAGTTTTGGAGGGAGATTGATTTCATGAAGGAAATGACCTAAGTGGGGCCAAGGGCAAGGAAGCTCATAATCTATATAAGGAATGGGATGGTAGCCATATGGGGTTATGTTTTGGATTATTATTTGTCTATGGTCTGTTTAGATTTTGCATCCTCTTTCTATTTAGCAAAGTTGTTGTGCTGTTTAGCACCAGGTGTTCCCGAGTGGGAATCCCACCTCTTTCCTTGAGGGGCCTCTTGGAAGAGAATTACATTCATTTCCACATTCAGGTTTTCAGGCCAAGCTACAACCTTCTTCATCAGTGCAGTTTCTGTAGGTTATTGTGTTGTGTTGCAGGGTGTTGCAGTGGAGGGTTTAGAAACCCACTTTATGAGCTAGTTTCTCTTTGGAGGAAGGATTCCTTCACCTGAGAGATCAATTTGGAGAGCTCTTGGACATATTTCAGATCTTTGGCATCGGGCCAACTATTTCCCATCATTTTCGGCATTGTTCCAGCTGGGAATTGCGTTATTTTTTAGGGCAGCTTCATTGAGGGATCTTGTGGCTCCTTTGGAGTATTTTCCTGTGATTGGAGGGTTCAAACTTTCATTGGAGGAGGCCTTTAAGGATATCTACACCATATATGCTATATTTCAGCCTTCTACACTCATGTGCTTCAATTTTTAGTGAATCTTTAGCCCTAGGCCTTTAAATCCCATCTTGTATAGGGTGTATTTCTGAAAACCCTATCCGAGTTCTTTGTAGGAGTTTGTATTAAGCCTAGATCTGTATTGCGCATATATTTTGAGGCATATAACAGCCCTACATCTTTTTTGCATTCTTTTTTTGTAGTAGTGCATTTATAACTTCACTGTAGCAGTATTCCGGCATTTTTTATTGTACTAGCACTTCAGTTTTAGGAGTGATTGCTTATGGGAGGCTTGTTCCCTCATTATACATGTTTCGTGCCTCACTATTATGTATGGATTTTCTGATATAAGACATGATGATCTATCTCCATATTGGTCTCCAATTTTCATGAGTTGATTTACACTGTTATTTCCAGTTTTATGTTCATATATTGTTGCTTCCCCATTTTGGGATATTACAGTGGTATCGGATCATAATCTTGGCTCAGCCTGTGGATCTCAACCATTATGCTATCAAGAGAATAAGAAGAAGAAGATATGTATAGAAAAAACAAAAATAAGACTCCATTATTTGGAGGAAGAGAGGAGGAGGAGCTCTCAAAGCTTCTCTTTCAAACTATGTAGAGCATTAAAGGAGATTTCAAGAAAATGATAAGGGAGAGAGAATCTTCAAAGGAGTTTGGATCTAAGAAAAAATCTATATTTTCACATGATGAGTGTGAGCATGCAGCCACACCATATGATTCATAGTGCATTCATATGCCCAAATCTACTAGGAGGGAGATGAAAGAAGAGGAAATTCCTAAGAAGAAGACTCTTAGGGATTATCTGCAAGAATATGAATCTAAAACTAACAGGTTCAGAGATCATATCACCTTCCAAGAGTTTTGCAAGATCAAGGTGGACAGGAGAAAGCAGCATGATATGGGTAGATTTTTTATATCTACTTTTGATGGTTCACCAAAATGTTCAGCAAGAGCTTGGGTGGAGGAGCTAGACACCTATTTGCAGCAACACAAAGTTTCAGAGAATGAAGCCATCAAAGTTGCAACGCTGCATTTTGGAGGTAAGGCCTATGCTTGGTGGATATTTGAGTCCTTTTCTTTAAAAAAATGCACATACCTCTACTTATGCAAAATTCACTAGGAGACTAGTGAAAAGGTTTGATGGATCTAAATAAACCAAAACAAACCAAAATTTTGCATGCGTTGGAAGGACCTAGAAACTCAAATCCATTTCAGAAAGTTGTTGGAGAGGCTCAAATATTGCATAATACTTTGCTAGAGGCAAGATCTCCGCCTCATATTCTTGGACAAGAGGTAATGAAGATCCCTTTTTCAAAAGAGGATCCTCTTATTAATAAAATGACACCCATTCATATTGAGGAATAAGAGGAAGCTGGGGGCGATATCATTTTCATATCTAGAGCATATCTAACACCTGATGAAGAGGTAGAGGGATCACTTTCTCTAGCAAGGGGAATTATTGTATCATTGCAAGAAGTTCCTAAGGATTTCATATGTGGAGGTCAAGGCACAATCAATGAACAACATGATTGTGAAACCTTGCAGATGGAAGGAGAAGGTAGGGAGGAAGGCCAGCATCACATGATGAGGAGAACGCACCCCTATATATTTCAGAAGGGTGATTCACAAAAGAGGCAGAATGATTTGCGCAGTGAGGGCAGGGACAAAGTTGTCCATCCATATGTGCAATCTACTCTTTACATTGATGTCTCACTGCATGGAGGCATTCCACTGGGGAGACCACAGATCAAGAAATGATGAGATATGCTTCACATTGGGTTGCACCACTCTTAGATCCCGAAGGGGTGGATACTTTGGAGGGGTCTAGTATAGTGCAAAGACTCTGGGGTAGGCTCAAGGAGGAGGGAGACATTCTCCCATTTTCAGCATTACCCACTCTTATTACATATTCTGCGGTGACAGAAGTTGCTTCAGTGATGGGAGATGGAACCACTATGGTGCAAGGGAGCTACTCCATGGATTTGGAGAAATATAGAGTACTTCCATTATGGAAGGAATCCTCCATGTATTGGAGTAGATGGAGGCCACTCATGCTTACATTGGAAAAGATTAGGAGGTTATTTTTAGATGGTAGCTTCTCATGGGAGGCCAACTTCCAAAGGCCACCACTTCTACTAAAGCATGAGTAGCTGCATGATGGGAATGAAAACACTTTGGAGGATGAATTTGGCATGGGTGATGTCAAAGGAGAAGACAGAAGCATGTGGGGAGCTTCACATTTCAGATCTTCAGCGTTGTCTCTTAGGAGGGTTGATCCATATTGGAGGTCTCAACTTTTGGTAGAGTACTCCAAGGATATTCGTGCTTACATGATTCTTGATGACCCAAAGAGAGATGATAGATACATGGTGGTTGATGAGGTCATCTATTCCTATGGCAGAGTCTTCTTGACTAGATTTTCTGAGCTCAAGAGGGAGCTACTACATGCAACACATGTGGACTTTCTCTCCATGCACTTTGATGCATTTCATTCTTTGATGGAGGAGTTCAGTTGGGAAGGCATCCAGTAGGATATATATCAACATATGGAGAGATTCATAGCCTGGATGGTGATGGAGAGGTTGTCACAGCCACTTCCCTACTCATTGAGAGTGAGGGAGAGCTTTCAGTTGAGCCATTTCAGCTCAATGACCAAGGTACATAGTAGAGAAGGTACATTTTTGTATTATGATTGGTACTTCTTTACTTTATATGAGCAGCATGTTGTACCAAGGAGGATTATCCCTTATTTTATATTGTATTTTGATGTACTTGAGGCCATTTGTAGCATTGATGTTGGCCATTCTACTGGTGGTTTATGGGGGAAGCCACATGATTCTTGGTGTGCACCATTGACACCACATCTTACCTTAATGATCCTATCCTGTAGGATGATTGTGGTAGCAAACAAGTGGCTAGAGGGGAACTTGTTATTCCTTGATTTGAGGTAGGCAGGGGATGCACTTCGCTAGTTCCATATGTGGAACTATGATCCACCTTCTAGTTGTCATATGAAAACTTGTTTTATTGGTTTATGCTTCCATATATTGATAAATTTTTTATGTTTATGGCAGGCTTTGTTATGAGAGTGTTGTTGGGCCCAAATTAAGGTATGATTCTGACCCTGTAAATACTTCAAATTATGTTATAATTTTGAGGGAATCCCTCTTCACATTAACAATAAGGAATAAAAGATCATGAGAATGGCAACAATCGGATTAATGATGAAAACGATGTTTTATAATAGGAAATTGACTTCTCTTATCTCCACATGTAGGAAAGCAGAATGCTTGGACCAATAGGGAATGGAAGCCAACTAACGGATGTGAGCATATGAAATCCTAGCAATTTCAATGACCAGTAGAAGGCAACCAAATGGATTCGATTTCAAGAACTCAAACGACAACCACATGTAGCAGGCTATCGTTTGAGAAACACTTTCGAAATTCTTGAAGATTGCCTTTAAAAGGGAAAAGGAAGGAGGAGAAGGGTGGTCGAACAACAAGACAGGAGATCCATCCTATAATATAAAAATCAGGAACAGTCCGTCTAATTATGCTTTATAACATCACTGGATGTGATACAGAGCTTTGAATAATCATCTTTTGAGGTTTTTACAGTGCTAAGGCTTCTGGTGGTTTGGGCCCAACCTATGGAAGCTCCACGCATGTTTTCATACTTTGAATAGTTACATAACCAATGCTTGTGAATATAATGTAGTTGTAATGCATATCTTCATTCAATACAAATATAGTTCTCTTTCTTTAAGATTGTTAGAAAATACGTTCTTAGAGTAGGACAAGTGCAATCGTATTTTCTAACTTACCGCAATGTTGTGTTAGATGGTTCCAGTTCCTTTGTTGTTATTGCATTTGAATTACAAACCGTAGATAAACTGATTTTAGTATTATCTGTCTTTATGAATTGCGTTCCCTTTCTAGCATAACGAAGCATTTAACCATTTGATCAATGTTGCTTAATTAAGTCATACAACGAACTCCATTGCAAAATTACTTAATTATTTGTTGCACGAGTTATTTAATTTTCTTCAGTCGTATTGCTGATTTGCTGCACGAGTTATTTAATTTTCTTCAGTCGTATTGTTGTTTCATTACCAACCAGCTTAGTTATACTATTGTTTCATTACTGCACAACTAGTTATACTGCTGCTTCATTATTGCTTAGTTAACTAGACTATTGATTCAATTCAATTCCATTTCTGATTAAATTAGTTATATTACTGTTCCGTTTAACTCCAGTATTGTCATTTCAATACCTTAGGTTTATTTAGATTGTTGTTCGATTCAGTTAAGCTGTTGTTTTAGTCCATTAGAGAAACACAAATTCCAGTTGCTCAATCTTAGATTAAAAATCCATCCAAGTCACCTTCCATAGAATAAACAAGTTCAGGTAGTTAGTAAATTCTTCCTCGCAACTAACAAGAAGCATCTGTAGACCAGCTGACTTGCATACATTGTGCCAACACTATTGGAATAAAATGACTTACCTTGGGTTGATAATTAAATGAGGGATCACTAGAGTTGTCAATAAAAATTAACCTCTATTCGAACCAACATTTTGGTGCCATTATCGGGGAGAGTGTTAAGATTTATCTCCCTTATTTCATCTTTTCTCCATTACTGTGAGGAATTGGGTATTGAAAATGAAAGGTAAGAACCTGCATACCGGCAAGCAACATGCTTTCCTTTTAGCCCGCCCACCAGCAAGTTGTACAAAGAACCATAGGATAGGTTCTCTTGTTTTATGCCTAGGAAAAAGAAGATAGAAGCAACCCGAAATCATTCGCAACCATCCTCACAACCCAAAGGACTAGTGATCCTTGGGAGGACAACATACATAGACGAAATCATTAAGAAATTTGAATCTCAGGCATCTATAGGACCCAGAACTGTTTCCATTAAAAATCCTAACATACCCCCTCAGGCAGTAGCCTCACCATCTGTAGCCTATGCCAAGATTCATAGCAAGAAAGAGGGGTCTGAGAAAATCCTACAAACTATCATTCATCAAGACATTGACCCTTCAAAAGAGGGAGGCTCTTGCAACTTGCAAGAAGGTAAGGGAGAAACTAGTGGAGGAATTCACATAGAAATATCAAAACCGAAGTCCCCTAAAGAAGTAATCGAAACAGAACTTATTAGAATCCCAGATCAAGGAAGTGTTGTGAAAGCCCCACCGCATTCACCCCCCAAGCCTATTAAAATATCCCCTCCAGATCAAGAAATTCCCGAATATTTTTGGCACCTCTTTGATTAAATGGCAAATAATCAAAATCAAAATCAGAGGAAGACATCAACATTAGAGTACCCCATTATTGATCATGCTGCCAATGCCCCTATGAAATCCATTCCCTTGCACAACATCCCCACCTTTCATGGGTTAACCACAGAAGATCCTCATGCATTCCTATTTGAATTTGATGTCTTATGCAGAGGATATGACTACACCTCCGATCCCCAGAAACTAAAATTATTTCCCTCCACCTTAAAAGGGACTGCTCTCCACTGGTTCATGGGATTAGGAGGGGGAACTATAAACAACTAGGACCAAATGAAGAATAATTTTCTTACCAAATACCAAGATTATTGTCGAACTCAAGATCTAAAAGACAAAATATTTAACAGGTCTGCAAAAGACAATGAAACATTAGAGGAATACGTAGAAGGATTTCAATACAATTTACAAAGATCCTCATATACCACGTTGTCCAAGGAAATTTTAAAAACCACAGTGCTTAAAGGGATGAAGGAAGAATAGGTTGAAATGATTAACATAATGGGGAAGAGAGATATTTATCAAGAAGAATATGACGAGATTATCTCTTTATGTATTAGATGCTCCTAGGGTAGCTCACGCAATAGACCTGTTGGGTGCCATTCTATGAAGAAGGATCTTAAGCAAACCAATGGCAATGTAACTAGGGAAAAATTTGGAAATCTATTGGAAAATTACAAAACTGACATCCTGGGTACTTTGACAATGCAACTTGATGTTTTACAAGCCAAGAAAAAACAAGCTATAGCTGAACAAAACCTGGCCATCTTTTTCCCAAGATGTTGGAAGAAGCACAGCCATAGGGAGTGTCCTTTAGGCATGGTCCAGACATGTGCTATCTACACTAAGGATCATGCTACGAACTAATTTCCTTCACTTCCTGGGCTAAAATCCGTCTACAAGGAAGCAGAAGAAGAAACAGAGCTAGTCTATCTAATGAATCAGCATTGGAAATTGCAAGCACAACCTGGCATACCACAAGACCTGCCTCAATACTTCCCACTACCACAGTTCTGCCATAAAAACCCTGCAACAGATGGCAGACTCAAAACCCCTTCCCAACTTAGCCAAACCAAGCATTTCCTATAACACTTTGGCCTACACGGCCTCCATCAGGAAGTAATTAGCAAAATTTCCCTAGCTCTCCCCCTTATTGACAGAATATCCCATATCAAAACCAATGGCCAAACCCTCCTACTCAAAACACCAACTGGGACTAGCAACGACCTACAGGGATGGGAAATCTACCGACAAGAGCAGGGACCCAACAATTACTAGCTCCTTACCCAATTTAGCATAACCAGTAGCCTGCCAGATGCCCTCAATTACCATCCCAACCCAATCCCAACCCCAATAATAGATCGGTTCAACTAATTCAGATCATAGAGGATCAAAAACCCAATGACGAACAAAAAAAATGCAATGAATTGAGGTTAAGATCAGGATGTACCATATTACCTATAGAGGCCACAACTCCACCTCATTCCCAAGTTGAAACATCCACAGGGCCTAGCTCAACAAATATAGTAGAACCAGGTAAAGATAAGGAATCAATTTACCAACAAAGACCTGAAGACCTTAGAGTGACTCCGCCACAATTCCTTGAGAGATTAAACCTACCCATACCTATAATCAACCCAAATTTTGACATCCTGGGGGAATTAAGAAACCTATGTATTAAAATTCCTCTTCTCCAGGCCATCCAATACATTCCCATCTATGCAAAGACAATCAAGGAATTATGTGGAAAAAAAAATTAAGAAAACAATGGTTGCACCTACTGTTCATGTGGTAGGAACACTATCTGACTTACTGTTAGGTGGAGAATCACCTGTGAAATATGAAGACCCAGGGAACCCCATTGTAACTGTGCAAATTTCTGGACACTCATTTCCAAAAACATTAGTTGACCTAGGGGCAGCCATTAACATCATAACTACGGGAGCTTGTGAAAAACTAGGCATATCAGTTTTAGAACCTATAGCCACACTTCTGGAATTAGTTGACAGGTCCGTTATCAGACCGAAAGGTATAGTGCAAGCCATCATGGTCTCGGTGGACTCATGGGAATACCCAGCTGATATTTTAGTCATTAATCCAAAAAACAGGATGGAAGGGCACCCATTGATTCTTGGGTGGCCTTGGCTGGCCATAGCAGATGCTTACATAGGTTGTCGAATAGGAAGCATGACTATCACTAGAGGCAACTCTGTAAAAAATATCATCATTTATCCGCCTACCAAACCAAGTATGCCCATGATAAAAATTCACAAACACCCAGATACATATTGGGAACAAAAAATTCATCCACCTCTGACACTAGCAGAAACCCTCGAATTCAAGGATCAAACTAAAGATGATCTGATTAGTAACATTATGAATCGACCACCCAAACTTGAAAATTTGAAATGTCAAATTATGAAGATAGCCCTCGAACATGAAGGACAATAGGACACTGTGGTGGAATTTGAAACCCAACATAGCTCCACAGCCACTGTTTGTAACATTATACCTATTGAGATCGAACCAGGAAAGATTCTGAATATTAACGGTAGCCTGGATGACAACCAAAAGTAGAAACTTATAAAAGTCCTCCAGAAGCACCAGGATGTGTTAGCCCCCCTATGGAATTTTTGACAAGAAAATAGGGGGCTAAATTGTTGTTGAGTCTTCAAGGAATGCATTTCCCCTGAAAACACAGTCTCCTTGAAGCCTCCATGTGCCTTTTATCCTTCGATCAAATCCCCTCTGCTGATTTCCCTTATAAAGCCTCTCTATTGGTGAAGAAATGCCCAAAGGCCCCTTTTTCCCTCTTATTTATCCTCCTTGTCTTCCGCTTCTATTCCCCTTTTTACCCCTTCAAATCCCCCCAAAATCCTCTTTAATTTCCTCCCCCAACCTTTGTTGGCCTTTTTTCCCCTTTTCCCCTCTATCGTTCCCCTCAAACCCCTTAAAATCCATCAAAATGGGCAAAAAACCCATGCTCTGACCTTATTATAAGGCCTAGCCCCTTTCCCTTATCCACTTCCCCACGTGACCCTTCCCCAAGACCAAGCGCTTAAGTCCCGAGCGCCAATCGCAATCGGAAGGTCGGGCGGGTGCGTATTTCCTTTGTTACATCATAAAACCCCCGATGCGATTTGATTATATCGTTAAGTCCCCGCTCTGATCTGAACCGTTGATCCGCTTAGATCTGACGGCTGCCCGCTAATCGCAAGCCCCCCGCTCATCGCAATCGCAACTCTCCGCGTCCGACCTCCGATTGATCGCAAGCCCTTCCGTCTCCCTCCCGATTCAATCCTGACCGTTGATCTGTCCACCGATCTAACGGCCAGCGCTTAATCGCACCGCCGCTCCAATCGCAATCGCAGGCCTTTTTGTCCGACCCCCAATTGCGATCCGTCGATTTAATCTTAGCCGTCCATTTCCCGGTCGATCCAATGGTCCTGCGCCAATCGCTCCATTCCTCCGATCGTTGATCGCAAGTCTTTCCGCGTTCCCCCCGATTCAATCCTGTCCGTCCATTCAACCCGCGATCCGACGGTCATCGCTTAATCGCTTCCCCATTCTCGCAATCGGAACTTTCAAAGGGTGTGTTGTGATTGACGATCGCTCCGACTTCCGATTGCGATTGAGCGATTAGATCATAACCATCCGTTTCTTCCCAGATCTGACGGTTCTCGTTTATTCCCTCTCCGCCTCCGCCGGGTCCAACCTCCATGGCCTCCGCTCCATTGTTTTTCATGTTTTCCTTTGTATTTCGCCCAAATGCTGAACTTTGGGTTTTACTCTATGCATTTATTTCTCCACTCCTCTCCGCTGTTTCCAGTGTTTCTTCACCGTTCCTCCGCCTCCACAGCATTTTTCTACCGCGGCCCGGTTTGCAACAGGTTTACTCTATGGTGCAGATAGTACAGAGAGGCCAATTCAGCGGCCAAACGAGACAACAGAGGCGGGTTAGAGGGTATTTGAGCCCGTAATTGAAGATTAATGGTTATGATCCCGCATTCAAAGGATTTAAGCACAGTTTGAAGACTTAAGCACGCAAAGAGTCTTATCTGTGTTTAAAAATCAGCAGAAGTACTCTTCTCCAGAAGGTCACCCTCTTACAAAGAAATCTCCATGCCCCCTCGAGCCCTGGAACGATTAATTGCCCTGACAGAGCTTCATTAAAGACTGTTTGGTCAGCAGTTATGGAGGTATGGAGAAATCGCAGACTTCCATCCATGTAATTTATTTCAGAGTGGCAGCACAGAGCTCCAAGCACCACTAGGACTCCAAAGAAATATCAGAGGTCGATTTCCACCTGACATAGATCTCCGACTAGTCTTAGAGTACATTCAGCGTTGCAAGAAAGCCATTAAGCAGCATGGGCGTGGACACTTCCACCCTGCTGTCTTGATGAGATTCATTTAATTGTTCATCTACCTCTGTTTTCTCTCCTCTCCTATAAAATCCCTGAGAACGAATTGTAAAGGTTGTTGTTGCCTTGCTGGGCATCTGCTGTTAGAGGGATTCATTTGACTGTTAGAAAAGTCGTGGGAGGGAGTAGCAGAGTAGTTGTATGTAATATGCCGGGAGGAGAAAGTCTGGGCTGTATTAGCCATTGAGCCATATTGTACATGACTGGTTTTGCATCAATTAATCAAAGCACATTTCACAGGATCTTGGTCTATTACTATTGGTGATGTTTTTCTTTACTCTGTTTATTACATTTCCATATTGTTTCATGTTCTTCCGGTAGGCATCAGAATAATGGCATAGGATTCACCCTTTGTTAGGTGCCCTATGCTGTCTGCTCTCCCTACCTTTATGTTTTCCGCTAGATGTGCTATGTGAGAGTTGTTTTCAGTTGATTTAACCAGCGCAGTGGATGTTATTGCCTGCTGGCTGATGTATGAATTGGTTGAATTAGTTCTTAGAAGTTCTTGTTGGGTTTTAAACTGGAAGGTTTGGAAACACTGGGGATAAGTGTTAGCCCTGTCCACTAGAATCCTTGCATGACCAGTTTACCTTTACGAGATCCCTTTGTTTATCTTATCTCTGTTTTCCCCTTGGAGTTGCTAAAGCAGACCTGGAGTTAAATGACCTCTGGTCTGATCTATAAGCTGCCCCTTTGTCTCTTTGAGAGCTGCCTTTGAGTATGTCCAAGCAGGTCTGGAGTTAAATGACCTCTGACCTGATCTATAGACAGAAATTGGGTTGTTCTCCTTCTTTCACTTTTCTCCCTTAATGTTCCACCCCACCATCTAATCTAAAGATCCTTTAGTATTAGATGACTTGCCCTTTGGAAGCCTTGGCTAGTGGATGCATGTAATTTCCTTTCATGACTCCATAGCCCAATGGATGGCACGGTCTTGGCCCATTCTCCTTGCTGAAACATCCTGCTGCTTTGTTCCTTTTCTCCCATTGCTTTCCCAGTCCATGATCTCCTAACCAACCCAGCAACCCTCCAACCAAACCATTTAAAACCCCCCTCTGTGCTTTATAACTAGCCTAACGTCTCATTCTGAGCTTCAAAGATAAATCATTCTTTGTTTATTGGAGAGATCCCTCTCCAGGTCCAGGAGGGCTAGATCCTAGGGCCCCAAAGTGGTTTGATGTTGTCTCATCTTTTGGTATTGCCAAATCTTCCAAAACATGGGAACCCCAACATAATGGCGACTCCACTGGGGAGAATCTGAGAGTCAAGAACCGCTGATAGTTGGTCTTTTTCCCATTGTCGTCACCAACATAATGGCGACTCCACTGGGGAAGGACCACTTTGCCTTTACATTGGCTTTTCGTTGCTGATGGTGGACAGCACCTTGCTCCAAACGTTCATACACATCCACCTGGCGACTCCACGCTCCATAATCCTATAAGACTCCACTGGAGGAAGAACCTGAAAGATGGCCAGACCTCATGGAAGGGTAGAACATACTGGTTGGATTTGGTTTAAAAGATTCATTGTTTTTGTCTATCACTATGTTTTGTCCTACTTTAAGTCTAATCAAGTGTACAAAGATGAAACCCATGATGAGTATGGGAAAGATCTCCAGCCTCAGTCTTCATACCGTGAGCAGACCTATGCTCCTGTGAAAAACCTGGTGGAACAAGAAGCTCATGTTGTATCTCCCACTCTACAAGAAGCTTCAAGCAGCCACGAGCCTATTGTTACATCACCCACACCTACAAAGGTCATAGAAAGATATAAGCCCCTGGTTTTACCTCTCTTCTTCCAACCCCTGCCTACAAAATTAATAAACCAGCTGCCTCATTTTGATGGGGAAAATAAAGGGTCCTCTGCTGAAGAACATGTTCGAAATCTGGAGGATTTACTTGAGCTGTATGAAATAGAAGAAGATGATGTGTGCATTAGGATGTTTGCTTTTTCGTTACAAGGAAATGTTAAGAGTTGGCTCAAAGGCCTTCCAGAAGCAAGCATTTTCTGCTTCCATCAGTTTTCTCAAGTTTTCCTTGATAGATGGGCGGCCCCGAAGAATGCTCTCCTCATCCTAAAAGAATATCAAAATTTGAGAAGGCAGCCAGGAGAGACAGTGCAAGAGTTTTCAGCCAGGTTCAATAAGGTATATGATGCAATGCCTTCTGATATAAAACCACCTTTTGGATGGGATTTATTGCACTATCCATGTTCTTTTGACCCCGAGGTGGAATTCCATATAAGGCAAAAAGAGCCTTTGAGCCTGGAGGAAATGCAGGATATAGAAATCACTGTCGAATACAACATACAGTGCAGGGAGGAAGGATTAAGAGCAGCAAGGAAAGACAGAACAGAGCGAGCAGCGCAAACCTCTTTAGAGGACAAGCTGGAAAGACTGATAGAGGCTGCCAGTTCCTTGCTGAAAGAAAAAGAGCGAGAAGATGAGGCTGAAACCAGAGAGGATGATTGGGAAAGACCTTCTCCTTGTCCTCGAGAAAGACAAATCAGATCTCTGCAAGACAGAAGTCGCATGCCAAGCATGTATGATGAACCAGAGCTTGAATCAGAAAATGAACTTGCAGATTATTTTGAAGAAAGAATTGCTGAGAGTCCTGAAGATTTGATGGGTGACAATACTTACAATTATGATTTCTCTGATGTGGATATGTCTGACGATGAGTTTTTCCAAAGGGAAACCGAGCTTGCACGACCATCATCAGAGGTCTCATGGGAGGAAGACTACGACCATCAACTTCAAGAAAATAATGAGCTAATGCCGGCCATCTATGATACTGATGGAGAAAGTGTTGAAAGCATGATAGCAGACGAAGATTCATTGAATCTTCTATCTTCTTTATATCCGAACATCAGTTATACTTGCCAAGCGGACAGAGGCCAGCATCTCTTCAGCGCAGAGGACGAGGAGAAAAGAGATGAGGGAAGTCTTGAGTGGAACGAATATCCAGAGCCTTCTCCCGAAGGGATTAAGGTAATCAAAGAAGCCCCCGCTCAAGAATATGTTGATTTTTTCACAGAGTTTAGCCCATTGCAGCAGAACCGACCTGTGGTACTAGAGGACAACACCGTTGAATATAATGAGCCCTCTAGCTCAAGCTGCAGTAAAGATGAGCGAGATCTCCTTCCCCGCAGGCATCTCGGCCTTGATCCAGAGGAAGAGGAGGTACTCCTGGTTGATGCCCATATGCCAAATACTCCCAACCAGGAAGAGGAGGAGTGTGAATACAAACGCCTCACTACAGACGCAGTGATTGAAGCTGCCCAGGATGCAGACAACCTATCAGTCATGGTAGGCCTTGAAGGAAAAAGTTTACGTCATGAGTTTGTTGACCATGTGGCAGACTACATGGAGGCCCTGATTGGCTCAGCTTCACAAGCATCAATCTTTTGCAAGATCCAAACGCATCAGAATTTGTCACCGCTGCTGGTGGCCTCAGTTTTGAAGAACCACGTGCCGAGCACCTTGTGGTTATCTCTGACAGGCAGTCAGTGCTCATATCCTTTTTTGTTGTTATTAGACTGGCTGCATTGGCATTACTGTATCACTTAAAGCATCAGAGATTTCCAGTTAGGGTAGGTAGGAAAAGCTCAATAAAGCTCAGCCTATGAGCAAGTAGGTTAGTTTTTTCATTTTCTGTCTTAGAATGTAGAGAAGAAACCTGCTAGACAGTCTAATCCTAGCAGGTAGTAGTGTAGGTAGAGAAGCATATGAGACCAACAGTCTAATCTGGTCTCATGGAGTAATAAGGGTAGAAGTAGATTAGGTTTATTTTTCCTGTTTGTAAAAATTAATGATGTAAAAGGGTCTGCAAGTCCAAATGCACCCAAGAAGAAAATTTTTAGGACTATAGTGTGGGTAGGTAGTTGTATGGGAAGTGTTTTTGCTGATATGTTGTCTTCATAGTTTGTGGCAGCTGATCAAGAAAAGAAAAGGATGGTTTCAAGTAGCAGGCATCTGGCCTACACCAAGAGATCGATTTCTGAATTCTTGACTCCTTCAAGAAGAATCCATCCCCATGTGGAGCCACTGTTAGCCCCCCTATGGAATTTTTGACAAGAAAATAGGGAGCTAAATTGTTGTTGAGTCTTCAAGGAATGCATTTCCCCTGAAAACACAGTCTCCTTGAAGCCTCCATGTGCCTTTTATCCTTCGATCAAATCCCCTCTGCTGATTTCCCTTATAAAGCCTCTCTATTGGTGAAGAAATTCCCAAAGGCCCCTTTTTCCCCCTTATTTATCCTCCTTGTCTTCCCCTTCTATTCCCCTTTTTACCCCTTCAAATCCCCCCAAAATCCTCTTTAATTTCCTCCCCCAACCTTTCTTGGCTTTTTTTCCCCTTTTCCCCTCTATCGTTCCCCTCAAACCCCTTAAAATCCATCAAAATGGGCAAAAAACCCATGCTCCGACCTTATTATAAGGCCTAGCCCCTTTCCCTTAACCACTTCCCCACGTGACCCTTCCCCAAGACCAAGCGCTTAAGTCCCGAGCGCCAATCGCAATCGGAAGGTCGGGCAGGTGCGTATTTCCTTTGTTACATCATAAAACCCCCGATGCGATTTGATTATATCGTTAAGTCCCCGCTCTGATCTGAACCGTTGATCCGCTTAGATCTGACGGCTGCCCGCTAATCGCAAGCCCCCCGCTCATCGCGATCGCAACTCTCCACATCCGACCTCCGATTGATCACAAGCCCTTCCGTCTCCCTCCCGATTCAATCCTGACCGTTGATCTGTCCACCGATCTAACGGCCAGCGCTTAATCGCACCGCCGCTCCAATCGCAATCGCAGGCCGTTTTGTCCGACCCCCGATTGCGATCCGCCGATTTAATCGTAGTCGTCCGTTTCCCGGTCGATCCAACGGTCCTGCGCCAATCGCTCCATTCCTCCGATCGCTGATCGCAAGTCTTTCCGCGTTCCCCCCAATTCAATCCTGTCCGTCCGTTCAACCCGCGATCCGACGGTCATCGCTTAATCGCTTCCCCTTTCTCAATCGCAATCGGAACTTTCAAAGGGTGTGTTGTGATTGACGATCGCTCCGACTTCCGATTGTGATTGAGCGATTAGATCATAGCCATCCGTTTCTTCCCAGATCTAACGTTTCTGGTTTATTCCCTCTCCGCCTCCGCCGGGTCCCACCTCCATGGCCTCCGCTACATTGTTTTTTGTGTTTTCCTTTGTATTTTGCCCAAACGCTGAACTTTGGGTTTTACTCTATGCATTTATTTCTCCACTCCTCTCCGCTGTTTCCACTGTTTCTTCACCGTTCCTCCGCCTCCACAGCATTTCTCTACCGCGGCCCGGTTTGCAACAGGTTTACTCTACGGTGCAGATAGTACAGAGAGGCCAATTCAGCGGCCAAACGAGACAACAGAGGCGGGTTAGAGGGTATTTGAGCCCGTAATTGAATATTAATGGTTATGATCCCGCATTCAAAGGATTTAAGCACAGTTTGAAGACTTAAGCACGCAAAGAGTCTTATCTGTGTTTAAAAATCAGCAGAAGTACTCTTCTCCAGAAGGTCACCCTCTTACAAAGAAATCTCCATGTTCCCTCGAGCCCCCGGGAATGATTAATTGCCCCGGCGTAGCTTCATCAAAGAATGTTTGGTTAGGAAGTTATGGAGGTATGGAGAAAATCCAGATTCTCCATCCATGTCATTTATTTCGTAGTGGCAAGACAGAGCTCCGGGCACCAAGGCTTACATTAGAAATACGCAGGTCGATTTCCACTTACGCAGAGATCTCCGACTGGCCTTAGAGTACATTCGCCGTTGCAGTCATTACAGCATGGGCATGGGACACTTCGCCCCCGCCGCCTTGATGAGATTCATTGAATTGTTCATTCACTCTCGTTTTCTCTCCTCTCCTATAAAACTTCGAGAACAAATTGAAAAGGTTGTTGTTCAGTTGCTGGTAGTTCGCTGTTAGAGGGATTCATCTGACTGTTAGAACAGTCGTGGGAGGGAGTAGCAGAGTAGTTGTATGTAATAGGCTGGGAGGAGAAAGTCTGGGCTGTATTAGCCATTGAGCCATATTGTACATGACTGGTGTTGCATCAATTAATCAAAGCACATTTCACAGGATCCTTGTCTATTACTATTGGTGATGTTCTTCTTTACTCTGTTTATTACATTTCCATATTGTTTCATGTTCTTCTGGTAGGCATCAGAATAATGGTATAGGATTCACCCTTGTTAGGTGCCCTATGCTGTCTGCTCTCCCTACCTTTATGTTTTCTGCTCTATGTGTTATCTAAGAGCTGGTTTCAGTTGATTTAACCAGCGCAGCGGATGTTATTGCCTGCTGGCTGATGTATGAATTGGTTGAATTAGTTCTTTAGAAGTTCTTGTTGGGTTTTTAAAATGGAAGGTTTTGGGAACACCGGGGATAAGTGTTAGCCCCGTCCACTAGAATCCTTGCATGACCGCTTTACCTTACGAGATCCCTTGTTTATCTTATCTTTGTTTTTCTCTTGGAGTTGCTAAAGCAGACCTGGAGTTAAATGACCTCTGGTCTGATCTATAAGCAGCCCCTTTGTTTCTTTGAGAGCTGCCTTTGAGTATGTCCAAGCAGGTCTGGAGTTAAATGACTTCTGACCTGATCTATAGACAAAAAGTTGGGTTGTTCTCCTTCTTTCACTTTCTCCCTTAATGTTCCACCCCACCATCTAATCTAAATATCCTCTAGTATTAGATGACTTGCCCTTTGGAAGCCTTGGCTAGTGGATGCAAGTAATTTTCCTATCATGACTCCATAGCCCAATGGATGGCACGGTCTTGGCCCTTTCTCTCTGCTGAAACAGCCCATTGTTTTGTTCCTTTCCTCCCACTGCTTTCTCAGTCCATGATCTCGTGACCAACCCAGCAACCCTTCAACCAAATCATTTTTAAAACCTCCCTTTGTGCTTCATAACTAGCCTAATATCTCAATTCGAGCTTCAAAGATACATCATTCTTTGTTCTATTTGGAGATCCTCTCCGGTCCAGGAGGGCTAGATCCTAGGGCCCCAAAGTGGTTTGATGTTGTCTCATCTTTTGGTATTGCCAAATCTTCCAAAACATGGGAACCCCAACAGGATGCATTTGTGTGGGATTACCAAGACATGAAGGGCTTGGACGCACAACTGTGCACGCACCACATCTATATTGATATAGAAACACACCCTGTTAGACAACCCCAACGGAGACTAAACCCGCATTTAAAAGAAATTGTAAAAGAAGAGCTGCAAAAAGTGCTAGAGGTAAATTTCATTTATCCCATCTGAGACAACAAGTGGGTCTCCCCTTTGGTGGTCATCCCCAAAAATAATGGGAAGTGGGGAATCTGTGTAGATTACAGAGAATTAAATAAGGCAACCCAGAAAGATCATTTCCCCCTTCCGTTCATTGACCAAGTCCTTGACATATTAGCTAGAAAATGGTTCTTCTCTTTCCTTGACGGATTCAGCGAATACAATTAGATCCAAATAGCTCCCGAAGCCCAAGATAAGATAACCTTTACCTGCCCATGGGGAACTTTCACTTACAAAGTTCTACCATTTGGATTATGTAATGCCCCAACAACATTTCAAAGAGCCATAATTAGCATTTGTTTTTACTTAATAAATGAAGGAATAGAAATTTATATGGATGATTTTACACCCTATGGGGAAGAATTTGATCAAGCACTAGAAACATTAGACAAAGTATTATAATATGTATTTAGCTACTAGACTATGTCTAAGCAACGAAAAATGCCACATGATGATGAATGAGGGGGTAATCCTAGGCCACTACATTTCTGCAGCTGGAATACAGGTAGACCCGGCTAAAATAGAGGTAATCCTTCTATTGGCCACACCTTGTACACAAATGGAGGTATGCAGTTTCCTGGGATATGCACGATATTATCGCAGATTTATAAAAAAAATCTCACAGATAGTTGCACCTCTGTATGCTTTAACAGGAAATGTTGAATTCCATTGGACTGAAAAATGTTACACTGCTTTTACAGACTTGAAGAAGCTGGTCTCAACAACACCAATCTTGCAAGGTTGTAACTGGAAAGTGCCCTTTCATATCTCTTCTAATGCATCTGATATAGCAATAGGAGTAGTCCTTATCCAAGAAGAAGATCGAAAACCTTATGCTATCTATTATATCAGCAAAAACCTTACTCCTGCCGAATTAAATTATACAGTAACCGAGAAAGAATTCCTTGCTGTAATTTATGCTATCAATAAATTCAGGCACTACATAACTGGATATCAAGTGTTACTGTACACTGACCACTCTACTATTAGATATTTATATAATAAACCAATCACAAATGGAAGAATAACTGGTTGGCTATTGTTATTGCAGGAATTCAATATAACAATCAAATACCATCCAAGGAAGGAAAATGTTGTCGCAAAATTCCTGTCTAGAGTCCCTAAGACAGACGACACACTAACAATTGACGATCAATTCCCTTCTAGACACCTGTTTCCTGTAGCCGTAAAAATGCTGTGAAACACAGATTTGGAAAATTATCTGGAAATTGGGAAACTACCCAGACATTTAATGGCGAGAGAACGAAAATTGATTGTACAATGTAGCAAAAAATTCTCTTGGATTGAAGGATACCTATTCCATACAGTGGTTGATATGCACATACATATATGCATAAGGGAAGACGAAATCTACAACATCTTACGTGCCTGTCACGATGAACCCTATGGTGGCCACTTCGCAGAATGACGGACGGGGCATAAAGTGTTTCAATTAGGCTATTACTGGCCTACAATTTTCAAAGACGCAAAGAAGTATGTTCAGGCCTGCAATAGTTTCCAAAGAGTCGGCCACCCAGGGCAAGCTAATGAAATGCCGCTGCAACCACAATTGGAGGTGGAACCATTTGAACGATGGGAATTGGAATTCGTTGGGCCATTCAATCCATCATCAAACAAGAAAGGCCACATATTATTTTCCATGGATTATGTCACCAAATGGGTGGAAGTAGTATCCTTGTCAAGAGCCAGAGAAGAATCAGTAATTAAGTTTCTCTTTGAACTATTCATACGATACGACCTGCCAAGGGAAGTGATAACCGATGGGGGGGGGGGGAATTCATAGGCAATAAGATCATATCTACCTTAATAAATCACCATATCATTCACAGATTTATGTCCCCTTACCACCCGCAGGTAAACGGAAAAGTCGAAAGCACTAACAAAGTCCTGGAGGCAATCCTTACCAAGATAGTAGTAGCACACCACCAGGACTACGCCACTAGACTACCAGAAGCCTTATGGGCTTATCGAACAACCTGGATAAATACCACTGGATATTCACCATATCAGCTAGTATTTTGGAGATAACCTATCTTCCATATCGAGTTTGAAATTAAAACACTGAGAACATCCCAGGAAGTGGGATTGGACTTAACAGACGCTCAAGCTAAAAGATTCCAACAAATAAATGAACTGGACGAAATTCGACTACTTGCCTTGCAACACACAATGATCATTCAACAACAATGAGTCAAATGGAACAAAAACCTAATAATGAAGAAGTTATTTCAAAAAGGGGATTGGGCTCTCCTCCATGATTCTAGATTCCGAGACTTTCTAGGAAAACTGCAAACAAGGTGGCTCGGTCCATATGAGATTCAGGAAGTACATAAAAATCGTACCCTCACCTTGACCACTATAGCTAGGTCTGGCTCAACATTTCAAGTTAATTGGCACAGAGTACGCCTCTATCACAAACCTCTCACGAAAGAATATTTCTGTCAACAGGCACGAAACAATCCCACCATCCAAGTTGTGGTGCAAGGGGGGTGACAACCCCACAAACTCAAGGACATGAGAGTTTTGATAGAATCATTTGTAAATAATGTACATAATTATTTTTCTTGTTGTACATTTGTCCCATTTCTAATCCTTTTTTTTCATTGTAAGATTGTGTTTTTATTTTTTCTTTTCAATTCTCAGACTGATGTTCAGTTGTGAACAACTGCAGTTCGATTAAATGAAATGACCATCTACAGTTTATTACTTTGATGTTCAATTTATGAATAGCTACTGTTAAATTTTTGAACGACCATGGTTCAACCAAATTGAACAGCTTCTTATTGTATTTTTTATTTTTTCTGTTCAATTTGGGAATAGCTGCTATTCAATTTTGAAACTGCCGCTATTCAATAAAATTGAACAACTTTTTGCCCGCATTTTTTTAATCTTGCCATTCAATTTGAGAACAACTTCTGTTCAGATTCTGAACAGTCACGATTCAACCAAATTGAGCAGCTTCTTGTTTTGTTTTTATTTTTGTTGTTCAATTTGAGAATAACTTCTGTTCAATTTTTGAATGGCTGCTGTTTAATCAAATTGAACAAATTTTTGCTTGCATTTTTTCAATCTTGTTATTCAATTCGAGAATAGCTACTGTTCAGATTCTAAACAGTCGCGGTTCAACCGAATTGAACAACTTCTTGTTGTGTTTTTATTTTTGCTGTTCAATTTGAGAACAACTGCTTTTAAATTTTTGAACGACCGCTATTCAATCAAATTGAACAGATTTTTGCCCGCATTTTTTTAATCTTGTTGTTCGATTCAAGAACAACTTCTGTTCAGATTCTGAATGGACGTGGTTCAACCGAATTGAACAATATCTTTTTGTGTGTTTTAATTTTGCTGTTCAATTTGAGAACAACTGTTATTCAAATTTTGAATGACCGTAGTTCAACGAAATTGAACATATTTTTTCCATGCTTCTTAATTTTGTTGTTCAATTTAGAAACAATTGTTGTTCCATCTTTGAATAGCTGTTGTTCGTTCGAATAAAACAACATTTTTTTTAGCGTTTTTTTCTTTCTTTTTTTTCTTTCGTCGAACAATATTTAAAAAACTTCTTCTCAATGTCTTAAATAGCCATTATTTTTATAATTGAGCAACCTTGAGTAGATAATGGCAGTTGAAAGAGAGAAGGAAAATGGTAAAATTACAAATATGATTTCCTTTGGCACTATAATTCTTAAACATGAAGCTGACATCATGCACACATGAGATAAAAGGCTAAGTCACCCACAGTTCAAATATGATATCAGATAATGCATGACCTTATAATGATATTTATTTTTGCACTATTCGAGTAATATGTCCCTACAACATGAAGAAATGGAACAAGGGGTATTAATGGTATCACCTCTTCTGCTTCTTTCACCATCCCTCACTCTTAAGCAGTCAATGAGCCTCCCTTAACAATCATTGTGTGTCATGCAAATATTTAAAGGGATAGGGGGTCTCATCACAAGCCAGCACACTGTGATCATAAGGATTGAATAGGTGACATGCCCATTATGGATACCACACCAAGGTAACTATTAGAAGGACAAGAGGTCTCATCACGAGCCGACCTGATCACTCTGTTACAATTCTAGTGAATGGAATTGTGACTATCTGGCTACCACACCAGCACAGTGACCTCCTAATAGATCAAAATGTTACAATCAAAAAGAAATTACTACATTTACATGCAAATATTAAGAGAGGGTAGGGGGTCTCATCACGATCCAGCCTACCATGTTCATAAGAGTGTAGCAACTGACATGCCCATTATGGCAACCACACCAGGGTAATGACCTTCTTAGTAAATTGAATGACAGGAGGTCTCATAACTAGCCGACCTAATCATTTTGCTACAACACTAGTGAGTGGCACCATGGCTACCTGGCTACCATACCAGCATGGTGATCTCTCCATCAAATTGGCAAAAAAACTATTCTTACATACGGATCATGGCTCATTTTTCAGGTTAAATAGCAACCCTGTCGAGGCTATGAATGCTTGTTGGCAGTAGTGGCTTTGCTTTTCGTATGAAAGAATGCTCCTTTAATAACTAATTGCTGTTATATACACCTTGTCTTCCATTTTCTTTTACCACAAAGTAATTACTAGAATTAGTGACAATCACGACTTACCATAAGAATAAATAACAAAGATCTATTTAAATATTTTGAAATTTGGCATGACAACGCTAATAATTACTTGAATAAGTCTTGCTTCCATCATAACTTTTCAGTCGTGCAAAGACATCATATCGCAATAATGGCAATACTATTTTCTCTCGCTTTTCGGTCACCTCCACACAAGATACAATTATGAAAACTTCTAAATCTGACCTTTTGCTGCATATGTAGTAATTACTCAACCGTCGATCCTTCACACATAGACTTATGAAATTCTGGCATTCCCATGTCCACATTCATAATTGGCCAAATCTCTCCTGTACTTGAGGGCGTGGACACCCTTTCTTTAGGAGAGGGGGTGTAATTGGCCTTAATTTGGCAAGCATGTGAAATCCCTGCACAAATCTCGTCAGACGCATCGATAATCACTACAATTAAGGAAGGAATATTATTTACACAAAACCGCAGTCTCTCTTCTGCTTGCAGACAACACCCAGACCAAACAACAGATCCAAGAAGAAAAATAATGAGAGGAAAAGAGCATATCCATTATGGGAGGAAATACCCTTCAAAGAAAGCCTTAAAATTTTGCGATTTCAGAAGCGGCAAGTGCCATCCTCCAATGAGATGGATGGCTAACATATGTACATAGACTGCAAGGATCCAACACGAGAATTGCGATTGAATTTCTGCAAAACCTATAGGAAGGGAAAACTAGAGTTAACAACTGAACTATACTAGTTACAGAATATAACATAGCAGAAGTCTCTGGAATACCTGCACAAGGGGAAAGATGGGCAGGAAAGCATCTCCTCCTGAGAGAAGTAGCAGTAGTATACCAGGACCCAGATGAACTATTGGAGCAAAAAAATAGAGGGATTAACCCTGCCTCTTTACACTAGCCATGGCAGGAGCTAGCGACATTCATCCAGAAGCTCATTACATGCAAAGGACATCGGGATGTGGTAAAACGTCGACAGCTCAAACTTTTAACTGCACTCAAACACAAAATTTCAATTAATCTGCCTTTTTTAATTTCAATTAATCTGCATGATATTTTTGTTTGATTGAGAAAGGCCAAGAAGCCCTAGGAAATGGTTAGTCACCAGGGCTTAGTAAAATTAATAATCATTCATGAGCTAAATAGGCAGTAGATATCATGGGACAATTTTGTCAACCCAGAAGCACAGGAACCAAAAGTAAACCCCAAGGGAACCAAAATTGAGCGCCCTAGGGTAAATCCTCCAAGAAGAAAAAGAACCCAAACTTCAACATCAGAGCCAAACAGGTAAAAATGACCCAGAATACCCCAGGGAACTTCGAACACCATAGAGGAAGCAGAACCATCCCATTCACCCTTACAAGAATTTGAGGAGGAAATGGCCCGAGTCCTATGGAAAATAAGGACAAAATATGAATTGAGAAACTCATTGGAAGCAGGGAAGCAAGAAGAATTTGCTGATAGAAACACCTCCCCTAGCATCTCTGCTCACACTAACATCATACCCGACCAAGAGGAACTACAAGATGATGAGGCTCTGTCTCCCATTGATAATTATGAAGTACATAGTGATGGACAGGCAGAGGAGAGGCTGGAATCGTAAGATGATTCAGGTGACACTATCCTGGTGGAGCAGAGTACACACAGAGAGACAACCCCTTTGTCACCAGGAGGTAGCATCACTCCTCCTAGTCAGGACCCTCACATTGAGGTCAATTTTGAATAAGTAATTAGAAACACCATTCTAGACGCTATCCCTAAAAAAGAGAATTCTACTCCCCTATCACCTACTGAAATAAGAAAAGGTAAAGGTTTAGACGATAGGAGAACTGAGAAATTGAGAAAGACCTACAAGAGATTGGAGAAATTGGTGAAATATCTAAGGAAGCAACTGAAAAGAGAAATAAGGGCCAAGAAGCCAAGAATAGAAACCTCTATTGCAGTGACTCAAACAAAACCAACAAATAATTTTGAAAGTGAAATACAAACCGACTTAGCCGACACTATGGAAAGTGGAACACAAACCAATTTGATAACCACTACTAAAATTGAAGTACAGACCAACCTGGTAGACACCACCGAGGCTGAAGTATAGATATAACTGGAAAACAACATCGAAACATCCACCCAAACTGAGCAAAAGGTTATGGAAGAAAATGGCATCCAAATAGAGGAATCCCCTACCTATGCCCATTTAGTAGAGATAGCTGCTAACCAGAGATTACAAAATGAGCTAGTGCAAGTGTGGCATGAACTGACACAGTGCAGAAAGGAGGTAGTGCCATTATGAGAATATCAAGGAATGCAAAAGAAGTTCACCGACCTCTCTGTCATAGAATATGAGATATTCACCCAGCTTAGAGGAGAGCAGGCAAAGGTTAAAGCGATACAAAAGTAGGTAGAGCAAGCTAAGAAGAAAATATCTACCATTTTATCTCTATATGATGATGCTTTATCATGCAGAGCTCCGACAACCAACTATGCCCTATTCCTAACAAAGTGGTATCTAATATTGAAAGTTAAAGTTGTTAGAGTAGGGAAATCCTTTACCTGTAGGACCATAGAATAATTTGTCCAATGCTGTAACGATCAGGATCAGCAGGTCCAGTGCCTCTTGTGTGAGCTCTACATGCATAACTTCTTCTTAGAAGAGGACACTGAACTAAAACCTAGACCCTTCATAGGGGATGTATAGCTGCAAGTCTTCCTTTCATTTTCCAAAAACTAGATTAGGTGGGCCAAAGCCTACGACATCTTCTAGAAAAGAGAACATAGTCTAGATTTATGGGTTAGGGGAGAGCCTATGAAACCCTTGCAACTGATCGTCCAACATAAGAACTTCATGAGAAGGGTAGGTGTGAATTCTAGGCTAGGACCCATCCATAAAGGTATCATAGAAAATGCACGATAATACTTTGAGGACATTCATGAAGCGGCCTTAGCAGTAGCCAAGCAATGGTGGATGGTCTCCACAAAGAATGTGAAAAATAGGGAGCCATTCAATTACAGGAATTTCATGGATGCTGCCTCCAGGTTCCTTTCAAACAGCAGCTTAGTCTACACCATGGGGCATGCTTGGATGGGATACAAATACATAAATCCTCTCCTCTAGCTTCCTCCCGAGGATTATAATCACAATTACTAATTGCCAGAGGAAGCCATAGGCGCTGCCTTCGCACTTATAAAAATAAAACAAGGCTTCAGAACACACAATGAGAAGGCTTACCCTGCCTACTCCTTAACATATCTACATCTCAATCATCTGTTTGCATGAGGACAGGAAACTAGGTAAGTAGGGGAGTATATTGGGCCCAAATTAAGGTATGATTCTCACCCTGTAAATACTTCAAATTATGTTATAATTTCAAGGGAATCCCTCTTCAGATTAACAATAAGGAATAAAATATCATGAAAATGAGAACAATCTGAGTAATGATGAAAAGGATGTTTTATAATATGAAATTGAATTCTCTTATATCCACATGCAGGAAAGAAGAATGCCCGGACCAATAGGGAATGGAAGCCAACTAACAGATGCGAGCATATGAAATCCAAGCAATTCCAACCGCCGGTAGAAGGCAACCAAACGAATCCAAGCTCAAGAACTCAAACGACAGCCACACATAGCCGGCTATCGTTTGAGGAAAACTTTTGAAATTCTTGAAGATCGCCTTTAAAAGGGCAAAGGACGAAGGAGAAGGTGTCAAAAAAACAAGACAGGAGATCCATCCTGTAATAGACAAATCAGGAACAATCTGTCTAATTACATTTTGTAACATCACTGGATGTGATACAGAGCTTTGAATAATCATCTTTTGAAGTTTTTACAGTGCTAAGGTTTCTGGTGGTCTGGGCCCAACCTCTGGAAGCTCCATGCACATTTTCATACTTTGAATAGTTACAGAACCAGTGTTTGTGAATCTGATGCAGTTGTAATGCATATCTCCATTCAATACAAATATAGTTCTCTTTCTTTAAGATTGTTATAAACTGCGTTCTTAGAGTAGTACAAGTGCAATTTTATTTTCCGACTTATGGCAATGTTTTGTTAGATAGTTCCAGTTCCTTTACTGTCATTACATTTGGATTATAGATCGTAAATAAGCTAGTTTTATAATTATCTGTATTTATGAATCGCGTTCTCTTTCTAGCATAATGAAGCATTTAACCATTTGATAAGTGTTGCTTAATTAAGTCATACAGAGAACTCCATTCCAAAATTACTTAATTACTTGTTGTACGAGTTATTTAATTTTCTTCAGTCGTATTGTTGTTTCCTTACCGACCAGCTTAGTTATACTCTTGTTTCATTACTGCACAACTAGTTATACTGTTGCTTCATTATTGCTTAGTTAACTATACCGTTGATTCAATTCGATTCCATTTATGATTAACTTAGTTAGATTACTGTTCCGTTTAATTCCAGTACTATCATTTCAATGCCTGCTTGGTTTATTTAGATTGTTGTTCGATTCAGTTAAGCTCTTTTTCTATTCCATTAGAGAAACACAAATTCCTGTTGCTCAATCTTAAATTAAAAATCCATCCAAGTCAACTTTCATAGAATAAACAAGTTCAGGTACTTAGTAAATTCTTCGTCACAACTGACAAGGAGCATTTGTAGACCAGCTGACTTGCATATATTGTGCCAACACTCTTGGAATAAAAAGACTTACCCCGGGTTGATAATTAAATGAGGGAGCACTAGATTTGTCGATAAGAAGTCACCTCTATTCGAACCAACAAACATGAAGACAACACAAAAACTATAAGAGTCACAAATTCTCCAATAATAGGGAACTAGAATCCAACCATGGGAAATTGACATTATAAACTTAACTTCTATGCATAATCATTCAATAATAATTTGGAGCTCCATGTGACTTAAAATCCTCCAACTTTTCCCTTATATAAGCTTCATTTTAAGGAAGCTTACAAAGGTTATTTTGGAAATATGGAATTAGAAGTCCCATGAAAAATAGGTAGAGAGACAATTCTATTTTTTTAGAAATGTGGGAGTAGCCTCCAACAATTTTTGAATTTTTCAAAGGCGCTCGTAGAAGAAGTCCTTAAGATAACCTTGATATTAAATTTACTAGTAATTATTTTGGAAAGTGATATTAAATGAAGTTATGAAACACCATAAAGAGCAATCAGACAATATGATTGGAAGTTGAACGCAATGTTTCAAGGGAGAAAACAATTAATAAATCCCCCAATCACTACATTCACCTAAATGGGCAAAATTATTAGGAAATCAATCCCAAATCCCATTGATATATTAATCAAAAGTTACAAGTATTTCTTCTCATTTTAATTTACCTACCTAAACATGGTTGACCTTACTACAAAACTATTCATACTATCCTCTTTCTTTAGTTTTACAATTTAAATGATTGACTTTCCATACCTTTCTGAAATACAACTATTCTGCATATATTTTCTTTAGCTAAAATCATCCTGGAGAAACATTTGAAAGGATTCGAGAAGCATGTTTGCAGAAAATCACTAAACAAAAAAACTATTAAATTAAAATGTGAGGTAGGAAATCATAGACATATATTATAATTTATATGTGAACAATGTAAGGTAGAGTCTAAATGTTCCATTTTTTTCCCTTTATCAGACATATTTGTGTATGAATTTTTCCCAAAATCTAGCCAAAAATTGTCTGAAGCACATAATTGAGTTGTGAAATTCATATAAACTAAGTGCCTCAAGGATTTTTCAAGGCTCCAAATCCATTTATATATTTAAAATTGCATTTCAAACAATGAAAAGTATACATTCACCAAATATTGTATCATCAGATTCCAACAAAAATGCCAATTCACACAACAGTTAACTTCACTGTACTAAACTTTCACGTCGTTTTAAGGTCCATATTATTAAGAGATTTAATTTGTGACTAATAGACAAACATATGATATTGTCTTTTGTTCAAGAGAAAATAAAAGATATTGGAACCACAATATATAGATAATGTGTACCACAACTCGTATTAGACGAGAATATATACTTGATAAGAAGAGGTCAATGGTAATTAAGAATATTTCTCAATCAAGCTAATGTGATCATAAATAATAGAAGAAAACCTGTCATCTAACTTCTGTAGTATATCTCCTTACCATGTGCCAGCAGAAAACATGGATCAGTGTTCGATGATGTTCAGATAAAACTCTATGCAAGAATATAAACTTGAGGTTGACAAGGGCATTGACAGGTGGCCTTTAGAGGTTACTTGTTGATCCCGTGGCATTATATATTCCAATGAGAAAATAGATGAACCATCTAGATTTGAGGAGGCACATGCATGGAAAGAAGCGAGGTGACAGGCTGAAAAGATATTGTAGAATCAAGGGTTGGTTCCAAGCTTGCAACTAATGATTAAATCAAAATGCGATATTTTTTTATATTATTTTATTTATTTATTTATTATTTATTTATTTATTTTTATATATAGAAGTTATTGGTGTCCTTTACACTACACCCTAAATTCTTCCAACTTATCTTCAAAGCTACAAAGTTCAAGGTTTATCAAGATCCAAAAAAAATTACAACCATAATACTTGCTTCTCAAGACTAAAATCACCCTTAAAATATAAATGATTTAGTGGGATGAATAAATGTCAATCTTTATGAACCACAATTTACAATAAGCTAATTGTTAATTCTATTGTAATTAAATGTGTTCAAGAGTGACTAATAACATGGTTATGAATTATTTTCTTAAAAGGATAATTTAAATTATATAGAGTTGGCATCCCATAATTAGGAATTCATATGTGAGCTGATATTTCAACAAATTACTTACTACAATTTTGAATTTTCAGCAAGACCCTTTAACTCAATGAGTTATTATACTAGAAATACCTTGATTGCAAATCTTAAATTAGCTTAAGCCTTTTGTTTTATGGACGGTTTATAAACGTAATTAGATGCAGCCATTGAACATTATGAAAACTAATTTACAAGTATGAAATGTACATCCATTGAGGCATTTTGTCAAACACTTACAACCATTATCTCTTTAAGGTGTTTTCACAATAATTAGCTAACATGAATCCAAAGTTAGATGACTTCTTTTTTTGTAAGTGGTATCAATGATTGAACTTAAGATATTAATAGGCTATCAGCCCTATTCATTGTTGAATCTACATCAATGAATATAAATATTTAAAAATTTCAAACATAGCTCACAATGTTTTAATGTACAGCCATTGAAGACTTTTGACAAATAGTTGGCAGTCATAAAACAAGTTTCCATAAGGTTATTTGAATTTTTAAATTATTAACCAATTATACTTTTAAAAGCAATTTCCAAGTGGTTAGCCTATATCAGACTCATCACTACAAATTATCAGGCAGTTCCAATATAAAAAAAAAAAACCAAACAGCAAAACAAAACAGGCGTTTCTACATGCAACAGCAAATCTGCAAAACAGAGCAGATTTGAGAATTGATGTCCGAAACCTTGATTTTTGGAATCAAACTTGGGGTGAAATGGCCTTTTGGTACGGATACCCCCTGAAGTGGAGCTGAATCGCAACAGGGAGGCCCAGAAATGCGATTCTTGAAAACAACAACTACCCAAGAATCCTAAAATCTCTTTTATGACTTCTGTCAAACACATGGTATGAAAAATTATCTAGAGCTGTAGAAAGAGAAGGAGAATAGAATTTAAGTCATTAAAACATTTCTATCCAATTCATAACAGCATACTGGATTCATCCATTATGACTTTCTTTCAATCGACTCAACATTATACAAGCAAATACTTCAACAATCGTTACTAAATTTCCTCACATTTGGTGCAACACTTCATATACATGTAAGTTTCAGAAAACAACCAAACAAGAAAAAGCTTATAAACTAAAAAAAATGCATGATATAATTTGACCCACATACCTGATAGTGAATTTGTACACTCGAAGAGGCTGGATGTATACCTACCCAAGAAGAGCATACCTAAATGACAACATTTTAACAAATCATCATGAACTACCCGTTTTCTCCCCAAACCATTCAAAAGAAGAATTTTCCCTGGAACTCCTTAGCCTAAAAGTCACAACCGTATTATGTAACATGAAGTCAGAGAGAGACATATGCAAGGCAACTCAGGAAGGTAGTTTTCACTTCCTCTAAATACCACTCATGTTCAACCTCAATAGACACTTAGTAGATTAGTAAGGAATCTAGATTTTTTTTGGAAGAAATTGGATACTCTCCATATCTCTCACAACCTTCCTCAAGTCTCATCCTCTCTTGGCATCACCCTCCTCCCCCAAGTGAGAATACATGAGACTCATATATAGGAGGAGAAACCAATTCTTGTCATAAACGAGGAGTAATATGCATGCATTTTATTCCATTTAGAGGAGTGTAACTTATGCCATTAAGGAGAGGTATGCATGCCTTATTTAAGGAGAGTGTAACATATGCATTAAAGAGAGTGTAAGAGGAATATTTTATGACATATCTTTAATGAGTGTAAGAGGAATATTTTATGACATATCTTTAATGAGTGTAAGAGGAATATTTTATGACATATCATTAATGAGTGTAAGAGGAATATGCCATTCCTAGATGAGTGCATAAAAGAGAGTGCAATGTAATATTTAAAATAGAGAGAGTTACTTAGAGCCATGATAGTCATGAAAGAGATAGATGGGAATTGATTGAATGGATAAAATTAATTTGTAATTCCTTTTAAATAAAATATCATAGTCTCATAAAAGATAATGATAATACTAATAATATTGAGGATTAAGTCAATATTGAACTATTAGGATTGATTAAAGATAAGTTAAGTTAATTTCCTTCAACTGTGCTTGATTACCAATTTATGCAAGGAGATTTACTATTTTTGGAAAGTCATGCTTGAGATGCTAGACATGACTTTCTATTTTTAGAAATTCATTCCAAAATTGTCAGATTGAGATTTATCCATGAGTGGTATTTTTCTTTCGGAGAATAGGGATTCCGCACCCCTATTTCATGCATCTCCGTGCCTTAGTAGATTGAGGACTCCACGCCCTGATCTACTCCAAAGATCTAAGATTCCATAACTTGATCTTTTTAAATATTTAGGACTCCACACCCTAAATATACAAGACTCCACGTCTTTATATTTCTTGGATTTAGGACTCCACGCCCTAAATATACAAGACTCCACGTCTTTATATTTCTTGGATTTAGGACTCCACGCCCTAATTTCCATGCTTTCTCATCTACTGTGCTTTGAAACTCCACGTTTCTCCTTATGATACTGATTGTGAGCTTTTACCCATTTGATGGTTCGTTGGTAAGGCCTTGTTTGAAGACCTACATACATCACAACCTCATAGATAAAATGAATCATATGAATTTAAAAATGAAATTAACTTAACCACATTTTACCATGAATGGTGCATGACTTCCACAGTCATTTATCCTTGAAGATGATATGGTCCCCTACCACATCCTGCTCATTACAATGTTAGACATATATATAATCATGCAAGTCATGTATCATCCATAAAACATAATTTAACCATTTTTTTCTTTTTTTTTTCTTTTTTTTTTTTCCACATAACCATGAGCATCCATGGGTTTATGTGTCTCAATCCAGGTTCTCCATCCATGTCATACACCTGATACACAAGTCAGATGCAAAAAGAGAGACATATGCATACCATCATATAAAACACATAATCAAATATACCACACATAAGGGAAAATACAACTACATAAAACATGTTTCCCAAACCAAGGGTCAATCTTCCATACATAAACCATGGATATAAAACATTGTTACCCAATATAGTGATCACTATGACATACATAAAGATAAAGAGGAAATACAATCATATATTTATAAAATGTTATTCCTCAATCTAGTGATCAATATTCCATATATATATAACTCATCAAAAATAACCCTAAATAGGAGTGACAAAATATACTAGGAAAAAAATAGGACACTACATACTCCCCCTCTTGGGCTAAACTTGGCCCGAAGTTTTTCCTACGGTCATAAGATACTTAGTTCTTTTAGATTCTCTTATCAATAAGTTGTTAACCTTATGTATTTGATATATATATATATATATATATATATTTTTTTTTTTTTTTTCATGCCAATCCATAGTTTGGAAGCAACTCCATGAAAACTAAACATACCATTCTTAATCAAGTAGAAAATATATCCACGCCATATTAGACATGTGTTGATATAGAATACCAAATATTTCTATATCAAAACCAGCCATACAATTTATAGTGCCATATAAAAATACTATTGTATGTAATTGATATGATATATACTTAATTTATCTATAATAATTTGATATTCTACATGTTTTTCTTTCTCATAGTCTATATGAATCCCACATGTGTCATCTTCTTGGTTCTGTAGTTAGGTCTTTTCAATCCAATTTTCCTCTTTTCATTCCATAAGACATCCTTGCAATCGAAATATCTAGGATTTATCTTTAGTTTTTACCAAACGCTTACTCTTTAGGCAAAAATACAATTTGAGGTTCAAGGCACCAATTTTTTTTTTTTTTTTAATTTTTTTTTTTTATTTTTTTTTTTAACTAAAAATCGAAGGTTAAATACATTCCTCATTGACCCACTTATGTATTATAGATCATAAATTTAGTGTTGGGAATATGGGGAAAAATACGCGAAGGGGTTGGGGGGGTGAATCGATATTCTTGTATTCAGCTGCTGCTTAAACCACTGCTGCGAAACAGACTCGCGTATATACGCAAATACCCTTTATGAAACTCGCGTATACACAGATATCTAATTATGTCATTAGTTCTTCACTTAAATCATTCCATCATTCATTCATCAGATGTTTAATAAACAGTAAACATGTGCAGTAAGAACAGAGTAAACCATCACACATGAACACCAGGATTTTTAGGTGGAAACCCAAGTCGGGAGAAAACCACCGCTGCAGTTGCTCAGCCTTCAATATTTTATTATAGAGAAAACATCTTACAACATATGTGCTGATGCAGACTCCTACCAGCACGCAGGCACCCACCTGCGCTCGTTTACCAGCCTCTCCTGGAAGGGAGCTCCAACCCCCTGACTCGTTTACCAGCCTCTCCTGGAAGGGAGCTACGACCCCCTGCTCTCGTTTACCGGCCTCACCTGGAAGGGAGCTACAACCCACGATCCTGGTGCAGCTGCACAGAGGAGCAGCCTCACAGCCGGCTACAACCCTCAGCACCTCTATGGACCACGTTTCATCAATTTTCACACTGGATCCAACAACTTCAATAGAACACAACTTGCAGACCACGTTTCATCATATTTTCAGACTGGACCCTCTCCATACATTTAAGCACAATCAAACATCAACAACAGATAGCTAAAATAGAACAGATCAGATCAGAGATTTCATACCCCATGCTTCAGCAAACCCTAGTTTGCATACGCGCTTTCCTTTTCTTTTGATGTATGTGCGTGTATGCGCTTAAGGTACGTAACCCTGTGTGCAGCCTCGTACAAATTCTGAGCTCCTGTTTCCATCGCATGTCTGTTACTTTCTCTTCAAAATCCACGTGTATCTTGTTGCTTCACTACAGCATGTGCGAACTAGCGTGTGGTTCATTAGAATATTTAGGTCATTGCAATTCTTGAGAACAGATATATCCTGATTTCTTCTTGGTGAATATTGTTTTCATCTAGGATCTAATCATTCCATAAATATATCTAGAAAATACAGATAAATTTCAGATCTAGATATCCCGCTTCATCATTTCTTCATAGGTGCATCATAGATTCAGATCTATCATCAAACCTTTACCCTTTCCATACAGATATACTTCACAGAGAAGTATTCATTCAAGCTCAGACATCTTGCTCCCATACTCATGATTTGCACAATGAATTTCTTCTCTTTATATAGGTTTACCCTTTTTCAATACCATGAGCCAAAACAATACCATGAGCCCAAAACTACATTACTTCCGATGGTATTCCTGGACGGGGTCATTTAGACGAATCATTACCGTAGGCTGATTGTACATAGTGGTTACCCATGGTTTGCATTATGGCGCTTTTTCACTCTTGCGACTTGCTTGCGTTGTTCCGTGATGCATCAGCAACTTAGGACAATCCGGTAATACGCCAGTATTAATAAATTTCCTTCACCATAGATTTGCTTTGTCTTTGGTCCTTTCTTCATTGCCTTAAACGCTGTTTGTAGATACCTTGATTTACTTCATCAAGAACATATTCTATCAAGCACAACTTTATCAAGTAAGTTTCCATCTTCTTCATCAAGTTGGTTGCCATTCAATGACAACGCTTATCATCATGTTGCTAACTAACATCATTTCACATCAGATTTACATCATTTACCAAGTCCATCAAGTCAAGAATAACTTCATCAGGTGTATTGCCATCAAGGACAACACATGCCAACAATCTCATGTCTTCATCTTCATTCAGTGGGTTGCCATCAAGGACAACGCTCTACATCATGTTACTTAGCATTAGTTTTGCATAATCTTCATTATTATTCACTTCTCTAACTT